>QQOI01000095.1:0-175901 GCA_009729435.1 Phytophthora fragariae | reverse complement strand
TCACGTCGAATCGGAGCTCATGGAAGAGCCCGATGTAATAATCACGTCTTTGATCCGTCGCCGGATCAAAGTCGAGCTCCTTGGTGACATCGTCATCAACGATGGCGCTGCAGGAGTACAACGCGTACGGGCTGGTCGGCGTGGTACTGCCGTAGCGAGATTGGATCTCGCTCGGGGACGGCATCCACGGGTCGCGCACCGGATTAGTGCGCGACGTCACAGCCGCAGACGGAGTGGAGTCGTCGTCGCCTCCACCCCGCGGAGTAGACAGAGCTCCGGCATCAGCGAGCGGTCTGTCGCTGCCGCTGCGCGAGCGCTTTGAGCTCGAAGCGTCCGAGTCGTCCTCGCGGGGACGACGCGTCCCCACGCTTGCTTCATTGCGCCCTGAAGACGAGGAGTCTTGCTCCTCCTCGCCCTCCTCCATGTCGAGATCCTCCATGCCATCAAAGAGGGTCTCGTTGGCATAGGTCGGCTTGCTCCGCGCCCTCTCGTGGTACTCCCCAACCGAGATGGTACGCTTGGGGGAGCTTGACGTCGTCACCGTGGAAGTGACGACGGACGCCGAAGAGGCTGAAGATGTGGCAGTCGTCGCTGTGTTAGCGACGACCGCGTTGCTTGCTGCAGGTGCAGGAAGCTCGTCGGAAGTCTGCGTCGTTGGCGTGCTCATTTCGAAATGAGCACGAAGTTCTCTCCGAAGAAGACTTTGGATTGATGTGTCGAGACCGGCACATCAAGTCCAAACGGGGGGATGGTGTAGCGGGGCTACCCATTCGGCTAACCTCACCTTAGTGCAACACGCACTAAGTGGATACATTCAGGTGGGCCACATTGCAGTGTGGTCACCATTCATATTAGAAAGCAGTCCTATTGGTCAGAAAGCAGGGTCTTTCTGCCAGTAATACTCAAGCATTAGGTCAGAGTTTCTGCCAACCACTCGTTGGCAGAACCCCTCTTTATATATATCAGTTTGAGGAGGAAAGCCACAGTTAACATTCAATTCAGTTCTCATTTTACCGCAAAAGCTACTATTTGTACCTTTATTTAGATCTAATTATACTTGTGGTTACAAGTATACTTAATCTAAGTTAAATACACCTTACGCTTCCTCATACACGTGCGCTCACGTGTAAGCTAAAGTATTGGGCTAAGTAAGCCCATTACAAGTTCGTTTGTTTTTTGGGGCTGTTTAAGAAGACTACGCTTGTTTTGGAGCAATGGAAACAGCCAACTATCCATCTCATCGTCTATGAGCGCTACTTGATCATTACCCACCTCTCGCCCCGGGATAAGCCTACGACAATCAACTAAAAGACCGGTCAGCCGATACCAGCACCGTTGGCGACGAATGTTAAAGGGGGCAAGAACGACGTTACCGTCATTCCTCCAGACAGTGCGAGTCTCATTGCTGTGAAAAGTTTGCTAAACCAGCATTCTGTACCTAAATGTCCCCTCGAAAAGTACCATTTAGTTGCTGCTCTACTCGATCCACGGCAGAAAAAGCGTCTGCACTTGTTTGGGGTTCCGCTGGATAGAATCTTGGAGGCAAAAACGATCTGCTTGCTTTGGTACCACGGCAGGTTCAGACTAGCATTCAGCCATCAACACTGGACGACACGTCTTACGCTAAACGACATAGAACGGCTACTGATGAGTTCGTGGTTGGTGCCGTGGGGTTGGCTGCGCCCGACCTCGATGATAGCGACGGAGACATGGGCAGCACTTCTAGCCCAGAACAGCATGAGCTTAACATATACTGGAACACTGTGCTATCGAGAGCAGAAAGAGACAACCTGGACCTACTGGAGTGGTGGCATAGTACGGGGAAGGCGTCTTTACCAAACTTGGCAAAAGTGGCGCGTACAATCCTGTGCATTCCGGCCTCGAGTGCTATGGCGGAGCGTAATTTTTCGAGCGCAGGGATGACGCTGAACAAGAAGCGGAGTTCTCTGAGTCCTTCCATGCTTGACGACATCTTCGTATGCCGTTCGAATGCAGATCTCTTAGAGTAAGGCATAGCTTAAAGCAAAGACTTAACATGAATACATTTTGTTTCTAAATGAACATATTCACGATGGGCGTGTACCCGCAACTTCGGGTGTATCCACCAACGTACGGATTCGGATCTACGGACGGGTCCGGGTTGTAATGGGCTTACTTAGCCCAATACTTTAGCTTACACGTGAGCGCACGTGTATGAGGAAGCGTAAGGTGTATTTAACTTAGATTAAGTATACTTGTAACCACAAGTATAATTAGATCTAAATAAAGGTACAAATAGTAGCTTTTGCGGTAAAATGAGAACTGAATTGAATGTTAACTGTGGCTTTCCTCCTAAAACTGATATCTATAAAGAGGGGTTCTGCCAACGAGTGGTTGGCAGAAACTCTGACCTAATGCTTGAGTATTACTGGCAGAAAGACCCTGCTTTCTGACCAATAGGACTGCTTTCTAATATGAATGGTGACCACACTGCAATGTGGCCCACCCGAATGTATCCACTTAGTGCGTGTTGCACTAAGGTGAGGTTAGCCGAATGGGTAGCCCCGCTACACCATCCCCCCGTTTGGACTCAATCCAAAGTCTTCGGAGAGAACTTCGTGCTCATTTCGAAATGAGCACGCCAACGACGCAGACTTCCGACGAGCTTGCTGCACCTGCAGCAAGCAACGCGGTCGTCGCTAACACAGCGACGACTGCCACATCTTCAGCCTCTTCGGCGTCCGTCGTCACTTCCACGGTGACGACGTCTAGCTCCCCCAAGCGTACCATCTCGGTTGGGGAGTACCACGAGAAGGCGCGGAGCAAGCCGACTTATGCCAACGAGACCCTCTTTGATGGCATGGAGGATCTTGACATGGAGGAGGGCGAGGAGGAGCAAGACTCCTCGTCTTCAGGGCGCAATGAAGCAAGCGTGGGGACGCGTCGTCCCCGCGAGGACGACTCGGACGCTTCGAGCTCAAAGCGCTCGCGCAGCGGCAGCGACAGACCGCTCGCTGATGCCGGAGCTCTGTCTACTCCGCGGGGTGGAGGCGACGACGACTCCACTCCGTCTGCGGCTGTGACGTCGCGCACTAATCCGGTGCGCGACCCGTGGATGCCGTCCCCGAGCGAGATCCAATCTCGCTACGGCAGTACCACGCCGACCAGCCCGTACGCGTTGTACTCCTGCAGCGCCATCGTTGATGACGATGTCACCAAGGAGCTCGACTTTGATCCGGCGACGGATCAAAGACGTGATTATTACATCGGGCTCTTCCATGAGCTCCGATTCTACGGGAATAAGAAGCATTCCCGTAGGAGTAAGGTGACAGAGTGGGAGGCACTCTGTCCAAGCTGGGGCGCGTTCGTTGAGAACTTCAACCGCGATCCGGCTGGCTACCGCGAGCGAGTCCGCCCTGCGAGCGAGCGCTACGAGCGCTTCTCGAAGCGGCCCAAGATCTTGCGGCTGCACGAGGGTGCAGTCGAAGCGGGTATTCCGTGCGCAGTGCCGTCTGGCGTTGCGTGCGAGCGCTGCCAAGCTGGGGCAGTGCGGCTGTCCGAATGGGACCTTAACGGGTACACTGGTATTAGTGTGCCTGTGGAGTTGAAGACACTGCGTGAGAAGTTAATCACGCAGTTGTCGTCTGAGAGTGCTGAGGGTGAGCGCAACACTCAGCCGAGGGCTGTAGGCGACTACAGCTCTCACTCAAGTTTTACGCCCTTCGGCGGAGCTGCTGGTGGCGGGATTCGTACTCCGTCACCATTTCCGGAACGTCGCTCATCAGGACGTTCCGCGGCTCCCACGTATCGTGGTCAGGAGAGTATCCTAACCAACGAATACGAAAATGAACCGGACCTTGGGTCCGGATCTGATGATCAACGATTCGCTGGACAATCCAGCGAGTTTCCCCGCGTGCATCTCGCAACGGGGGCGGCGGCGGCGGGAAGACGCCACGGACCGTCGCCGGCCGAGGTCTGGGATCGTTTGGAGGCGATGGAGCGCATCCAGACGGCTGAGCTCGCCGAGATACGGCAGGAGCTGAAGCTCTTGAAGGCCCGAATCGGTCAGGCCGGGCAGACCGCTTCGAATATCCAGGTCGACCTAGGGTCGATCGTTGCGCGTTTGGGGCAACGTGTCTACGCGCTCGAGACGAGGGTCGCGCCGAGTCACCGGGAGTAGGTGACTCGTGTTGCGAGTAAGGCTTCAGCCGCCCAACGTACAAGGTTGGGTGGAGACGCATGCTGGACGGTATGTCTAGCGTCTACGCGTTGCCATGCTTCGCCAACACGGTGAATGGCCCGATGAAGCGCGGGGCAAGCTTGCTTGCTCCGAAGTCGGAAACTGCATGTTTAGCTAGGTTCTGTGTAGCTAACAGAACTAATGAACCCACTTTGAATTCATTTGTGTTTCCTCTGCCATTGTTGTCTGCATTCAGCTTCTGTCGATCGACAGTAGCTGCAATAGCATCTTGCACAAACCGTATTACGGCTTGGCGGCGTTGGACAAAGTCCATTGCCTTCGAGTTGAACTCCTTGTTCAACCCGTTGTTCTTGTTCACTACAGGCCCGGCCTGTGTGCGGTTGTTGTTGTTGAGAGTGTCTACGCCCGGCGTAGACATTGTGTTCTCGTCGATTGGACTACGCGCAGACCGTGCGCGTGTCGACACGGCTGATATGTTGCTCGTATCAGCGTGTTCATTCGGTTTGGTTGAAACCGGATACCCCCCCACTTAAGGAAGGAGCTACCGCACCGAGTACGCTCGGTACGCGTGGATGCCGCATGGCGTTCACGTAAAACGGTGTATGTCCTGTCGAGACATGCACCGAGTTGTTGATGGCAAACTCTGCCATCGGCAAGCAGTCGCTCCAGTATTGGAACGAGTGAGCGTAGCTCTTCAGAGCGTCAACCAAGACCCGGTTGACGCGCTCAGTTTGTCCGTCGGTCTGCGGATGATCCGCAGTCGACATGGACAGCTGCGTGCCAAGAAGTTCAAACACTTCTTGCCAGAAACGCGCTGTGAAGCGCGGATCACGGTCAGACACGATGTCGATCGGCATGCCATGGTGTCTAAACACCAGGTCAACAAACAGACGTGCCGTCTGCTTGGCTGTCACTTCGGCTGGTACTGCAGCAAGATGTACCATCTTGCTGAATCGGTCAACAAAGACCACAATACCAGTCCTCCGCTTGTTGTCAGGCGGAAGACCAAACACAAAGTCCATTGAGATGGACTGCCAACACTCCGACGGAGTCGGTAGTGACTGAAGTGGAGCCTGCGAGAAGGGCGCAGGCTTCACGCGCTGGCAAACCTCGCAAGCACGAACGTACTTGCGTACCCACTTGTACTGGTGACTCCAATAGAAGTCACGCGTGAGAAGCAAGTATGTCTTCTCACGACCCTGATGTCCCGACGTCGGGGCATCGTGATACTCGTAAGTGATCCTGAGCTTCAGCGCATGATCGTTCGGCACGACAATGCGATCAGCGTTGTCGTCGACTGCGCTGTAAAGCAGCAGACCATTGTGTACACGATAGCGGTGTACACATGCACGGAGATGTTTCGCCAGCTTCTGACGAGACTTGTCAGAAGGCGCAGCGAAGTAGTCCAACAACTGCTTCGCATCCGCATCCTTCGTGTATGCGGACCGCACGTCATCTAACAAAGACGACGAGGGAGTAGACGTCCGTGCGACGCCAATTGCATTGGCGTCGGCCTTGTGCACCGCGTAATCAGGTCGACGCGACAACGCGTCGGCCACAATATTCAACCTTCCAGGTTTGTACTCAACCTGGAAGTTGTACTCCGCAAAGAATGAGAGCCATCTCGCCATTCTTTGTGAGATGTGCGGCGACTTGATCGCCGTACGCAATGATGCGTGGTCGGTATAGACCACAAATGGTCTACTCCCAAGTAGATACACTCGAAACTTCGCGAGTGCATACTTCATGGCAAGGAGTTCCTTGTCATGTACCGGGTAGTTGCGCTCAGCTGGCTTCAGCTGACGCGATTGATAGTAGACCACGCGATCACGTCCCTCGTGATCGTGTTGCATTAGAGCGCATCCGATTGCGAAATCGGACGCGTCACACACGACGTGGAATGGGCGATCTTGGTCGGCCACCGCCAAGATCGGCGCCTCAGTCAAGCCCTGCTTGACTGCATCAAAGGCCTGCTGACAATCAGCAGTCCAAACCCATGCAGCGTCCTTCTTTAGAGGAGCTGCGACAGCGGACGAATCTTGCCCGCGTAGTTGCTCACGTACTTGCATAAGTACGTAGCGAGTCCAAGGAACTGCCTCAGTTCCTTGACATTGGAAGGCGTAGGCCATTCATTGATCACTCTGACTTTTCCTGGGTCAGGGCGCACGCCGTTCTTTCCTACGAGACACCCAAGGACGGGTTTCTCGCTAGCCCCGAAGATACACTTCTTCAGGTTCGCGTAGAGCTTGTGTTTGCGCATGAGTGCAAACAACTTGCGGAGATGCTCCTTGTGCATCTCCACTTCCGACTTCCCGTCCACAGCCCGGCTGTGGATGAACACATCATCGAAATAGCTCGGTGCGAAGTCGCGCACCGAGCGCAACAAGTGCGTGACGCACCTGTTGAACGTCGCAGGGGCATTCTTTAGTCCCTGCGGCATTACAAGCCACTCCCAGAGCATACCGCTCGGGGTGCTCACCGCCGTGAGAGGTATATCGCTCTCACGCATGAGGATCTGATAGAATCCGTCTCTCAGATCCAGAGCACTAAAGATAGTGCTCAAAGCCATCGAATCGATGATCACATATTTTCGCGGTATCGGCGTCTGCGCCGGTACCGTTGCGTCGTTCAGCTTGTTATAAGCATGAACGATGCGCCACCCGCCCTGTGCCTTCTTGACACAGAACGTAGGCGCGCTGTGCGGGGACTTCGATTCCCGCACTTGCCCAGCCTTACGACGACTCTCAAAGAAGTCGTCGATTGGTTTGACTTGCTCTCGCGGCAGTGGCCACTGCCGCGTCACACAGTACTTCGTTCCCGGCACGAGATCAATCTCATGCTGAACACCCTTGTCCTGCGGCAACTCCGCAGGGATATCGTCCGGGGGTACGTCTCTGTACTCACGCAAGACCTCGTAGAAGGGGCTCGACTTCAGCGAGTCCCAGCTCTGCTCGTCGAAGCGTTCCTTCTTCGACTTGGTGCTGAGGGCGTCGACGCCCTCAGCGACGAGCTGTTTCAACTCTTCCGCTTCACACTTCATCCTCTCGACATCCGAGAGGAAGCACATCTGCTCGATGCGTCCATCGTGCAGGTCGCGGGCGAAGCGCCTCCAGCTCGTGACTGGAAGCGAAGTCAACTCCGACGCTAGCGTCGGAGGGTTCTCCAACTTCATCTTCTTATACTGGAGACCAGTATTCGTGCGCGTCAAGACACTCAGTGTCTCGACGGTCGTCTCCAGTTCCTGTGTCTGCCCGGCAGACACTGCGAGTAGCGCCTCGGTCCCTGACCGAGACTTGCGCAGCTTGGCTCGCTTGCGCCGTTCGCTTCTAGTGCGGAACCCGGTTCCGCGCTTCTTGTTTTGTCCAGGCCCGGCCGTGGACAGATTTTCCTTTTGATTGCCGGCGGGTTCAACCCGCGGGCGCACGCAATCAAGCCCGGCTTGATCGCGTATCGCTTCTTCGTGCAGCCCGGCTGCACGTGAGCACGCAATGCGTTTCTTGTTGTCGCCGGCGGGTTCTTCCCGCGGGCGCACGCAATCAAGCCCTGCTTGGTCGCGTACCGCTTCGTCGTGCAGCCCGGCTGCACGCGAGCACGCGAGCACGCAAGCATTTCCGGTGCGGGACGTTTGCAACCGTCCGCACTGCCTGCAGCGTCGGCTCCCAGAGCCGGTGCGCTTTCTTTACCTCGACGCCTGACGGCGGAGCGTCTTTCGACGTTTGGGCCAATCGCATCAGCTCCCTGTGCTGACGCGTCCGAGTAACTGTCCTTATTAGTGACTGGCTCCTCTTGTTTAACTGGCGTGTCGACACTAATAGTCGACACGACCGCGTCACTCTTGACGCTTCGAGAACCTCTCGAATCCGATCGAATCTGAGTCTTCTGATTCGACTCACATTTTCTCCCGACGACTCTCTCAGTCGTCGGTGTCCGCGTGGGGTGACCGGAGACAGCCGCGCGTCGCGCTGCCTCTCCTGGTGGGTCGCGTGCACCGCGAGGTGCACGTGCTGCGCCGACAGGGCCATCGCTCACTGTCGCGCCGCTACTCCCGAAGTGCACGATCGTGCGCTTCGTCCAGTCGATCACCGGATCATGCCGTGCAAGCCACGGCATGCCCAACACCATGTCGAACTTATCGTCTAAGTCAAGTACGATAAGCTCGTCCACGAACTTCTTCTCTCGATACGAGAAGCGTACGCGTACGACACGCTTCTCGGTTCTAACAACGACACCCGTTGCTAGTCTTACTTCCAATAGACTTCGAGGCATTACAACCTCCTCGAAGTCAAGCCTCGCTAGGCTCTGCAGTCGAACAAAGTTGTTCGACGCACCACAATCTACCAACGCACGAAGAGACTTCTCTCTCTTCGAGTTAACCTTCAGGATGACAAGGTTCGGCCTGTCATCCTGCTTCTTACAGTGAGAGTGACTCTCACTGGGGGCAGCAGTCTTCAATACGGCGTGTCCGATATCGACACGCTCGACTGCATCACCAGCAGGGTGCCCCGCGCCTGCTGGTCGTTCTAGTTTTTTTATTGCCCGTGGCAATACCCGGTATCGCCACGCCGGCCCTTGGCCGCCTGCACAGGTGCTGTGCATTCACGGGCGTAGTGACCGTTGTTTCCGCACCGGAAACAGCGGACATTCGTTGGTCCACGACGCTGCTGAGATCCAGCAGCCGTCGCACTCGAGAGGTCCATTGGTTCGGGACCTCCCGTCGGCTTTACCACCGGTCGCGGCATCGGCCGCGGGACGTTCACATGGAGCTTAGCCTGTCGCAGGCTAAACTCTTCTTGCATTGCAAGTGTAATCGCAGACTCGAGAGTACTTGGGTACTCTCGGAAAAGATAGGTCTTCACAGGCCCATCTTTCAGGCCCTTCATGAACGTGACGACCTTAGTCGCCTCGTCTATCGGGTTGGTCACGATGTTCGAGACCAAGTACCGAGCCCTTTGGGCGTAAGCATGCACGTCATGCTTGCCCTGTTGCAGGTCGAGGAACTCGGCCCTCGATCTGAACTCATTCTGCGGGGGCTCAAACGCTTGTCTGAGCTCCTCTTTGAACACCTCATACGTGCTAAAGGACGTAGGATCAGTGAGTCGGCGTCCGTACGCCCAACTCCTTGCTCGCCCGCCAAGGCATGACATGGCGAACGCAACCTTCGACAACGGGTCGACGATACGTCGAGCCGTAATGGCAGTGTCGACTTCGACAAGCCAACGGAGGAGAGGCTCGCCCTCTCTTCCAACGTAGCTGTTCACGTGGAGCTTCAATGACTCCACGCGCGGTGTGGACGGAGTCGACACCGTAGCGCGAGCAGCGGTCTCGCGCTGTTCCTTCATGATGAAGCCTAGAGCAACACCGTGTTGCTCTGTTGGCGATAGCGTGCGTAGCATCGTCGCTACGGCCGCCTCTCCAATGACCGTCGACAGTCGTTGGAGCGCCTCCCACTCTGGATCCGTCAGGTGGAGACAGTCTTCGCGTGCAACATGCGTTGCACTCGTGGTTGGGTTACCAGTGGACATACTCGCGTCCACAGGCAGGTCCTCGGCCCCCGTATCGAATTTCATACGATACGTAACTAGTCGGTCGTTGGACGGACTACAAAGTGCTACCAGGTGTAATGGGCTTACTTAGCCCAATACTTTAGCTTACACGTGAGCGCACGTGTATGAGGAAGCGTAAGGTGTATTTAACTTAGGTTAAGTATACTTGTATCCACAAGTATAATTAGATCTAAATAAAGGTACAAATAGTAGCTTTTGCGGTAAAATGAGAACTGAATTGAATGTTAACTGTGGCTTTCCTCCTAAAACTGATATCTATAAAGAGGGGTTCTGCCAACGAGTGGTTGGCAGAAACTCTGACCTAATGCTTGAGTATTACTGGCAGAAAGACCCTGCTTTCTGACCAATAGGACTGCTTCCTAATATGAATGGTGACCACACTGCAATGTGGCCCACCCGAATGTATCCACTTAGTGCGTGTTGCACTAAGGTGAGGTTAGCCGAATGTGTAGCCCCGCTACACGGGTAGATGAGATCCATATGGGCGGATTCGGGTACCCGGGGCCATCTGCCGGACGGTCCGGGTAAGCCGGTACATGCTGTATGCGATCTCTGATTCGTAGCCAGAGACTCGTAGCCAGATACAAAAGCATTCCGACAGTGTTATGCCGAATTTTGACTTTGACTGACAGCCCCGCAATGAGGTCGAACGACCTTGGACACCGCAGAGGAAGATGACCGAGGCCTCTGATTGGCTACACATATTTCCCGCACTTTAGTGCCAGCGGGCTAGCTAGTGACTGGGGGTTACGGCAGGTTCTAATATAGACCCCGTCGTGACCTCTGGCTGTTCATAATATGAATAATACAAGGCAAAACGAGGGTACAAATGATACAAATATTATTTGTACCCTCATTTGCCTTTTACTTCCTCTGGTTGGAAATGATCACCGGAAGTCATTATGCTAGGTGAGGAGTTATTTATATCCACGAAAATCTTATATAGGATAACATATTAATTTGTGAAGATATTTATATTAATCAAGATCTATAAAACAGCGCACTACCACGGTTTGCAGATTCGAGTAATGCCAGAGCGGCTTCATAAAGTTCCCTGCTGCATGAGAGACTGACAGGAAGCTCATTCGCACGCCGGAGCTTGGCCTTCCCCAAGTGGGGAAGCTTGTAGAGATTACCGCCCGCCTCCTCCATGATTGCCAACATGCACGCTTGCAGAGTAAGGAAGATGTTGTCCACAGTGTCGGGCTTCAGGCTCCGGAACGCGTCCTCGACATACGCTATGAGAGCGTCGATGCCCTTCCTTGGTAGCCGATATTGAATGCTCTGCATCGAAGCAAAAATGCCCAAGTCAAGGCAATTGAGCTCTGGCGAATTGGGCGCTTGGCACAGGAGCCTGATGTTCCATCCGCCTTCTGTGCCCGCCGCGACAACTTCCGGATCCGTTGGCGACACGTGCGGTTTCGCATTGTCTTGCTGCACGAAGATATACTGGTGCCGGTCCTTTCTTGGCCACTTCTCTTTGATGGCTGGAAACACCTTCGTGATGAGGTAGTCCTTGTATACATTACGATCGACCGAATCGATGTTGCGTGTACAAATTTCCCCCTTGGCTCTATTCTTGCTTCGCCGCTTAGCTGCATACTTCTCAGTGAAAGACCATATCCCAACCTTGCCATCCCATCTCTGTTTACGATGCGGATCGTACCTGGTGAGTAATACATAAAATATTAGTGGTTATTTATAGGCAAAATTTATAAAGATTTGGAGGCTTACCGGGGGCGTGCCAGTGCAGCAAGAAACATCGTCTTGGGAATAAAGCGCTTGCTCTTCCATGCTCGTGGCGGGAGCTCTTCACCTTCAAAGACGAGGTATGAACGCCTGTTGCGGTCGGCATAGAACCACTTCTCGTCTACATGCACCACATTATGCAGAGACTCGAAGCGTAAGGTTCTATCATCGATAAACGACAACGCATGCTCGACACGTTCGAGCTTGTTTTCACATGTCAGCGCCGGCTTGATGAACGTCGTTCGGCGCCTTATCATCCCTTCGCTCACAGCTTGTCGTACTAGGTGCCGTGACAGACCCGAAGCTGCCGCAACACGTCGCTCCACAGCTCGTTCCTCGACGGGAACTGTCGCCAACTTTGCCCGCACTTCTTCTCGGTCCTTGCGTTTCCTGCCGCTATTTCGCTTGACCCCGACTTGACCATTCGCCACCAGGGACGCCTGCCTCCACCGCGGCAGCGTAGCGCTTCCAGATAGTGCTCACTGTGGTCGGGTCACGCGCAACATGAGCACCGACGCGAGAATAGGCATCACGGGGTAGTTCTCCATTGTTGCTTAACTTGAGAAGCTCATCGACGATGGCTCTGCGCTCCATGTCCGACAGGTTGGCCTTCGGCATGTTGTGACAGCGCGAAACGAAGTAGTGCAGGCGTGGCGGGTGGCCTCTTGAATTCTGCTGTTGACTTGGGTCGGTAAAATGAAAATTGCGAGTGCTAAAGGAGTCCGTTTGGATTAAAATTGGTGGCTATAGAAAGAGGAGATCACGGGCTTTCTTTTGGTCCAATCCATAGTAGCAGACGATTCCTGGGAGCGACGTTATTGGTCTAAATGTCTGTTTCCGGTGATCATTTCCAACCAGAGGAAGTAGTAGGAATCCAGACTTAGGACGAAGTTGTAGAATTAGACTAAAGGCTTGGTTTCGACTTGATCTTTGTATATGCATTATGGTTTAGCTATAGACGAGGCCTCACAGCCTCTAATCACTAAATCAGAGTAAAAATTCCCCCTCAAGCCACACGAGTAAAGTCCGTCTCCGATAAGTCTAACTAGCTTAGCTGTAGCCTCAGGATACACTCGGTCGACGTGGGTTATGTCCACCGGTGAACTTAAGGTGCATTGACTGAGAGTTCATCCCGGTAAGGCCAAGAATGGAGAAGTGACCGAGTGTTGAGAGATATTAGAGACCTCATTGTACGTTTCTGGGCGAGTGGCACATCGCCCAGTATATTTGACTCCTAGCCGAGGATTTACTTCGGTCCCCCAGGTAATAGGCCATGACTGGGCCGGTACTCTTCCTTTTTGAGGGATTACAGGGGGTAAGCGCTAAGCGCAAACTGTGTAGGGACCCTAGCCTTTGCACGTGGCTACGGGTGTATCTATTTCTGTGGGAATATCTGCCTGACCCAACGGCGCACTCAGGCACATTCCAGCCCGGTGTAAGGGATCAGATCTGGGCTTCAGATTTTATCCCAACGATATATTGCCGACCTTAACTCTTTGACTACCGGACCCCACTCTTATGGACATATGGTTTTGACCCTTTTTTGACCAATAAGATAACTCAACCATATGCCCGTTTTCCGTGCATGGTACATGAGCTAGTACATAACTTGCGTGACTCTAGTCTTCCTGGGTACCAAATTTGTGATACATTTGTGTATTGCTGGATGTGCCGCTTCGTATATTCCCTCCTCTAACCTCAAACATTACATTCTTATCACTGCCGGCCTCAAATACATCAACATTTTCAAGGCCGACTCAAACTAACAGATGGTTACAGTAGAGTTCTGAGTGGATAGTAGCCTTGAAGATGTTGCTGTCATGGCCAGACAGATACGCGGACGTGCAAGTTCATGCGCTTTCATTTTTTTACTAGTTGTTCGATTCAATCTGCCAACAAAACGACGTGCAAGTCGGAGTTGTGCAACTGGGAGGTGATGTTGCCTAAAAAGCTACCTAAAAAGCGTACATGTACTACATAGTATTATACTACACACAAAGCTAGCTTTCTGACCCATGAATGGCTAGTTTGCCAAAGCTCCAAATCTATTGCATTCTCCAAGCTACGATGGTGTGTGGAAATGCACGTCAGAACTGTCAGCGAAGTTACAACCAAATCAAACGTATCAAACCTACCGCATGTTGTGCCAACCTGCACCATCACATGCGCTCATGTAGATGCCCAACGCAAGGTATGAATCGTCCTCGATAGCAAGAGAATGCAAACTACTTTATATTCTAAACGTGCAATCAGGTATTTATTGCGTGAAAGCCCAAACGGAATCTATACCTTTCCGACTGCTCCGAACTGATCTTTTCAGCACACAAACATGCCGCCGTTGGAACACACGTTAGATGCCACCGCGGCTCTACAGCCCTCGTATCCACCCGAACTTCCGTCTACGCTTACGTGGCATCCGACGTATTTGAATTGAACGTTGACCGCTCCATCCGTCGTAAGAATGCAAGCAAACTGCAAGGGTAGTCCCGCTATGGCCGCTCAGTTGATACTCGAGCTGGCGACACAAACAACCCGTAGGGGGAGCGCCGGGAACGACGCAGTTCGATCGACCCATACTCGAGGCCGCGACGGCAGGTGGTGCAGCCAGCCCACCGTGACATCAATCCAAGAGAGCTTCGTTGGACACACCAGGAGACCACCGGCAGCCGGCCATACTCGCCGGCTTCTCGTCCAGGCGACCGATTTATGGCTGCACGATGGCCATTTCGAGTCGCTCAGCTTCGCAGCCAGTTTAACCCGCTTGGATCCGTGTTTCCACGTGTACAGCATTTCGGCTGGTGCATGTGCTCGTCGCCGTGCCGTGTGGGTACCTGCCGAAACTCACTGATGCAGATTTTCTGCAACGTCAACTGCTGTCCTTACGGTGGTCACTGCGGGAACGGAATTGAAGAGCCCAACAAGGTCTTTTTGGAACGAAATATGCGGACGCGGTCGCTGGCAGTCGGCAAGAGTGGTTGACAAACCTCATCACCCCGCCCATGTGCTCGGCATTAATGGCGATCCGATCTGGGTGGGCTGGAACTTCAGGTCGCTGAGTCATCACGAGACGATACTCGTTGTTGCGAGGTCGGTTTGCTCGAACCGCGTTCGTGGTGCGTGTGTACATCGTCCAGCGGGATAGAAACGACCTGGTGGGGCTCGTCTGCGCGGCGACGGAGGGCTACCATGTAGGTGTAGCCGAAGCCAGGCTCCAGTAACACGTCGATATCATCAACCAGGGAGAGGCGCGGAGGCGCCTGGTACGTCAGCACTTGGCCGTACACGAAGACGTCAGACACCCGACGGGTAAACTTGGTGTCGCAGCGTGGCGCTGCAACGTAGAACTCGGAGAGACGGATGAAGCGGAAGACCGACAGCAGCGCCAACTCATCCGTCAGGTCTCGCGTCGGCGCGGTCAAGCGCCAGTGCGGGACCCAATAGTCTACATCAACGTGCTCCTGGAGCGCAGACGAAAGGTCTTCACGGCGCTGGTCGTGGTGCATGATGATCAGCTTGGCCTGCCAGGCAGGCCGGCGAACGCCGTCATTTTCAGCGACGAACGGGCCGGAGTCAGTCGCAGCCAGCACCTTGGTCTCGCGGCCCAGTGTCGCGTACACGGGGCCAGCCCACTCATCGGGGAGCTCGTAAGGGGCTTCAAGCCGAATGGCCTTGCCTCGTAGCGCAGGGTCCATGGAGGTACGCTTGGCTGGGTTCCAGGCTGGCCTGGACGCGATCGAGATCATTCTTCTGGCAGTCAGACTGCATCTTCGTGGAGCTCAGAGCTCTGCTGGTTCTTGGGCACTGTGCTCGGGGGATACAATCGGCGAATGGTCAGGATTCTCCGTTCTGAATCGGTTCGGAAACCCACAGTTCCGACGCGTGCCCCACTCGTACTTAACCGACCACTGGTTGAGCCTAGAGCTGTTTTGTGCATTTTAAATGCCAATTTTTGGCTTGCGGTGTGCACGAAAGTCCGAGATGGTCATCTATTGTAATTTTTTAAACCTAAGTTCGATTTAAAATCCATACGTGCTTCCGCACTCTGTGAACTGGTTGCCTCGGCCTTTGATCACAGCAGCCTGATCGCCTAGACCAACACTAGACATGTTCCGCGAATTTGGCTTGAGACGTGCACGAAAGTCTGAACTCTTGCACTATATACCTTCATGGTCATGCGTTTTCATTTGGGTTATGCTCGTAACTAGGGCGTCTGCGACTTAGACTGGAAATACCAATTTGCCTAGTATAAGCAGCGCTTTTGCATGCGACCTGCGTTATGTTGTCGGGCTCTGCTAGTACCAGCGCTAGCTGCACCGATGCCGTCCATTTCTATCATGCTGCTCTGCTACCGGTAGTAGCAGTGCTACTGCACCGATGGTGTCCATTTCTATCATGCTGCTCCTGCCCCGATTACCAGGTTGCACGAATGTTAATGAAAATTGCTTGAAAATTGACTGAGGTTACGCGTACGCAGTACCGTGGAATTAATCCCTTGAGGCCTGTCCATCCCTCATTCTTCGGTATTCCCAGTATAAACTGTTTTTGGTGATCTGCCCGAAAGTGCGGCTTGACTTTAGTGCACGTTTGGGGATTTTCGTGCGCTGCACTAAACAGCTCAAGTTGAGCCTACTGGGAGTGCGCCATCATGGCACTGTCATTCACCTCTACTGCACAGGGCGGGGGACAATATGTTCCTGGCTTGCGCAAAGTTCACCATGCGCGTGAGCTGCAAGCTGAATGATGCTGACGCTTTTGTGAGCTTAGCGCCGATGAATCGCGTGGTTGTGTTGATCATCCTTCCAGACGGGAATCACCAGCAGCGCCGAGATCTAACGTTAACATGCCAATATTAGAAGATTCGGCATTTCGTCATGGATTGCAACATTCCAAACTACGTCCACACTCGCTATTTCCAACTTACTCGACAACTACCGGAGATCGAGGCCACCGGCAAACGCTCGGCCATGCACTCATACCGTCTTGATGCTGCATACAGCAAAACATAGAAATTACAATTAGATATCAATAAATAACACAAATTATAGAACAAATACAAATACGAACCGGAGTTTTGCAGAATGATGCAGAGTCCTCAGCTTGGTCATCAGTGCTAGAACCAAGTCGAGATCCTCCGCGCACTCGCTGAGCCGCGCAGCGACGGCTCGGTTGAGCCTGTGGCTGGCACACCCGACTAGCGGGACCCCCATTAGCGTCGCAAGGCGGCGGTTGACGCCGCAGTTGTCTCCGACGAGAAAGGTTCATTGCTCTAGTCGCTTTTGGTAGTCGCGCGCTAGCATCGAAGCCAGAAAGGCTTGATGACTAGCCGCTGAGAAGTCGTCTGTCTCCTCGTTGACGAGTGGAGTCATGCAGAGCAAGGGGCAACGCACCACCCCGTCCACCTCGTACCACGCGAACACTGCGATGTAGTGCTCAGAGTCGTGGCTCCACCCGTCAAAAACGAGACCGAACGTCTCAGGCATTTCTGCCGCGACCGAGCTCTCAACGGAGCGCGTCGTCGCCTCCATGGCGCGCCGAAGCGTCTCGACAGAGACAGGGTCGAGGCGCGTGTACCTGACATGTTGCCGCAAATTGTAAACCGATGTTAGTAGGCCGTAAAACAGTACATATTAAACACAGAATTGGGCTTACCGTCGTGCGAGCTTGCTCTCGCAAAACGAGAGGGGCAAGTTGCACTTTATCAGCCACTCCAGCCACCCAAACAAGTTTTGGGCGGAGTGGCGGACGTAGTGAGCCAGCGAGCCCGTCTCACCGGGCGTAGCGGCTAGCATTTCGTCGGTGAACGCAGGGTGCTCGCGCCTGATATGCTGCATCAGGTTCGAGTACCCTGTTCCGGCGACTCGCTTCCGCACCGCGCCGCACCGGCAGCGAAAATACTCGAGTATGATCTCGTCGTACTGGTCGCGGCACGGGTGGAAGTAAAAGTTGGTCGCCTGTCGGTTGGTGAAGGCGGTCGGGCGAGTGGTAGAGGGGGCGGCGAGCATCTTGGAGGTGGGTTGGGGGGGCTTCTGGTAAATTGGAAGTGGGGAGAGCTGAGATGCGAGCTCCAGTCTTTGGTTTTGGGGATGGTTGGCTGTTGCAAGCTCCAATACATATTGAAGATGTTAAGTCTAGCCCGAAAGATAACTGTTACCTAAACGTTAAGAACACGTCAATAAATTATTGGTCCAAATTTATTGCAATAATTTCAACACCAATTTATTTTTCGGCATCCTTGCATACCGTGGTCAATGAGCGCTATCGGCAGATTCAGATGCCAGTCCATGAAATTCACCCAAGTGGATGGATGCAACAACGATCGACATTAAGCTTGGCAGCGATTATCCGGATACTAGGCTGCGTGCGAGACGAAAATGCTCGCCGAGCACTACGCGTCCGAGTGGTCTCGCTTGGTACATGCACCCCAATCCGAGTAACAATAAGTTTCTTCGGTTGTGTCCATTAAATGGACACAACCGAAGAAACTTATTGTTCCAGCGGTCTGTAGAATACTTAGCGTACTGTACAACGTGAGACCAGCTAACGAGCCTGGACTATAGCACCCTCGGTGGCGGTGGACAAAGCGTTATCAATGGCAATGTCACGATGCAGCACCCAGATTCTGGGGCCTAGAAAGCACCAGGATACTTATTCATTCTCGCAGTTCTTAATTACTCTCTGCGACCCTGAGATCACTTCATGCGCTTCCTCCTCACACTCGCTGACATCGCAACTTGCGATTCGCAAGCGAGCGTCCTTCAGAGCCGGACTGCTGGGAACTTCCCACCTCGAGGCCGGTGCAATGGCCCCTGGCATCAGCCAGCGTCTCATCAAGCCTCACGCGTCTAAGCTGTCAACTCGCAGCCAACCAATCAGCATCCCCCATCAGCTTGATCTATTTTTAGTGTGGAGACCGGCCACGCACTTGAGCTGATCCTTTCGCTGGTCATTCTCCAATCAGCCGCCAGATAATCGTAACCCCTCGTCGTCATGGGGTCCGCAGGCGGCGAGCACCAGCCGCTGCTGCCTTCGTACTCGCCCTCCGTGGCGCGCGCGCGTCTTCTCGGCCAGGAAGCAGCGCCCGCATGGCCCTCCACCTTCGAGGAAGGGCTCGACGCTCGGTACGCGTCTTTAATCTTTAATCCGGCTGCTTTTATCGATGGATAATCCGACTAACTCGTGGATAAAACAATGTGTGTGCAGGATGGCGTCCCCCGTGTCTGTGTCCTTGTCGCGCACCCCGCGCCGCGCCGGGTCTTTCAACAGCAGCCCGTTCACTGAGCGCCAGCGGCTGCTGCAGGCGCAGGCGCAGTCGCAGCAGCGGGAGGTTCTGTGGTCGCCCGCCAGCAGCGACGCCGCGCCTTGCGCACAAGGCACCAGCAGCTTCAAGGACGCCGTGTTCAACGCCATCAACGTGCTGCTGGGCGTTGGGGTGCTGTCCAGCCCCTTCTCTCTGCGCTCCAGCGGCTGGCTCATTGGCGGGCCGCTCTTCCTCTTCTTCACGTTCGTGACCAACCACACGGCCAAGCTACTGGGCAAGTGTCTGGACTACCAGGAAGGCATGACCACGTACCCGGACATCGGTGAGGCAGCCTTCGGTACTAGGGGGCGCGTCGTCATTGGCGTCACCTTCTTCGCGGAGCTCTTCACGGCCTGCGCCATGTTCTACGTGCTGAGTACGTGGTTGTGGATTATTTTTATTTATTTTGAGAGGAAGTGATTAGCTAATTGGTGGATTTTGGATTTTTTGTGGATGTTATAGTTGGTGATACGCTGGCGGCGCTGATCCCGTCGTTCACGGAGACGCAGCTGACGATCATGGCGTTCCTGCTCATCATGCCGTCCATGTGGACGACGCACATGTCGATGCTGTCGTATTTCAGTATTTTGGGCATCTTGTCGTCGTTCTTCTGCCTCTACGCGATTTTCTACGTGGGGTTTGCAACTGACACGGAGGCGCAGGACTACGTCTCGGGCAGTTTGTTGCATCCGCAGCCGGTGCAAATGATCGGAGACTTGGACCGGATCCCGCTGGCCATTGGACTCACGATGGTGGCGTTCGGCGGCCACTCGGTGTTCCCGTCGATCTGCAGCTCCATGGCCAACAAGGAGGACTACCCGCGCGTGCTCAACCTCTCGTACTTCATTGTGGGGCTGGTGTACGGCGCCATTGAGCTCGCGGGCTACCTCATGTACGGAGCCACCACCCAGAAGGAAATCACACTCAACCTCATCGCTTCGTACCCGGGTGTGCTCACGCAGATGGTGGTTTGGACCATCGCGCTCAACCCGATGAGCAAGATCGCCATCACGCTGCACCCCATCGCTCTGGCGCTCGAAGAGTTCGTGCTCTCACCGAGCCAGAAGCGCGCTGCGGCGCGAAACAAACCGGGCAAGACGCTGGTGTTCTACCGTGCCTTCATTCGCACGACGCTCGGCATGGGCGCGCTCTGCTGCGCGCTGTTTGTGCCCCACTTCGCCCGTGTCACGTCGTTCCTCGGCGCCTTCTTCGCGATGTTGGTCTCGGTGTTCCTGCCGTGCGTTTGCTACCTCAAGCTGTTCTCGCACCGCCTCTCGAAGGGTGAGATCGTACTCAACATCGGTCTGGCTGGACTCTCCATCATCCTGCTGATCTTCGGCACCCTCGCGTCGTTCCTGTCCCCCGCCGACTAGGATTGAGGACCCGCAAGGTTTCAGCGGAGACGGGCTATATCTCCTTTAGATGGTATTAAGAGACTGCTGCTGGCTAGCACCAGTCTCACTATATATTCCTAGACGGAAGCGTTTGCATTGGCAGTTGTGCTGTTGGTTGATTGCTGTGTTTGGCAGGTTTACCAGAGGTGCGAACATGTATTTTCAATGCGGTGCTAACTTTGATTGATGTCGTTTTTCATCAGTTTCGCCGCAGTCCCTTCCAAGCGTGAAGCGATCCGGGCACTAGGCTCGTGTTGTGCTCCGTGTGTATGGAATGGGGGATGGAGATGCCGCCCGACGGCGGAGAGGCACTGCGCTATCGTCGCAGCGGGAGCGCTACCCTGCCGAAGACATGGACGAAACGGAGACGATAAGCAGCGGCGAGTTGGCTCGTGGTGACCGAGACGACCTCAAGCTGCAGCAGGACAATCAGTCGGCGGATACTTGGCATCATCGACAATCTGGAAACTTGTCGGCCTCAACTCCTACTCACCGTAGAACACGCCTGAGCGTTGAAGCAGTGCAGTCGTTGGACGAGCTGACCGAGATCTCGAGTATCGCGGCTGTGGTCTCAGTTCAAAGATGGCAAGTCGAAAGTGGACTACACGCCGTTTTGCTGCTGAACTAACGTGTTGTGCTTCCGGTGCGATAGGTGGCGACGACATAGCACCAGAGGGCAACGAGTGGCGCAGCTACACAAACTCTGTCGAAGACACGTGTTGGCTCTCTTGCGACGGCGACGGACGGTGCATTCTCGCTCGAAGTTGCATGCTATTGTACTGCAGATTATTTTTCTCGGTATCTTCACATTCAGCACGCTCAACGGCTACGCTCATGATCGACTGTATCGCTTTATGCGTGCAACTACCAGTAAGTGTTATGCTGCTTGGAAAAAGTGATCGAAGGTAATATGCTGCTTTCTGACCCACCGTTTGCTTGATCTTCCAGCAAGGTATCTTGAAACTCCGTTTGTTGCGTCAGCATCCGGAACTTCTAAAACTTTTGCAGACATATCGAGCCCTCAAGAGCTCTACGACTGGTTGGAGGGCCCCTTCATTTCCATAGCTTACTCGAACGATGCGGTAGCTGCATCGTCCACACTCACTACGAATCGTATCATTGGTGGCATTCGCATCGGCCAGCTTCGCGTGGAAACGTTTGACTGTTCATCACGAGTGACGCCGTTCTTCTCCTGGACACAAGCAAGCACAGACAATGGTTCTCACTACTGCTATGGCTCAAGTGACGGGGATTTTTCAACAAGCTTCGAAGTAAGTGATCCAGTTCAAGTGAACAGCTCGAATGTATACATATTCAAAGGACTCAATGACACGGATACGGATACCGAGCGCTCCGCGTTCTTTTCGACGATGTCAGTTTCAAGTGGGCAATACTCGCTACCAGCGCCAGCATACTCAGTTGTACTCGCGCGCTCCAGTGAGAATCAAGCCACTAGTGTCTTGAAAGCACTTGGCGTGAACGGGTATATTGACGGGCAAACTCGGGCGGTCATGCTGGATCTGAGCCTGTTCAATGCAATGCTACGATATGTGGTTGCGCTACGATTTTTGGTGGAATTGCCCGCTTCTGGTGGAGCGATCGCTTCGCTTAGTGCAGGAGTGGCCCCGCTCACCAGTAGCTTCCTGTTGGATGCCAATCACTGGTTCACTTCAGCGTGCCACATCATTGTGATATTGTTTTACACGTACTTTTTCCTGGATGAAGTGCTTGCACTTGCGCGTTCTCGCTCGCGACAATGGCAGTACCAAGCAATTTGGCAACGGTCAAATCTCGACAAGCGCAAAGCTAGGGGCAAAATGAGACCCAGTCCACTGCACCGCCGTCATGGTAGTGGTGTGAGACTTTTTGGCCTGCTCTGCTACACTTGCGCGTGGCTACTGCGCTTGGTAGCGATGGTAAAACGACCGTCCGAATTGCCTCTGGACTCGGATAAATTTGTGCCTTTGAGGCCGTACGTCGAGACGTTCCGTGCTTCTCAGCTTGCACTAAGTGCTAGCATTTGTCTGGCCTGGATCGAGTTGTTGCTGATGTTGCGAGTATCTCAACCGGTGGACTTGCTCGCTCGTGCTGTGGTTTGCGCAGCACCGCAGTTGTTTGTATTGATGGTGGTAATGGCACTAGTAGTCATGGGATACGCTAGCGCGTGCCTCGTTGCGCTAGGCGCGCAGTCGTCACTCTTTCAGAGTCTACCGGAGGCTGTGCGTTCGCTTGTGGCGATTCTACTCCAGACGGGAACAGGAGCTGCATCAGGCTCATCAGGTTCATCTGCGCTGCTGGGTTTTTCAGCTGCGTCTTACGGGGAAATCGGTCACGATGCTGCAGGCACATCAACACTACGCACTCTGTTGCTCGCGTGCTTCTTGCTGTTCAACGTCTTCGTAGCAGCCAACCTGTTTCTGGTTGTCGTTTACGAGGGCTATCTGAAGGCCAAGCGAGAAATCGACGGTGATCTACAGCGATTACGAGCATACCAACGCGGAAAAGGAGTCTCTCGTGAGGAGGACGACAGACTAGAAGCAGCCCCCATGCACCTCGACCTGAGGCTCGAAACTGTTGAGTATGGTCGGGTGCTAGCCGCAAAGCTCTTGAAGATTTTACCCCGCCGACTGAAGATGATGACAAAGTGGAGCAAGGCACCAGAGATGCAGAGCTCGGTACTACCTGCTGATGTTGATATTTCTCCATCGAAACATTCACCCAGCGATGATGATGACGACGATGATGACGATGAAGACGATAGGTTCTCAGCTAAGTATGATCGGGGCTCAAGTTCAAGTCCAGAACCTATTCCAAGACACAACCGTGGGGGTTCGAGAGAGCGCTCAGATAACACGATGCTCCTCCAAGGAATGGTGCTGCAGTTGGCTTTGCAAAATGAAGCGCTGTTACGTGCCGTGAATGAGTTGAAACAAGATGTCCAAGGACTTCAACGTGGTGGAGATATGAGCATCAGTGACCGGGATGTGCTGCGTCGCGGGTCTGCTATACCAACGATTGCGGCGCGGGCACGCAAACAACACAGGGCGTCCGTTGCATCATCTGGGTCTGCGCTCGTTACGATCCCCGATTCACGAAACAACCAGCTTCTCTAATGGCTGGATCTGTGTGATCAGTTAGTTACCAACGACTTGTTACCAATTGTTGCTAACCGATCGAAGAATCATTCAACCCAGCGGCCAATCTTAGGAAACGAATGTTGTCAACAACCATCTCATCCGTTATGACCTGTACGAGTAGATTCTGGCTTCAGAAGGCGGCGTGTTTCATGTTGTTGTACCGCTTGCTTCAATTCAAGGGGTTGACGACTCTCAACAAGAAACTATCACGCGAAGTTGTAGTTAACGAACGTACATGTACAATCTTTTGAAACGAATGTACCCAACGATTCGTCTCTCTATCCGATGCTGACTTTCAACGATCCGATTCACTTTGCAATTTACCACTTCAACGTCAAGGCCAACAACAAATTCCAACACTTCTTCCACCATGGCCGAAGCTGCAGCACCGACTGGCCCACCCACCATCAACGTGCTCCATGATGCAACATTCTCCATCCCAGTAGCGCATGGTCCGATCTGTTCTGGCAACGAGCATGGCCCATTCGGCATAGCGTGTCCTCGCAGGGGTGACACTGCCTCCGCCAACTGTCACTCAGACCATTGGTCGTTCAATGGAGCCCAGTGCGTCGCCCCAGCCAATGCACAGTGTGTCAAGGTATCAAGAGCGACGTGGGCGTGCGTGTTTCCAGCGAAGCCGCGGTTTTTCAAGGAACAAGATGACCACAAATTGAAGGAACTTGCGTCCCCGACAGTCTCCCCAGCCACAACAAGCAACCCGTGCACTGATAGTGGCCCGAACAAGACCCCAGATACACTTTTGCAACAACACTACGCCACAACTACGGCAAGCACGTTCAAGAGTTGTTGCGATGAATGCTGGAATGCACCAAACTGCAACAGTTTTGCGTTGTACGTCAGCCCACTTGAAGGTGCGTGCAAATTGAGCTCGGACAGTGGCCCAAGCGCGACAATGCCAGCAACTGGATGGCCTGCCGGCGTTACTGCTACGGGCTACTTCTCAGTGACCTTCAAGCAATAAGACTCGTGATAAAAACTAGAGTATATTCGCTTGAGGAGTAGAAGACTAATGAAACTAGTAGATTCTGGCTTTCAGACCATGTCCTTCGGCGGCGCGTCCTCATCTTTCTTGTTGTCCTTGTCCTTGTTAGAAGAAGACCTGCTAAAGCTTGAGAACGTAATAGACCGGCGCTTGGGAAATGGCTTCTTCGGGTTCGCTTCTCGGGTGGCTGCTGGCAAACCCACTTCAATGTCATCCATGCTGCGGCGCGAGCGTCGTCGAGGGGCACTGATAGGCAAAATAAAATAAAACCAGTTAGGCTCGAACAGTAAAAGCAGGCAGAACACACTTGACTTACCGACTTGACATGCGTCGTCCAAGCAACACGCTTTCTCGCGCACTCTGGAACCCAAGGCCGCCAAGAATCTCCGAAAGGCCCACAGTCGTGGACATGTCCAAGTAATTGTCGATCGCCTGGCGATTAACGTGCTCGGATACTTCGTTTTCACTGCGCCGGTCGTGGTTGCTGCCCTCTCCATCTGACTCTTCTGTGGTGCTTTCTTCATTGAGAACCTCCAATATTGAAGCGAGAAACTCCCGAGTGGCTTCAGAGCGGGTCGACGTCGTCTCTTCCTGCTCAACAACAACTTGATCAGTGGCGACGCCTTCGGAGACGCGAGTCAGGCGAGAATCCGAACTCTTCGAAGTCTCCAACTTCGACTCCGACGGCGACGTGAAGCTGAAGCCACGCTCGATCTTGCCCTTGGTCGACGTAGTCGCTGGCGCGTGCTTGCGTCGCGATAGAAGCACAACGCCGAAGATGCTGACGCCGATTCCTAGTACGAACATGACCGCTTGTAAGACCGAGAAGGTGCGAATCTCCTGGAAGTAGATGACACCGCCGAGCACGCCGCTAATGACCCAATAGGCCTGATACACCGGAACCATCGAAAGTGCGTCATAGTGGAGCAGTCCGCCATTCAGATATTTAATCTGCAGGGACAGACACACCACGAGTGCAATCGCGATCAGGTACGTCTGGTAGTGTGCGAAGCAGCTCGCATCTCCGTTAAATACGCCCTTCAACAGTTCGGCCGTCGACTTGGCGAACAGAACCGACTGGCCGCCTAACGTGCCCGCCAGACCCGCATACCCCACGAGACGGATCGTTGACCACATCCCCGGCGTCCCCACTTGGATAATGCGATGTCGTTTGCTCATCAAGCAAAAATTGTCAACAATCTTGATCGCTGCGAAGTGAGCGACGACCGTCAGCACGACGACGCAGAAGTAGACGATCGTGAGCGGGTCCCTGTAAAGCTGCATGAGCATGTCCAAATTGTACGACGGAGACGTGTGCGACGCGAACACCACGGCGATGGTCGCGCCCACGAAGATGATGAGCGTCGACACGATGTCCTTCTTGCTGAGCTTCTCCTTGTTGAAGCACGGCGCCAGCATCATGTTCCACACGAGCGTGAGCGCCGCCAACGGGGCCAGGAGACTCTGCGGTGCCAATCCGAACGCCACAAAGTCCAGCACCGAGCCCACCGCACAGAGCACGAAGCCCAACGTCCACAACGGCAGACGATAGGCCGGTTTCGGCTCGGGTCCCAGCTCGTTCTGCTTGAGCGCCTTCTTCTGCAGGTTGATGCCCACACTGGCCAGGAAGGAGAAGACCACGGCGATGGAGAAGCCGATGACCCACACGGCCTTGTTGGGGCCGTCGTAGTCCGCGTCGAAGCACTTGCCCTCGTCACTGACCCCCGTCACTGGCTGCTGCTCAGTACCGCAGGCGTTGACAAGCACCTTGGCGGTGGGCAACTCGGAGACGCAATTGGTCTCCAATGTCTCGGTGCAGCTGTCGAGACATAAAGTCTCGGGGGTCCCCATCTCACACGCGTTGAAGACCGCGAGGCACTGAATCCGCTTCAATGCTGTCTCGCAGCTGCTTGTCGTCGAGCTATTAACTTTCAGCGACGCGTATCGCTCCTGCGCTGTTGCATCCTGCATGGTATTTGATGTTTTTTATCAGTTATTAGAGAGAGAGGATGGAAATGGAAGCTTGTTTTAAACTGCACAATACCGACCATGGTCTTCCACGAGCCTCCGGAGCGACAGGCCGGGAACGAGACGAAGGCGGCGCAGAAGCTCAGCGCAGAGGCGTCGGGCACGTCGCAGGACGAACAGGTGGCTGCAGTCGGCGTTAGATGCCAGGCACACGACGCTGCGAGAAGCCACAGCAGCCGCCACATCGTTGCAGAGGAGAGGAGGTGGAACGCAGGGAAGTGACGTCGGTGAAGTAGCAGCAACGTGCAAGGCGAGACGAGTAAGGGCTAATTTCGGCGCTGGAAACGGCCCGACTGAGATGACAGCTAGAGGGGCAGAAACGGGGCGTTTGGACACTGATTTTTACTTTAAGTACAATTTTAGGATCCACTTCAACTTGGCACAATAATATTGTTCCTTTGATATTATCAAAGGTGCGCAATTCTGAGGCGAGTCTCCCGCTGGAGAGGGGGAGGGGGCAGAGTACGGAGCAGCAGCAGCACTGCTATCCATATCCTTGGCTCAATTTTGAGGAGGAACGCTCCTTTGCTGGCGTTGACCGGACCAAGATAGCACTTACATGACAGTATAATTAGAGGAACAACGGTCTGATTCCGGTGCCCACAGCGTTAGCCCACACTGAGTCTGAGTCTGTGGCAGCCAAACCATTGCTGTCATAACTCTGTGCAGCCTCCACTTGCGTCTGGCTGCATTTTAACCAAATCGAGCGTTGAATTCACCGATACCTGTATTTGGAAGAATCAGATCTGTATCTCCACACTTTGGATAATGGGATCCGTTTGCGACACATGATGCTGTGCTCAACAAGAGGGAGGCTCCCTCGACTCGAGGCTGGAACCCTGCAAGGCACCGGAAGGCACTCGTCTTTTGTAACCTCCTAACAAACCTCTATACATTAATCGATCCCTACATACCAGTTATAGCAAATTGCACGAGTGTTATCCGCTGAAACCAATACTGTACTGTACAATACCTCCACATATGTAAAAACATGCAAAAGCAAAACATCCTTATACACAGGTACTCGCCATCACGAGCGTCATCAAGGCGTCAACGCCGCACCTTCCATCACGCGCTACCACTCGCCGTCATCCCGGCTCGTGGGTAGGGAGCAGAGCAGACCTCGACGCACGATGCTCAAGCCCATGGGGAAGAAGCACATGGCGCACCCGCGACTCGGGGACGAGTGGCGCGGGGTGAACGCGTCGGGCGCGACCCTGGGCTCGGGCCCGAAGCTGCCGGCGCATCTGCGGCCGCTGCTGGTGACCAACGGGGCGGCGCTGCGGCTGCAGCTGCGCTACCAGAAGTACCAGGACAAGGTGCGCGCGCTGCTGAAGAAGGCGGACGCGGCGCAGCAGCAGGAGCACGCGGCCAAGACGAAGGCGGGCGTCACGACGTCCAGCATGGCGCTGGCTGTGGCCATCCAGGCCCGCAAGGACGACAAGGAGGCGGGCGCTGAGACGCCGGCAGCGGCCAAGAGCACGCCAATGCACCTCAAGCCGGAGCAGATGTGCGTGGACAAGTGGAGGGACTGGGTGGCGACGCAGGAGCAGACGCTCGACGAGAGGCTCGTGGGGTCCTGCGGGTCCAGTGAGGAGGAGGAAGAGGAATATGACGATGACGAGAGGAAGGAATATGCTGTTGAGCAGGTTCCGGTGGTGATGGAGGGCCATGTGCAGGTGGACACAACTAAGGCCCAGTTGATGCAGGACTGTGACGACGACGACGTGGACGTGGACGGCACGCGTCAGCATGGCTTCGTGAACGTGATGGAGCCGACGTGGCTGCTGTCGTCCATCGAGCAGCGCTGTGCTGAGTCAGCGAGTGCGTTGATGACGCAGAGCTCCACGAAGGCTCAGCGCAGTGTGGCGCTGCAATTGGCGGACGTTCGACTGGCGGTGCTGGACTTGCTCTTCATCTGCCGCTCGGGCGTCGGCGTGAACCTGCTGGGACGACCCCCGTCGACGGTGGACACGCATCACCGGAATCTGGTCGAAAGAGTGAAGGAGACTAACGATCTTAACGTTGTGGAGCTCAAGCGCGTGACGCGCATCTTCGAGAGTCTCAAGTCGGACATGTTCATGCCGGCTGTGCGGTGTCTTGGCTGGCTGCTGACCAAGACGTGGCGCCTGCTCTTCCAGGGCCTCCACGTGGACTTGGAGTCTCTGCATCACGTGCGCCGCGTGCTGGAGGCCTCGGAGGGAGACGTCAGCGTTGTGTTCGCACCGACGCACAAGAGCCACCTGGACTACCTGATCATCAGCTACTTGTGCTTCGCGTACGGCATCCCGCTGCCGCGCATTGCTGCAGGCAACAACCTGGACTTGCCGCTCGTGGGCTCGTTCCTTCGAGCCAACGGCAGCTTCTTCATCCGTCGGTCGTTCCGCAACGACCATCTCTACAAGGAAGTGCTGGAGCAGTACGTGCACGAGCTTCTGCACGATGGGAACCCTGTGGAGGTGTTTATCGAAGGTGGGCGGTCGCGCCACGGACGCGTGTGCAAGCCCCGTTTGGGCTTCATGTCGATGTTCCTCAACTACGTCAAGGGGACGTCTTCTGGTGACGACGAAAACAGCGCTGACAAGGCCTCGAAGAAGACGGTCTTGGTCGTCCCGATTTCGCTCGACTACGACAAGGTGTATGAGGTTGATGGATACGCGAACCAACTTCTCGGCAAGCCCAAGGAGAAGGAGAGTCTGGCTGTGCTATTCCGTTCAGTGTGGGATTTGTTTTTCCTCCGTCTTGGTCACTCGTACGTGCGTTTTGGCGAGCCGGTGCCTCTCACAGAAACTTCGTCGCTCGAGGGTTCATCCGAGCTAGTGGCTGAACGTATGCAAACCTCGGGCACCATTACGTCGACTTCAATTGTCTCCGCTTTGCTCATGTGGAAGCGTGCTTACGTGACGGAGGAGATGCTGGAGGCTCGCACAGTGTGGCTGGTAGAGGAGTTGGAGAAGCGCGGTGCGACTGTGGCCCACGTGGAGAACGATGATATCACTGCTCACGCCCTGTCGATCTTGAAGGTGGATACCAAGGCGAACAGCGTCGTGGCTCCGCAGCTGCAGTACCCAGTGCGGGCACTCGAGCTGGGGTTCTACCGCAACCACCTTCTTCACATTTTCCTGCCGGAGATGGCGGTCATTGGCGCAGTGGATGCTACTCTGTGGCAGCGTTCGAAGTGTGATGAGGGCTACTCAACCAAGCACAAGTTGGATATCTGGGCAGTTCAACAGCAGACGCAAAAGATCTGGCACTTCCTGCGTCACATCTGCCGCCATGAGGCTATTGACATCGAAGCCCGCGTGACCCAATTCCTTGCCGAGGCCGTCGAGTGTGAGGTTGACGAGACTTCCGGCACTGTGACTGTGGACGTGAACCGCTGGAACACCTCGAAGCTCACGAGCTTCGTGCTGTCGCTGAACTGGTCGTTCATGGACTCGCTGTGGCTCACGACACAAGGACTTTGGAGCCTTCTGCCTGCTGGAGAAGGTGACGACTGCGAACACACGGAGCGCGACGTCGTGCGACGCGTGCAGTTTCTGGCGAAGGAGCTGTTCCTGCGCCAGCAGCTCTCGCATGCGGAGGCGCTCTGCAGCGAAAGCATCAAGCAGTCGCTGGACTTCTTGGTGGAGAGTGGCGTGGTGCGCTTCGAGCGTTCACCTGATGGCAAGTCGCGCGTGGTGCGTCTCTGCTCAGACTCCGCTGACCCCGTGCGCATCCTCGAAGACCTCACGCGTGAAGTTAACGCACGCCGGAGACAACGCGCGTTCCTGTGGCGTGAAGACGAACTGCCGCGCAACCTCACGCGCGAGGAGGCGCTGGAGCTCATGGAGGGAGCGCAAAGCTCCTGCAGCATCTACGCCAAGTGGATGGCACCGCCGGTCGCGACATCCACGGCCTAGGCGTTATATAACTTAATGGTAATATTGCGTAGCAAGCTCAGCTCAGGGAAGGCGATGAAAGCAGAAAATTAATGACTTAAAGTTACCGTACCGGTATGAACATGACACCCTCAAGTTGACGTTTACGACCACCTAAAAGCTCATTTGTGCCCATCTTGTATCCCCTGTCTATAGCGATAGCGGAGACCAAACGAGCGGCTGGTAGTCCGACAATCATGATGCGTCTCCTCCTGCATTCCTCCGCTGTCTCCAGGGCCCTTCGTCCCTCTTTATCTCGTTGCATTGCATCAACAGCGTCGTGTGCTTCTTCCAGCACCAGTGGATCCCCCAGCGATGGTTCACTGCCACCAGCTCACGTCCCCGTTCTGCTTCAGGAGACTGTGGCCGCCTTCTCTCGAAACATCTCGGAGGCTTGGAAGCCTCTTCACTTCGTAGACGGCACTGCAGGCTTCGGAGGCCACTCGAGGGCCCTTTTGCAACACTTTCCCGACGCCAAACTGCTCTGCGTGGACCGAGACCCCGAGGTGTTGGGCATCGCCCAAGCCAATTTGTCGGATTTCCACGGCCGCGTGAGCTTCCAGATCGGATCGTACGCGGACTTGGGCAGCCACTTGGAGGCTGCTGGGTTCCCGGATGAAGTGGACGGGGTTCTGGTGGATTTGGGGGCGAACAGTTTCCATTTCGACGCTGCACGACGTGGGTTTAGCGTCTTGAATGACGGACCTTTGGACATGAGATTCAACCAGCGCGACTCCGAGGCGCCGACGGCAGCGGACGCAGTGAACAACTTGTCGGAAGTGCAGCTGACCAAGATCTTCAGGGAGTTCGGAGAGGAGCGACTGGCCAAGGAGTTCGCCAAGGCGATTGTAAGGGAGCGAGAGGAGCGAGGCAAAGTGTTCGAGACCACCAGAGACCTGCGCGAGTGCATCGAGCGCATCGCCAATATGTGGGGGTCTTCGGACAGGGGCAAGAACAAGAAGAAGGGCAAAAGGGCCAGCAAGATCGGGAGCACGCACCCTGCCACGCGCTGTTTCCAGGCTCTACGGATTTACGTAAATGACGAGCTGAACCATGTCGAGAGTGGCGTGAAGCAGCTCGCGAACCACTTGGCCCCTAACGGACGACTCGGTATTGAGCGATGATGTTGTTTTGAGGGTACTTACTGGTCGATATGAACTAACGATTGTCTGGCTGTCCTAGTGACCATTGCGTTCCATTCGCTGGAGGACCGACCGATCAAGAATTTCTTCCGCGAGTTGGTACGTCTTTGTATGTGGTGGGTGTTGAGGTGGTATTTGTTCGTGCTGACATGCTTGTTCATGTTGATCTCAAAGGACAATCAAGGCAGAGAAAGCGCAGATGACGATGAGGATGAGTGGGAAGATGAAGAAGACAGCGATGAGGACGAGGACGCCGATGAGGAGACGCCAGAGGACATCGATCCGTTGAGCAGGAAGCGCTTCCGACTCACGCGACGAAAAGCCACGAAAGCTACTGATGAAGAGATCGCAGCTAATTCGCGCTCGCGTAGTGCTCGCCTACGCTGTCTTGAGCGCATTCTGTGACCAACAATGCCGAAGATACACTGGACGAAAAAGGAATACAAATGTTGACCTACAGTACTTGCTACATGTTGTATGTCAACTCGCAGCAAGCTTACGACTACAGTAGCATGTAGGCGATCCACGCAATTTGCACGTCCAGCAGCATGACGCGCACAAACAAATAGAACAACGAGAACAATCATTGATAAACTCCCCTACAATAAATGCAACCAATAATCGTTGATGTCCTCCTTTTCTGGCGTCACTTGAAAACGCGCGACATAAAGACGGATGTGATCCAACACATTCTGCTGCATGATCACCTCCGGATTCAATCGGAACCTGAGTCTCTTGTCCTCGTCAGGATCATCAGGAAGAACCGCCATATAGCACACTGCCAATCGCTTATTCACGAATGGCTGCGCAAGCTCCCAGAGAACATCCGCATTGCACTTGTGTGTCGTGGCCTTCGTCAACTGCAGGAAGCAAAACCGCACTTGATTGCCGGGAAGCGTCCACTTGGCAACCGCATCGATTGTTTCACACAGATCGGTTGCGGGGATCCAGTAATCCATCTTGGAAGGGTTTGCGGCCCAGCTCTCCATCACTGCCACGCATTCTTCTCTGCTTCCGCCTTCGCACTTGACCAAAGAAAACCCATTTACCTCGATCGAGCCCACCTCCTCACGCATAATATCCTCCCAGTCCTGGACCGTCCTCCGATTCACGTTATCGTACTTGCAATACTCCACCCGAATCGGCCGTTGATGACGCACCGAGGAGTGGAAATATCCCTCAAGCGCAACACCTTCGAGACGATCGTCATTCATTCTTTTAGCGATACGCATCAGCTTTTCAAAGAAGGTGGGCTTCATCATAGCTGCCAAGTGTTGCATCACGAGTTTCGACGTCACAAAGCTGGCCCACTTGTCTAAGTCCACGTAATGCTTCACATTGTTGCGGTCTTGCACTCCCTGCATGCGGATGCGGTCAATCTGCGTTTTGGAGCCAATTTCAATCTGTGTGAGCAGAATCTTCGCATGTTCAGGCTTCTCAACAAGGTCCAATGCTGACTGCACAGTGGCTTTCGCATCATCACTGAGGAACTCTCTCAAGCTTCCTCCAGACACAAAGAACCGAGTATCCACGTCGTTCGCCAACATCTGCATGTGGTTGAGACCGAAATCTTCCAGATCGCTCTGTCTCCAGTACGGTAAAAGACAAATCTTCATGAACGGTACTGCTTCACGTTTCGGTGAGAACTGTCCAGAGGTTGCTAGGAACTTGTACTGATTGAACCATGACTTCTTCATTATTTCATCCAGAGTTATCCCGTCAAGACAGAACCAGCATTTTATCGGATCGATGCCGCTGCTCCCCATTGCGTAATAAAGGGCTTCATAGATCTCACCCTTCGCGTCTTCCCATTCGTAGTATTTTCCTTGGTAGAACAATCGCGTGGTAGTTGTCGGATGAAGCCCATCGACAACCTGGCGGAGCCAGACGACTGGTTTTTTGTAATGGACTGCGACGTAAAAGCATATCAATGCCAAGATGCAACTCTTGCCCGTTCCTGGACTTCCCAGGAGAATGAACTGCTTGTTAACCACCCCGCCCTTGTCAAACTCATTCCGATAAACATTCATGAAGATCTCCAACACACAGAGAATTTCTTTCCGCACGTAAAACTTGGAACCAGTAAAGTGCACGATGTCGTCAATCTCTTTGATGGCCATTACCTTCCCGCAGTCGTCGTCAGTCCATTCAAACAACTTTAAAAAGTCGCCTTGCTGCGGCAAGTCGCCAGAGACTTTGCATTGTTTCAGCATCATCGACAAAGTCGAAAGTTTAGCGCTTTGTGTTACTTCAGCACTGGTCGCCCCTTCTGAAGGCACCACCAGCACGTGAACTTGGCCCTCGCCTGGTTGAAAATTCGCTCCAAAGTGTTTTGGGTTCTTGATCCACAGCAACGGATCCATCTTCACGAAGTCGTGGCGGATTCCATGATCATCGACCAGCACAGGCACCGCGCTACCAGCATCCTTTTCGAGCGTCATAGCTGCCACGTCCGCCAAATTCAGCCACTTGTTGCCCGTCTTCGCCAGGAAGAGCTGCAGATCCTTCGGGTCACATTTGATCGTTTCTGGGCATTCCTCCTTGATCGCTTTCTTCAACTCATAAACCGACTCGGGCTCGTCGCTCTCGTCAACTCGCACCGAGAACGCGCTGCACGCCTCATTAACGATCACACAAAAGAGCTTCACCATCTTTCTTCGACGCGGCAGATTCTGAAATGAAGAAGAAGCAAGACTCGGCGGGGCAAATACAGCCCTAAACCTATTTTCTTTGAAAAACCCTTCACGTGAATTCGTGTCGAAAGATAATGCGATTTTTGGGATAATTTTAATAAAATTTTCGTTTAGACACTTTCATAATTTTCTCAATACCGCATTGGAGTGGATTAGCACCACATTGGAGCGGCAAAGGTGTAGATGCTGTAGTCAGTGTACTGATGAAGAGATCGCAGCTAATTCGCGCTCGCGGAGTGCACGCCCGCGCTGCGCATTCTGTGGTCAGCAAGGCCGAATATACTGTAGACGAAAGAGAAATATAAAAGTTGATCTGGGTAGACCCTATAGTGCTTGCTAGATGAATGCCAACTCGCAGCAAGCTTACAGATCCTTTCGCGTTTCTCCCGATGGGGAGTACGCAACATGGTTCTTGAACTCTTCTCGGTTGTACACCCGACGCCAATCCACAGGTCGCTGACCTGGAAGACCCAAGAAGTCGACAATGTTGTTGAGAATTCCACGGGAATACGCGCGATCCAGATTCTCGCTTTTCACGACCTCATTTGTCGTAAGCGCTGCACACATCAGGTAGATGTGGAAGACCAACATGTAGGCGATCCACGCAATTTGCACAACGTCCAGCAGCATGACGCAAAAGAGCACTGGCTGGAAGTGGGCAACGCTACCAATCCAGTCAAATAGCCCCGGCGTATCAGCGACAGCAGCCGTTTCACTGCCCAGCATGCCTACGAGAAGGCTCCACAACGACGATTTCCACTTCCACCATTGCCACTGGACAGTGAAGTCAGCCACGAGCTCGGGCTGCACGCGCGCAAAGCGCCAGCAAGCCACAAGCTCTAACGCGATCGATAGTACAGCCGAGAACAGGAATCCCAGGAATGCTGCATGGTTGCGGGCACCGATGGCATTCACCACAAATGGACAATAATGATCGAACTTCGCGATGCACGAGTTGAGTTCGGCGCAGTGTTTCCCACGCAGCGGTCTCTTGTGCAAGCAAGTAAGACAAAGCTTAGTCGCGCTGGGTAACTTCGACTCCACCAGCCAGCGGATATTCTATCAAAGAAACAACCACACAGATGTAAGCCAGCGTCCTAGCAACCCCCACGACAAACAAAAACACAGCCAACCCACATGTAGTTTCTCGTCGTACGAGGTGAAAACCTCGCCCGGGTCCGAGGTCGACGTTTTAAAGAGTGTGACCCCAATCATGGCGAAAGAGACTGCTGCAAACACGCAGAACGCAGTGCTACACTCGCCGCTAAAACGAGGGAAACTGCCGACAAGATACCCGATTGAGGCGACATTTATCCCGAACATGAGCGATGCAGCCTTGCGTTTGTCGCAGTAAGATCCACGTTGTAGCAATTTAAGCAGCAACATCGCCACAACCAATAGAACGGCAATTGACAGCATGATGTAGAGCGTGCCGTTCACAGTCACGATCACGTAGCAAGCGAGAGGAAACACCACCCACGGTACGAAAAAAGCGAGCTTGTACACATTGTCCTCGAGTGTTTGTTTCTGTTGACATTCGCACAACAATCATACACACGATGAGTTTTTGCAAACAACTGCTGCATGAACACCAGCTACGCACCGGAATTGAGGTATGTCGGGCAAGCTGTTGCAGCTCTTCGTCCTCCGTGAGAACGTGGCGGGTCGACGAGCCTGGAGGGAGTCGCACACGTGCAATTGCTAACGCCGTAAGACCCTCCTTGTTTACGATAGTCGTGTCAGCTCTCACATCCAGGAGCATTCGCACGGCCATTAAGATATTGTTCATAGCCGCATGATGAAGTGCTTCCAACAGACACAACAAGTTAGCAAACCATTGGACAAATATTCAGAAAAGGTTGACGTACCGGTGTTGCCATCGGCGTCTTGTGCGTTGACAGTAGCTTGAAGACTCAACACCATGCGAAAAGAATCCAAGTGGAACTGCTGGGGCTGACAGAGCAGCATCAGCGCCGTCTTTTGGCTAGCATCTAAAAGGTGTGGTACATGTACCACAAAAAATTTAGCATTGACAGCAGCGATTCTCTTTCACCCACTGCCAAGCAACTCACCCTGCATCCGTTGGTTCACATCTGACCCCTTCGCTATCAGATAGGCAGCTGTAATGGGGAAACAACGTTGAATCGCCACCAGAAACGGCGTAACCCCCTGACCGTCTCTGAAATTTGGGTCTGCTCCGTGGCGGAGCAGCAGTTCCACGGCGTAAATCTGGTTGTGGAAAGCTGCCCAGAAGAGCGGCGTGGTCTGCATCTCCCCTCCCAGAGCGTCCACCTCCACTTTAGCTCGTAACTCTTCATTTCCAAGTAAAAACCTATCGCCATAAAAAACGTTAAAATCATTTTAAAGTCAATTTACAATGGGGTTTTAAACACTAATAATGTTTCAGCACAAAAACGTACTCAATCACCCCCATTTTGCCACTAATTGCAGCGTGGTGCAGTAACGTCGCGCTCGACATTTGCTCATATGCATTCACGTCGAAATCCGGCTCCTTAAAGTCATTTAAACGGTTAAAACACTTCAGAAAATGAATTGTACCAACTATTTAACGCAGATTTTACCTGCTGCACGAGCGCCTGCAGCTCCGGCAGCAGCCCCAGCTTCGCGCAGTCGAAGGCGCTGGGGGCGCTCAGCTCCCCGCTGCACTTGGGGCACGTGGATCCGCCCCCCACCACGCAGCAGGACGCACACACGAGACGCGGCAGCGGCATATCCGACGACGGCTGTTCGAAAAGTGATCTCAGCTACAATACCATAAATAACGGGTCGGTATACAAATATCTAGTGTGCACACGTCACAGAATGAGTCGTGTTTAAAACAGCATCTCACCTCTTTCATCCGCAGACATCCCCATCAACCCCGAGATATCCCACCCCCATGGACGCCGAGCAGCTCCCGTTGGTGCACCGCGACGCAGCCAGCAGCGACTCGCTGCAGCAGCAGCTGTCCAGCTACCACGAGCGTCAGCGCGCGCGGCAGACGCGGCGCCACCGCTCCAAGACCTTCGGGCGCGCCACCGTGGGGTTCCTGGCCGCGTCGCTGCTGGCGCTGCTGCTGGTGGCGCTCTCGTGGCCGGCGCAGCGCAACGAGCGCGCGCTGGAGCTGCGCGCGCTGCTGGACGCGTACGCGCACGCGCGCAACTTCTCGGGCGTCGTGCGGCTGAGCCACAACGGCCAGAAGAAGCTGCAGCAGGCCATGGGACTCGCCAACGTGCCGTTCGCGCAGCCCATGCACGAGCACAGCGTCTTCCCCATGGGGGCGCACGTGCAGCTGCTCACGGCTGTAGCCATGCACCAGCTGCAGGAGAAGCGGGTCGTGGCACTGTACAGACCCGTGGCCGAGTACCTGACGGTGAAGGACTGGGAGGAGTTCGGACTCGAGAGGAACCGAACCGCGTGGTGTCCCAAGGTCGATGCAGCTGATGACTGCGAGCGGGTGACGTTCCAGCACTTGCTGTACATGGGGTCGGGTATTAAGAGTAGAGAGGGGAGGAGAGTGCCCCAGACACTGGAGACTTTGGGGTCCTTTGGTCAGCAGGTGGGGGAGTTCATTGACGCCCCGCTGGCGTTCAAGCCCGGCACCAGCTACACGTACGCAGACGAGAACTATGTGCTGCTTGCGTACATGGTGGAGAAGCTCAGTGGACTGACCTTTGGAGAGTACCTGGAGAAGCACGTGTTCCAGGTGCTAGGACTGAAGATGACGAGGTTTGACCCGTACGCGGGGGCGGTGGGAGCTAGACATGGATTGGTGGACCAGTACGTGCAGTTCTACGCGCATCGCAGGCCGAACGGTAGTGACAGTGACAGTGAGAGCAGTGGCAGCTCGAGCGGAGCTGATCCCATTGCGGAGAAGCATCTGCATCGCATGGCGACGGGATCGTGCGCGATCTACCAGGGACTGGACACCAGTCTTCACGGGTTGCAGTCCACTGCCAAGGACATGCACAAGGTTTACACGGATCTTTTCCACGAACATGGTCACCACTCGAAGCTTCTGAAGCAAAAGTCGATCGAGCAGATCCTGAACACTCGCAACCCGGCGTTCCCCGCGTTTGGACAAGGCATTGGCGTCGACTTTGAAGAGACCCAACCGGGAGTGGCAGCGACCTGGCCTGCGAAGATCGCGTTCTGCGGGCGCACGGCCTGTACGACGACGTGCATGGCGATGCAAATGCCCGCAGCCAACATGTCGATCGTCGCCAGCGCCTTCGCCAACGACGTGCGTCTGTATTTCCCGACGGTCGACGCGTTCCAGGCGTACAAACCACGTGACTTCCTCGAGAAACGCGATCCTGTAGCCGACAAAAACGCGTTCAAGAAGAATGACGGGGAGGTCAACACGCTCGCGTGGAGGCTGCTGCAAGTTTTCCTGCGGTACTACGCGGCCCCCGACAACTAAGCAAGTGGACTCGAAGCACCAGCTAAATGGTAATGTATGTCACTTTTTATCCCTATTGTACATGAGTAATTCGTTTTAACGCCTCGCTAGCTCGATCACGTGCAGCTGAGTAGCTCCCGCATCATCTTCTCATCGGCTCGAGTCACAAATCGGCCCTTCACACGCAGTCGAGTGTCTGCAAAACTTTTACGCACATCGTACTTGACCTCTTTCGCGCTCCTGCCGCTTCTTCAAGAACCTCTCGACACGAGCTTTGCGGGACTTGGGCGAGTAGCTGCCCACCCATCCCGCGCGTGAAGCATCGGGTAGCTGTCGCTTGCCAAGTAAACTTTCAGGCTCTTCTTGCTCCGCAGCGATGCCAATCTGCTCGACATCGGCTCGGAACTCCTCGCGTTGGGGCTCTCCGCATGACACCTCTGCAGCCTTAGCGAGTTTAAAGACGAACCCAAACGTTCGTTCGCTCATCATGGCGCGGTGCAGTCCGCCAGGAATGAACAGGTCGCCACGTTGGTGCATCTGACGGAGGTACGTCTTCACTCGCAGTCCCCACATTTGCTTCGGCCACGGATGTTCACTGGGGACCTTGAAGCTCGAAGGAACTCGGCAGTAGCCGTACTCACCGGCTAGACTTGTGTTCTGCGGCATCTCGCGTTCCGTCCACTCTGCACTACACTTGTGAGTCCACACGAATCGAGAGGACCATGCTATGATCTTGCCAAGCCTCAAGCCCCAGAACTCCTGGGTCCAAGGTGCCTTCGGAGGAATCACGAAGTCTTCAGGAACAATCTCGTGGGGATACAGCGATGCGAATGTACTCAGCAACGGGGCAATGCGCTGCTGCCACGGTGCATCTCGTAACTTGTACCTGAAGCCGAAAGTCTCTAGGCGGTCGGCATTAAGCCCCACCTCAGCAAAGTAGACCCCGCATTTCTCCATAGCTGCAACAATGCTGCCTAGTCTCGCCCCAAACGCAGGCTTTGGCCATGGAAACAGCGCGGGGACAACAAAGTCTTGTTGCACTGCGCAGTGCCCAAACACTGAAGCAAACGTGTGAAGAGCAGGCAGAACCACTGTCGTCCACTGCTTCTCGATTTGTGGAGTAGCAACGACGCACGCCTCGTTCGCGTGGAAGTTGGCTAGAGCGACGTGTCCACCGTAGTGCTGTCCAATCTGAACGCAGGTCAAAACGTGTCGAAGTTCTCTCCCCCACGTCCTGTACGGCCATGGAGAGCGACAGGGGACCACGAACTTGTCCCGCATGACCTTGTTCCCGTTTTCGTATTGGAAAACTTCGTTGGCCTGCAGCACTTGGCTCTTCCAGTCACGTTCGATGGTCTCCAAGCGATTCAAATTCCACTGCACGACAAGCCCGAGATTGACGCCCCATGCATTTTCAGGCCACGGTTCTTCCGATGGTACTGTGAAGCCTCCCCGTGGAATGTTATCTCGAGGATGGAGAGTAGCGAAGGTGGCGATCAAAGGAGCCACTTTCTTCTCCCACGCGGAGTTCGAAAGCGTCAAAGTAAAGTTCAGTTCGTTCAAGCGGTTGGCACTTCGTCCAGCGTACGAGAAAAAATTGCCAGTAGCTTTCATCTTCTCGACGATCTGTCCGAGCTGGAGATTCCACACAGCCTTTGGCCACGAGGGTCTTGTTGGAACAACGAAATGGGGTTTCACGGTGCAGTGTCCGAAATTTAACGTGAACGCCTTCAAGGCCGTGAAAATTGATTCCCAAGCTTCATCCCGACGTCGGTGCAGCAAGTGCTTAAGTCTAGCAATTGAGTTTCTCGCTAAAGCGACGTGGCCGTCGTAACACTCGCCAATATGAAGGCGATGCAAAATACGCGCTAGATCCATACCCCAAGTCTTCTTCGGCCACTTAGGCTGCGACGGTATCACGAATTTCTGTCCGATAGAGACGTCTCCAAACTCCATTCGATACACTTCTACCGCTGTCAACACTTGCGTTTTCCACTCATTCTCGATTGAAGTCATAAGGTGGGTATTCCACCTCACAATGGCCCCCAACTTGACACCCCACATCGTTTCTGGCCAGTGGGATTGAGATGGGATCACGAAGTTCTCGGGTACCAAAGTGCATGGGTAGATTGTCGAATAGGTCTCAAGCAAAGGAGCAGCGTACTGCTCCCACGGAGCTGCTGCTAACTTGAAAGAAAACCCCAGTAACGCTAAGCGATCTGCGTCACGTCCGAGTTGCTCGAAGTACGTCCCATTCTTGTGGTAGTCGGCAATCGCAGCACCAAGACGCAACCCCCACGTTGGTTTGGGCCAAGGATCTTCAGACGGAACTGTGAAGTGTCCACCAAGTCGGCAGTCTCCAAACACGTCCATGAACGTGACCAAGGCTGGTAAAATCCTGATCTTCCACTGTTGGCTTCTGTTCTCAGACACAAGCGACACCGTCTCGGGTGAATCTCTCCGCTCTTTCCAGTCTTTCTCCACCTCAGCCATGCGACTCGCATTCTGCGCTCCGATCTCGCCCAACTTGAGCCCCCACACCTTCCTAGGCCACGGCTGCTTGTGCGGAATCACAAAATCTGCAGGAAGCGTCAGTTGATTCGGGAAAATCGTCGAGAAAATCGTCAGCAACGGCACAACCTGCCGCTCCCAAGTCGCGTCCGACAAGCTCAGCTCAAAGCCCAACTCGTCCAACACATGAACGTCTCGGATAATCTGCACAAAGTATTGCTCTCTCCTCTGCGCGTCGCTCAGGAAGAGTCCGAGCTCGAGTCCCCACGTCTGTTTGGGCCACGGCGGCTCACACGGCACCACAAAGTCCGACGTTAACGGCACTTCGTCTCCAAATTCATCCGCAAACGTGACCAACGCCGGTAACACGCACTCCTGCCATTCCAAGTCTCGCGGGTCCCACAGAAACCCGAGTTTCTCCAGCACGCCGCTGTCTTGTGTAGCTTGGTCGACGTAGCTGCGTCCTGCTCGAATCCGCCTGACAATGGCTCCGAGGTTCAGTCCCCACGCATCTTTCGGCCACGGACCCCACTCGGGGACCACGAAGTTGCTCTCAACGTTGCAATGGCCGTGTTCTTGGTGGAAAACTCCTAATGCCGGCAGCACCTGATGCCTCCACGACCGATCCGCAGCTTTCGTCACCTTCCAGGTGAATCCCAACTTTTGCAATTCCAGTTGGGAGGCTGCCACTTGGTCTTTGTAAAGTCTCTTGGTGTCGTGGCTGCGACTGATAATTTGACCGAGACGCAGTCCCCAAGTGGGTCGCGGCCACGTCGGAGTCGAATGCGGCACCTCGAAGTCTTCAGGCACCTCCGAATGACCGAAAAGCGAGTGGAAGGTGCGCAAGGCGGGCATGAAGACCCCGTACCATTTATCCTGTCGATGGTCGACCACGTCCGCTATGACACCGTCCAGAACATCGCCGAACGAAGCTTCCGGTCGGCGTGCGGTCTCCATGATGCAAGCCCAAACTGCCCCATAGAGTCGAGATGTACCTGTACATGTACTGCACATGTAGCATATGACTGGTCCTGGTTCCAAGGTTAGGTTTGCCTAACGTTAGCAGCTTTTCTGTCCATTCATTTGCGATGACGAGAAGAGTGCAATCATAGGCGAATAGAACCCATGATACATCCGATGAGGTTGCTCGAAACAGACGACTCCGAAATCTCGCTAGTGTTGCTGTATTGCAACGATACAGTAAATATCCGAATAGGGGACAACTGCCCAAATGCTACTTCCAGTCAGCAGCACGATCGGTGGCTGTGGTGTTGGTCAGTTGATTCGGGGGCTCTACTTTCTCCCCACCCCTGCTACCGACGAGGCTGCAATGATGACCAGCCATTGGCAAATACCGTAGATGCCCGAGTCCGACAGCCTAGAAGTTCGCGAACAACCATGACAAGAACCCTTTGCTCGTATCACCTGAATCCTGTTGTGCAAATGTGCCTATGGCGAAAAATGCGGGAGTGTTGGGCTCGAAGAATCCACCCGCAGTTGGTACATGTAGCTTTTGATGGAAGTGCGAAAGTTACAGTCAACGGCGTCAGTCACCCGATGGTCAAGGTTGGTGTTGAACTGCCCAAGTGAAACCTCCTTTGACAGCCTCATTCATTCCCCCTATCCGATACACTGCGAGATGAGCTGGAAAACACGCGATGGTGCCGTCAAGGGGGAAAAAACAGAAAAATGAAGTGAATCAAATTTCATTACAAGCGAAGGGGCATGGCAAGCAGTCTTGAGATCGCGAAGGTATGAGGGCTTTCGGCACCGGTATGGGTTAATAACCTGTTTGAACTTATGAATGAGGTGTTTGCGCAAGTAGTTCCCATCACTCTTTAAAGTTCATTGCCTTGCAGAGTATATATGGTCCGACCTGCCGAAAACGCGGTGCACCACTGTAAGTGTAAATTTACAGAACACGGACATCTATTTTCAGTCTCATCGCATGTTGCTCGAGTTATCTACAAAACACAAACTGAAGCTCCCATTACACTCTCAAACCCATCAGAATAATACATATCCACAGTGTTCCAATTTGAGTTTTTTGTGGACTTTCACCTCGATTCTTTCTCGTCTCAAAAGGTTTGCTCCATTTGATTATGCTCAAGTACCTCCTTCGTGACACTTTTTCGCAGAACAGGGTAGTATTAGCTATAAAACCTCGCTTCAGTATGGGGTTAGTTGGGTGGTACATACATATGATGATGCTACGATTACTCAACGTCACGACTTGATCTGCCTGTGCCCCTCAGTGCGCAACGTGCAGTTTTGAGTAGACCAGGGACCGCCTCCATGACCAGCAGCTCTCCAGCCATAGGTTCACCCTCGGAGCCGTCGTCTCCATCCAGCGACGGTCCTAATTCGTCCGATGAGTTTCGAGCACCTCTCGACGTTGTCGCTCCACCGGCCAATCGGACGCGACGGACGACCAAGAAGCGGGAACCCAAGCCCAAGAAGCCCAAAATCCGCACGTACATTCGTCGTAGAGTGAGTACCTTACTGCTGTTACATGAGTGAGTGCATCTACTGATTGAGGATTCGATTCAATCCCCTGCACAGACGGAGATCGAGGAGCTGACGGACGAGATGACGCGACTGAAGAAGCAGATGCAGTACTACGCCCAGAGGAACGAGGTGCTGAAGCAGCGCGAGGCGTTGATCGAGAGTGAGAAGATCAACCAAAGCATGCGCCACGTCCTCCACTCGCAGCGACTCTCGTTCGCCAGCACCTTGTCAATGGTCACGCAGTTCTTTGTACGTTCAGCACGGGTAGAATCTACATGTTGTTTTACCGTCTAACGTATTGGTTCGGTCTCTGACATCTGCAGCGTTACAACTCCACCGAGCCTTTCGACCTACCCGCACGGCTCAGCAGAGACCCATTCGCGCGTCAGGCTGAACTGCTCAAGATGAAGAACGACCGGCTGCAGATTGCAGCGTTGCGCCAATTTACATTGAAAAATTGATTGGGATCTGCTGTCGCGCCATAATATTAATACTAATTGTTCAATGCTGACATTTAATTGTAAAAAATAGTATATATCATATAATTTGTATAGAGACTAGTGCGGCGATTTGATTGGCTACTACAGATAGGTTTTGGTATACATTTGACAAGTCGTTGTCGTATTCAATACAATAATATAGTTGATGACAATTTTTAAATTGTAATTGTTCCTACCAATTTTCTCAATGATTTTATTGCAATTAAAATTGACACAACGCTGGCAGATTGGCCACAATTTAATGCTCCAGAGGCAGCACTACGCGTCCACGGCGGAATTTTGCGACCGGAAGAGGTACGAAGCGACAAACGGCGACTTTGTATCGACCCATTTTGAAGTCATGCCGTTGCCTGGGGCGCGTAGTGTCAAGGCGGTCATAGACGCACTCCAGATTTTCGTCTACAACATCGAGATCAGCCTCTCCGAGGTGGTGGGGGACATCACAGTGCGCGAAAATGACGACGCCAAGCCGGGAAGTCCTGTTGCACAGCATCGTCTTGTAGCTACAATCGGTGATATGGTGCAGACAGACACGAACAACGTCGCCTTTGCGGAGTACCGCCCCGCCGGTCCACCCGGGAGTGGTGAGCACGAGTTGGGGCTTATGATCTGCGACGCCGTGGACGAAGACGAATTGTTCCCCTATCGTCCACAGACTCGTGTCAGGCAGGATATGACGCAGATCACCATGATCGCAACGCACCACACCGGAACTGGGGAACCCATGATTGTGATGACTCGCTGGTGGTGTTTGCGGATCCGAAAATCCGACATTTACGTGTCGCCGTTCGTGGTGGAGCGAATCCGCAATGGCGTTGAGAAGGTTGGGGAAGCCATGTTGGCGACAGCTAGGCGTGCTGCTGCTGCAGGCAGTACGTCCATGTAGATATCAAGACAGCGTCGAGCTTCATTTTTCAGACTTTTATCGATGGTTGGTTTTGTGACTTCGCTCTGTGGACTGAAGAAAGCTCTTAGGCTTTTCGACCAAGCTCGGACTGAATAAGCTCCGCCTTTGATGCGAATACGAAGGACGGTAAAGAAGCGAGAGACGAAGTCCAATAAGCCCAAAATTCGGGCGTACTTGAATATCCGAGGAAGAGTGAGTACTATGCGAGTTCGAGTGTGCTCAGTACAAGTACTGAATATTGTGTGCAGACTGAAATTGAGGAGCTCACGGACGAGGTGGAAAAGCTAAAGAAGCAGATGAAGCTCTTCAAATGACAAACTGAAGCAGCGCGAGGCATTTGCAGAGCTCGAAAAGGTTAACAACTAACGCGCGAAGTTCTCCCAAGCCCAACGACTGTCGTTCGCCATGCAGTTCTACGTACGTTATCGTGCTAATATTCGCTCCTCTGTTGGCAACGCTTAGCTGCTGCTAAGTACTTCGTATCGTTTTAGCGTGATCATGTCACCGAGCCATTTGATCTTCCTGCTCGCCTCGGCAAAGATCCGATCACCCGCGAAGCTTCTCTGCTGCGAATGAAGACCGATCGACTGCAAGTTGCGCACAGTTTCGTGGTTCAACGCCAACACTCAGAATTCAGCGGTCGCAAAAGTTCGTGGCCTCAAATGGTATAATAATCTTCTGTCACTTCGATTCGAGGTCATACCCGCTCCCAGGCGCACGAGCGTGAAGTTGTCTACAACCTCGAGATCAGTATCTTTGAGGCGATAAGCGACAATTCGGTTCGAGAAATCGATGACCATATTCCTGGTAGCCCCATAGCATACAGTAGCATCGCCTTGTTGCTACGTTCGCAGACCTGGTACAGACGGATACAAAACACCGTTGCATTCGCTGAGTGGGCCACCTAGAAGCGGCGAGCACCAATTGGGTGCGATGCTGTGGATGAAGATGAGCTGCCCCCGTATCGCCCTCAGCAGCGCGTGATGACCGTCGTCATTTAAGTGGTGCATGGGGAAGGGGATAATTGAGAACTGACCATTGTGATGACTCGCTGGTGGTGTCTTCGTCTTCGAAAGTCCGACATCATACGTAAATTCCATGACGGACGCTGTCTTAGGTAGGCTGTGCACGAGCCTTGAGCTCATCCAGGAAATTCCGAGGAGTAGCACTTGTGCTGTTGAGGACTAACGCTTTCGGCGTTTGAGGGGTCGAAACCTCTGTGCACTCAGTGATCTCGACACTGGCGCCAGATTTACGAGCGGAAGCACTCTTGAGTTTGTCCAAAAAGTTAATGGGCTTCTTCGATTGAACGTTGTCACCTGCATCTCCAATCGCCACTTTTCGACTGGACGCGTTCTTGAGTTCGTCCAGAAAGTTTAAGGGTTTCTTGGTGCTCATGGGGGTGGGTGGCTGCTGGCTGTGGTCAGACGATGTTTCCGTGTCTGGTTTGGCGGTCTTCCGCTGGAAACGATTTTGTAATTCACCTAGGAAGTTCGTTTTCCCGCCTCCAAAAGGTGACGATCGAGGTGTTCCTGTGTTGGGGATTTCAGTTTGTGGCGAGTTGTTGCTCTCTTGGGCCTTTCGAGCCTCAAGAAGCTTCAATAGCGCTTTCGACTTGGGCGGCACCACCACTGCAATTGGCTTCGAGTTCTTGGTTTCCTCATCCTTTGTGGTTATGCTTTTAGTCCTAGGAGTTGGAGGCATTGACCGCGAGTTTCGTGGGGTTCTGACCAATTGGGCATCTTTTGTGATAGAGACTTCTTCCACCATTTCCGACTCCGATGGTTTTTGAGGTGGCGACAGTGGACCACCTTCCTTACCACGCATCACGCGCTTGGGGCTGCAAAAGTCCTTTTCAAGGAAATTCAGGACACCGACTGCCACCTGAAGAGATTTGACACGTTGGAACCCGCGTCGTGGTGCTTCGATTGGCAATTCAGGCGTCGCAGTCGACTCTGTAGCATCAGTCATTTGTTTGTCTTCTAGTTGCATCAAGCGTAAGGCTTCCACTTCTGCTTCGTCCATAGTAACAGACTCCACATCTTCAGTCTCCGGTCCTACAGAAACTGTTTGACTCGCCTCGACAACTGCCACCTCACTGATGTCATGAGTCCGCTTTGCTATAGCGTTATCCAGTTCCTGTTTTCGCGCTTCTGCCTCTTCCTCGACCGATAACTTCTTGAATGCTGCACGTTCACGAGGCTGAATGTCGACTTCAGCCGGAAACGGTCCACGAATACGAGCTGCGTTGCGAATTTCGGGGTCTAATGCTCGGATCTGAGCGACTTCAGCTTGATACTGCTCGTAGGACGGAGTCATGGTCGACCAAGCACGCTCGCCGTGAGATAAATCACTCTTGACAGCATCTCTCTCCTTGCACAGTGCCAAATGCTGCTGCTTTGCTTCCTCACGTAGAGCAATAAGCGTAGCTTTACCAAAAGATCGCTGAAGGTCCTCATTGCGAGCGTCCGCTGCAACAGCGACATATTCCGCTTTTGCTTGCGGGACGTGTTCTTCATCCAGGGTTTTCAACCGCGCACGCTTGGCCTCAAGTCGAATTCTTTGGCGCTCGAACTTGTCTAATCGTGCGTCGATTTCGGCATCAGTCGGGTAGCAGAAAATTGGATTGAGTTGCTGGCGAGCTGTGAGTTCTGGTAGTTGTACATCGCGTCGCGCGCGCTTAGCGGGATCCCAGCCAGCCTTTATGGTCTCATGTTGCTGCTGAGCAGCTAGCTGCCGCACGTGCTCAATGAACGACGCACGCCATGCATTTTTTCGACAATCCTTGTCAAACGCGAAACTTTCAGGGAGAACTCGCGCCAACGCGCGCAGTTCGTGAATGTCGTAGGTGGCGAAGTCCATGAAGAACGGCGCGCTCTCTATCGCCAGGAAGTTGGCTCGCGCAATGTCGTCTTCGTGAGTGACCAGCCAGTGCAGGAAGCGATTCGTCTTGAGGTAGGCAGCGAGGTCGTATGTGTACAATATCCCTCCTTCGTGAGCTCGAGCAATGAGTGCTTCTACCGATAAGTCTGCGATGTCAACTGGGATGTACGTTCTCATCAGTGCCCCACACTCCTCGTTCTTTTCGCGCTGTCGCGCTTGCCACGCTGCCTCGAGCTTTCGCATTTCATCGGCAAACTCCTTCGCCTGTTCTCGACGCGTCTTCCAAATCTCAACGTCGCGCATGGTGCGCTCCAAGTCGGTCTCAGTTCGTTTCAAGTCGTGCGCGCGTGAAGCGGTGATCCTCGAGGCGAGTTGGGTAGCTTGGCAGCAAAGTGTGGCCAACCGCTCGCTGCCTTGAGTGCATTCAGGGATCGTCCGTAGCGTGTAGAGCAACGAGCGCTTGGCTTCCAGTGTCTGCTCCGAAACTACAGGTGAAGGCACCAAATCTTCAGCAGCGACGGAGGCACCGAAGCGATCGGTCTCAGTTCCTAGCCACTCCAGCAGCGTTTGCAGTACCCCCTGCTCGGTTTTAAGCAGTTGCTGCACCGACAAGAGCTCCTCCTTTATACTTTCCAGCCGCCTCGCTGTCGATAGCTCCAAGTGTGCGGCAGACGCAACAGCCGATAAATCCTGCTTGGCTCGGCGAAGTTCTGTGTCCACGCGAACAGCACGCAGGTTCTTTTTCATCTGCACCATATCTGCTTGGTACGTTGTCGCTTTCGTCTTGAGTTCTGCTACTTGCTGCGCTTGTTTCTCTAACGAGCGCAATTTCGCCGCCAAAGCGACATTCGCCTTGTCTTCATCAGCGCAGCGAGCAGGTTTCGACAGCTCCTGCATCTCGAAGACTAACCGGTCGTAGCGTTCTTCACAGGCTGCAAGATGCCGATCTGCCGCGAGGAAGGCGTTGCCCTTGGTGCTTTCAACTTTCCACTGCAAGTCCTCTTCCGATATTCCAAGCGATGCTTTGAGTACATTGACCTGTTCCTGAAGTTTCTCGAGCTTGTTGTCGCGCCGGATGAACGACGCGCGTGGACTTGACCCTGAACCTGGAGACGCTACGGAGCTGCCTGCCTCGGATCCTCCACTTGCACGCACTGGGGATGTGATGGGACCAATTGGTGCGACACTAGGTCGTCGTCTTCCCCCAAGACCCACTGGGGACATGATAGGCGAAGATGTACGTCGAGAAACTTGTACGAGCACAGGCTCCTGAGCCTGTTGCTGCTGGAAAATCGAGGAGAACGTTCTCGTTTTCAGAGCCTGAACTGGCGCCGTTGAGGGTCTTCGCGCCGCCGACCGAGGTGTTGCCACATTTGCTCGAGCTCCTTTTCTCGCTGTGTCAGGACTGGGAGTCGATCTGCTCGTCATCTGCTTCCTTTGAGTACCCGGACCTAGTGAAGTGCTGGTGGCGTTTATCCTGTGGGGTTTCGCAGCTGGTGACTTGGTCGTTGCGGTTCTCCCGGGACTATGGTGTCGTCTTGCTCCACCCGTCGGAGACGACGGTCTTCTGGCAGTACTGAGCTTCTTTCGAGGCGCAACTGCAGCTCGACTCGCCATCGTGGACTGCAGCGAGTACGTCTTGGCGAACACGTGCTTGATGGTCGGTGACCGTCCACCTGGCGGCAGATACACCACGCTACTTCTCCGCTCCTTCGACGGACTAGCAGCACTATTGGTTGTCTTTGACCCTGCAGAGTGAACTGAAGCTCGCTTTGTAGTGGCAGTAGAAGACCTCGACACTTGATTGACTGCAGACTTTGATGCAGTGGAGCTCTGGGGTCTCGTTGAATTGGACGCTGCAGGCGGCTCCGAGTCTCGAGACGATGCAGTTGCAGTTGCTGTTGTTGTTGTTGCTGCCATTGTGGGGACTTTGTCGAGTCCGAACCTGCTGTGAAGCAGCTTCTTGTGCTGGAGGAGCTCCTGGCCCTCCGCGTACAGGCGCAAGCACGCAGCCGCTGCGATGTTGCGTCGAAGGGCAGGAGGTTGGTGGGTGGAGGACGCTGGAGCTCGGAGGTTCTGCTGATGAACGCAGGGCCCCCTACGCTTCATACTCCAGTCAGACGCACCGCAAATGCACACGAGCAGCTATTCTTACTCCACTTCAACTTCGTTTATTATCGTAAATCAGTACATTTGTGCTCAGTAGGCTTTTAGAATGCCCCAGGAGCACTACTACATGTTATGACACCACTAGTTAGTCGGGAGCTGAAAACTTCAAGTGTGTCAATAAATCACTTATCTTAGTGTATGAACATCTGAGATGCAGATACGCTCCGAGCCAATGAGCAGGTTGTGTCAATGTCTGCAGAGGTTCTGGGCGCTGCACGCGCAGGACGAGGCGGCAGCGTTGATTCAGAGCTTTAAAGGGAGAGAGGAGGTCTCGTACTTGCAGTTGCGTAAATGGCAGCAGGAGGTGAAGGCGGCACTTGGAGACGGCGAGTGGGAAGTGGTGGGGGTCAATTTGACACCCTTCTCCATTGAGGAGACGGCGTTGGTGCTGCTGGTGGCGGAGGAGAAGCGGCGGATCTACGTGCCATTGGACACTCAACTCCCAGTCATTCGACAGCTTGAAATGGTCAGAAGTTCGGGGGTTCAACGCCTCGTGACGACTTGGGACAGTCCATTGGCGAAGCTCTTCGCGTCCAGCGACGGTCGTGCGTCTGGAGCGGTGGAGTGGAGGACCGTCGACTTGAAGACGAGTCCGTTCCAGCCTGTGCAAGTGCTGGCGTTTTCGGACAGTTGGTTGCGGTCTCAGATACAGGAATCGCTGCTTTGTAGAGTTCGACAGAAGTTGACAGAGGGGGACAATAGTGCACCGTTGTATGTGCTTTTCACGTCGGGGACGACAGGAAAGCCGCGGGGTGTGGTGGGGACACGAACAGGTGCATGGACTCGATGCGAGTGGATGTGGACGGCGTATCCGTTCGCGACTTCTGAGGACAATGGGGAGCGAGTGCTGCGCGCTACGAAACTTTCGTTCGTGGACTCGGTATGGGAAATACTCGGTGCGTTCTTGCAACGTGTTCCGCTGGTTCATATCCAACAGCCACGTCGACACCAAGGAGGGAATTCTGCGCGTCAAGATACTGCGAAAAGTGTTTTGCTCGATGACAGTGCGCGTTTTCTGGAGGTTATGCGCATCGAGCAGGTTACACGCTTCACTGCAGTCCCGAGCGTGTTGGAGATGCTGCTTTTGCAAACAAAAGAGACTGAGCTGCAGTTTGGGTTGGCTCAACTTCGCTATATCTTGAGCAGTGGCGAGATTCTCTCGGTACACGCAGTTCAAAAACTCACGACTGCTTTGCCAGAGGTTGCTATTTTGAATCTTTACGGTAAGCAGGAAATGCTCTTCCCTTTGCTATGAAATCGACGACTAATTCGTAACTTGAGTTTACAGGCAGCACGGAAGTAAGTGGCGATGTGACGTGCATGGAGCTGAAGGCACCAATGACTTTAGCTCAGTTGAATGAATGGCAGGAGTGTGGCATTCCTATTGCCAGTCTCAGTGGAAATGGAGTCGTGGGTGGAGAGAAGACATCCCTCCTACTGGTATCAAGCGATCTATCGAGACATACTTCTCAATCAAGTGGCCCCACTCCAATAGTTGTGTGGCCTTTGTCTCGAGAAACTACCAACGAGGCTACTCAGGGAATTCTGTACGTGGCTGGGCCGCTGGTTTCGCTTGGTTACATCAGCGACTGTGATGAGGACGCGTTCGTAACCTCAGATGCGTTGCTGACTAGCCACACGGATGAATTAGTGGCTTCAAGGCGATGGTTTTGCACAGGAGATGTCTGTTCTGTATTTCAAGGGCGTCTATACTTTCGTGGACGAAAGGATAACGCCGTAAAAATTCACGGACAACGAGTTTACTTGGAGGCCGTTGAGCGTGCGGTGGCTGCTGCACTAAAAGAGACGAGTAAGAGCTCAGGTGTCGATGATGACGTCGATTCTAAAGACTTATCCAGCAAACAGGTGATCGCTTTTACGATGACAAAGGAAATAGGTAAGTACTCGTTACTTCAACCGCGTATTATGGCCTGCATCATTCGTGACGATGTGATCAACACCTCGGTCGCTCCATATTTTCGCACAAGAGCTCTGAATACTTGGGTTGCAGAGCACTATGGAGCGTCACACGCACCGCATCAAGTATTTGTGGTTTCTACAGATGCCGTACAACGACTTTCCCACGGTAAAGTTGACCGCCGAGCGCTGGAAACGCTTCTCAGTCGTGACACTGGTGGTAGCAGCCTCTTGTTTCAAAGTCTGACCACCGACGACAATGCAAAAAGCACGACGGAGAGGCTGCTAGCGAGGATACTGAAGGAGACCCTCGATGTCTCGTTGTCTACTGGGATTCCAGGTGATGTTCGAGCGCGAACATTCAGGGAAATTGGTGCAAATTCACTGTTGGCTACCCTGTTGGTGTACGAGCTCCACGAAGCCTTTGGACCACATCCAGTTAAAAGCCACGAGTTGGTACGTCTGATATTTGCTGCAACGCGTGGAAAACTTAACTAACTGATTCATTGTGCTGATGTCATACCTGTACAGCTTGAGATGACTATTGGAGAAGTGTTGTCGTCTTTAGACGATCTGAAAGAGAATCCCGGGGTGAAAGCTTTTCCTGATTCGACTCAACATAAACCTGTTAAGGACTGGGATAGTGATTCTGATGCTGGTAGTGCAATCAAGCGGCGAAAGCTGGTGAACTCGGTGTGTACTGATACTGCTAGAACCGCTGATGAGACTACCGCACTGACCTATGTATCGCGCTACAACCAATCCTCCTTGGGCGTCAACGGCGTTTATATGCCAACGTGCTACGCCTCCCCACTGTCATCATCGGAGCAGACATCAGCGACTTCATTGAGCACATCGTGGGTGTTGAAGAGACAATGGCGGGTCGATTTGAAGAAGTGTATTGATGCGTCTCCTCTGGTAATACAGCGTCATGACCTCGACGGTGCTGTCATCTCTACATGGGCTATCGTTGGCTCTCACTCGGGTCAGTTGGTATGCGTCGACGTACAAGATAATGGAAGAGAAGTCTGGCGAGTTACGCTCGACGATCGAATCGAGGCAAGCGCTACGCTGAGTGTGAAGTACGGACTTGTTTACGTGGGGACCTACGCAGGGACCCTATTTGCTCTGGAAATGCACTCAGGAGATATTCGTTGGCGCTTCCGTGCAATTGAAGCGATTAAAGCTGCGGCACTTGTGATCGATACACGGAAGCTGGTGGTTTTCGGTGCGTACGACAGCAACTTATACGGCCTGGACGCCGTGACAGGGCAGCGACGGTGGGCGATCGATCTCCAGGGCAGCATCTTCTCAACTCCGCTCTACTGTGGCTGGTCAGAGAAGCTTTTTGCCGCAACAACTCGTGGGATTGTTGTGGCATTTCAATTTACTTCCTCGACTGGTGACGACGTCAAGGAACAGTGGAAATTGCAGCTACCCGCTCCCGTGTTTGCTGGGTTGAACGCTGACTATGCGTCGAAGATTCTTGTCGCGGGTTGCGCTGATGGTAACCTTTATGGACTATCGACGGATTCCGGCAGCATGCAGTGGCGACTTCCAACAGAGAAGCCTATCTTCAGTTCGCCTTGTGTCTATCGTGCTGGATCACTTGTGTTTGGCTCACACGACGGTATGCTACGAAGAGTAAACTCTCGTAGTGGTGAGCTCATCTGGTCCACCAATCTCCACGGCGCTGTGTTCGCATCGTCGACAGTCGTTCGTCTTGTAGGGGCGACACCCGCTCAGTGTGCTGATACCCTGAATGAAGGAACCAGCACAACCGACGGACAATTGGTCTGTTGCGTGGCCACGACGACCGGCCGTGTGTACTTCTGTGATGAAAACACGGGGTCCATCATTTACCAGACTTGCGAGTCGTCTGAGAAAGCATCAAGCGCTGCAGACACCAGCGAGAACTGTAGTGAGCTTGGCCCGCTGTTTGGGTCGCCAGTGCTGATTGACAAGTGGTGTTTGCTCGGCACCCGAACAAACTATTTCTATGGGTTTGAGCTGAAGCAGACGAGTTCTAATGAGAACTGAGGCAAAACAAGACCCAATGGGACTCACTTTTGACGAGCAGACCTTTGGTTTTTGACCTCATTCCAAGCGTAGAAATTCCAGTCTTTGTCGAGGGTTTTTGCAACGGAGGAGGCCCCAAACAGCATGAGTTCGTACTTGGCAAGTTGTAGCCGGAAGCCCGGATTTGGTTGAACGATCTGGCGCTTACGGCGGACCAAGTTGTACGCGTCCAGCAACGACATTTTCTTGTCAATCATCAGATAGGCGACCAAAAGCGCGGGTGAACGAGAAGCACCTACAATGAAGATCAATGGATAGTGTGAGCGAGCAGATTACGGACGCGTTAGATTGGCTTCTCACCGGAAATGCAGTGGATAAGTACGCGACCTCGCAGTCTCTCCACGCGTTTGATGAATTTGGTCACGATTTGGAAATGCGGGATCAGCTCTTCGTCCTGGGAATCCCGCAGGTTCAGCTTCAGGTAGAAGAACTCGCCTTCAAAGCTGTTGCCGACCTGCTTGGCGCAGTTGCAGATGTGTGTTATACCCAACAAGTTGAGCAATCTGCTGTCTTCAGCGTTCTCGCGGCTACCCAGCAGAACGTGGTCCAGTATGACTGTCGGGTCGTGACAGGTAGTCGTTCCGAGTGTGCGGCTGATGAAGACGGCTAGTCGTTGAACGATCGACTTTTCGTGTGCCAGAGCCTCCGCAATTCGCCACTAACGTTATGAATGCTACATCGTTAGGTTTGAGCTGCTGGTTCCGGCTAATGAAAGCTTGGTATTCTCTTACCTGTGCGGACATGACGGTGTCCTCTTCATCCGGGTTGCGTCTGGAGTAAACAACGATCGCCGTGTTGTGGAGATGCTCGTCTTCTCGCTGAAGCTCGTGCCGCCGACCAAATTTCCTGTTTGAAGCGTATTTTTTCAAGACTTGCGCCGACTTCTGTCGGGTGAGCAGCTCAGATGAAGTGCGAGAAGAGCTCGAGTGGGTGGCCGTGCCTGACGCAACACGAGAAGACCCCGAAGTTCTATGTCGAGTCGACATGGCGCAAGAAGAAGTGTGTGCCCGAACAAAGTGTCTCCTTACCCGGACCAGAATTAGAGGAGAGCCCAACGCAACGATGAGGAACCCCAGCACCTTACAACCCAACGGAACCTGTAATAGACTGATAGCTCGCGTTTTAGCTCCAATTCCCTTGTATGAGATCCTATCCAGTGGTTTCGTCACCTTCAGCACAGAACATGTCCTCCTGTGTCCTCCACCGAAATAACGTTAAAATGGGGGGAATAATCAAGTCAAGTTGAAGCTGTCAGATGGCTACACCTGTCAGATCTGATTGCTAATCATGTGGAGGATGTATCATTCCTGGATCAGATCTCGACGCCTCCGCTGCGCTGCATCCCCCCCATTGCCATTCAGACGCCCTTGCAGCCATGTCACCGCCCCATTGGCTCTTCGCGACGTGCATCATTGCGTGCGTCTGTCAGTGGTCGGTGCTGGCCGAGTCTTCCCACAACCTGCAGCGCCTGCAGGACTTCCGCGGCCACGAGTACTTTGTGCAGTTCGACGTGCACCAGTCCGAGGACGACCCGGTGGCCTTCCCCATCCAGGATGACTTCTTCTCCGACGCCATCTTGGACCACTTCGCCCCCGTGTCGAAGCGCACGACGTGGAAGCAGAGGTACCAGGTGAACGAGGAGTTCTGGGGCGGCCATGGCTTCCCCGTCTTCCTCTACATCGGAGGGGAAGGTCCGCTGGGCCCCAAGGCGATCACTAACCGCACCTTCGTCTACTACCTAGCGGAGCAGCACCGCGCGCTGCTGCTCGCTCTGGAGCATCGTTTCTACGGCAAGTCGTACCCGACGGAGGACATGAGTCTGCCCAATCTGCAGTATCTCTCCAGCGAGCAGGCGTTGGCCGACTTGGCGCATTTCCACGCCTTCGTGACGGACAAGTACGGGCTGACGGATGAGAAGTGGGTGGCTTTCGGAGGCAGCTACCCGGGCAACTTGGCGGCGTGGGTGAAGCTGAAATACCCGGCGCTGTTTGCTGGAACCGTGGCGAGTTCCGCGCCCGTGCACGCGAAGACGGACTTTTACGAGTACATGGAGGTGGTTGGGGACGGACTGAGGTACTTTGGAGGAGGCGAGTGCTATCACGAAGTGGAGCACGCGATCACGCAGCTCGGAGAGCTCATGGACGGCGGGAAGGAAGGGCGCGACAAGGTCGACGAGCTCTTCAAGCCGTGCTACCCGATGACCAACGAGTTCGACGACTCGGTGTTCGAGACGTCGGTGATGGGGGCGTTCCAGGACATCGCGCAGTACAATGCGATTCACGAGGGAGTGATGACACTCGACGAGGTCTGCCAGCACTTTGCTGAGCCGGGAGACGCAGTGGCGAAGCTCGCGTCTTTCATCGAGAAGACGCGCGTTGGCGACTGCCTCGACTCGAAGTTTGAAGGCGCGCCGAACGGGACCGTGGAGGTCTTGAGTCGCGACCAGTTCGACGGCAAGAGCAGCGCGCGCCAGTGGGTCTACCAGACGTGCAACGAGTTCGGCTACTTCCAGACCACGACCAGTGTGCGCTCTCCGTTCCACGCGCTTCGAGCGGTCACGGAGGCGAACGTGGGCACGGAGATCTGCAAGCGCGTGTACGGCATGAACGTGGCCCCAGACGTGGTCGGCGCCAACCTCGACTACGGCTCGCTCGGACTCGAGGTGGAGCGCGTGACGTTCCCGAGCGGTACCATCGACCCGTGGCACGCGCTGGCCGTGCAGAACTCGACCAAGCTGCACTCGTTCTCCGCCGAAGCTGTGTTCATCGAAGGCACAGCGCACTGCGCCGACATGTACTACCCGAGCGAGCGAGACTCGCCCCAGCTGCAGTGGGCTCACGACAAGATCGCCGCGCGCGTCGAATGGTACCTCCAAGACGTCGACTACATGCACTTCCCCCATCACGCGGAGCCTTTGACCCCGGAACAAGTGCAGGCCGTCGAGTAAGTAAGTACATAAGTACACTAACGTCCGCTTTCGTCCACTTCAACTTCAACGTCCTCGTCCTCCTACAAACTACAAACGTACTACTTTACTTCGTAGTATTTGTTGGGTACACACATAATATTATTCATGTACACCACGCAATTCATGTACACCACACCACCCACACACAAAACGTACACGTCTGTTGACTGGTGCTGAAGAGCTCCCCCCTCTTGACCTGGTGTATCATTCCTCGAGCTCGACAGTCGCTGACCATGGCTTCGTACGACACCCCGCGCGTGGACGTGAACGCCAACGGCTGGGGCCCCACGGCGCTGCCGGAGCAGTTCCTGAACATCCCGTATGCGCCCTTCAACAAGGGCGACAAGCTGGGCAAGGCGGCGGACTTCGTGTCCAACTACGCGCCGCGCGGCTCCCGCTACGCGCGCGACCCGTCGGGCGTGAACACCGAGTTCCAGTACAAGCACGACTCGAAGGAGGACGCCACCTTCCAGCTGGTGGACACGTCCAAGGGCACGCGCCCCAAGACGGAGGACCGTCTGCGTCCTACGTGGAACCAGCAGCGCTTCGGCGGACGCGGCGGACGTGGCGGACGCGGAGGACGCGGCGCCGGAGGCCGCGGCGGCTACAACGACAAGCCGGACCCGAACGCCCCCACCACATCGTCGGCGCAGCTGCGCATGAAGGGCATGCAGAAGCAGAACAAGCGCTGGGAGCGGCTGAGCAACGCGCGCCGTGCGCTCATGTTCCGCGGCCGCCGCGACGAGCTGCACGTGGACCGCGCGGCCTCCGTCATGGTGCAGGCCAGCTGGAGCCTCATCGACCAGTTCGAGATGCAGCAGCTCACCAAGCTGCAGGCCAACATCCCCAAGAGCGACGACGTCAAGTGGTGCGGCGAGCTGCGCGAGTTCGACGCGTCCTTCGACCGCGTCACCAGTCGCTCCAACAAGCGCGTGCACCGCTACGACGACCGCGACTTCTACTACGTCACGACGACGGACGACCCGGTCATCGAGGAGCTGGCGCAGCAGGGCGAGGCCACCGTCTTCGCCACGGACGCCATCCTGTCGCACCTCATGGCCTGCACCCGCTCCGTGTACCCGTGGGACATTGTGGCGCAGCGCGTGAACAACATGGTGTTCTTCGACAAGCGCGACGAGTCCAACTTCGACCTGCTCTCGGTCAACGAGAACGCGTCGGAGCCGCCCACCCAGGAGGACCCGGAGCACATGAACCACCCGGACCGTCTCAGCCTCGAGGCTACTATGATCAATCAGAACCTGTCGCAGCAGGTGCTCAAGAGCGGCAACGGCGCCTTCTACAAGAAGTTCGACGACGCCAACCCCTTCGCCGGCGACGACTCGAAGCCTGCCAGTGGCGCCTACCGCTACCGGAAGTTCGACCTGGGCGGCGGCCTCAACCTCGTGGCTCGTTGTGAGGTGCAGAGTGTGTCCCTCAAGAAGGGCACCAAGCAATACGTGTCGACGTTCGCGCTCAACGAGTACGACCCCAAGTTCCCGGGCTCCATCGAGTGGCGCAAGAAAATCGACTCTCAGGTGCGTTGTGGGTTTGTTTGTGCCAAATTGTGTGCACGTGCGTGGATGTCTGTGTATATTTGTATGGATGTGTGTATGTTGTTGTCGGACTTGATGATTGTATATATTTATACGCTATTCCTACACTGTTCGTGAGGAGAAAGTATGTGATGAAAGTCCACTACTGCACGAAAGAGTGCCTGTATGTATTGCATGTGGGGTGAGCTGCATGTACTCGATGATTGATTCAATTTTTCAGAATCGCTAATCCTACACTATTGTTGAGGACAAGTGAAAAGGATGAGAGTACTTGCAGCTAGCTAGTGTATGTGTGTGTGTGCATGATTGTATCTGTATGGTGGTGTGCGGGTCTCGATGAATGCCCACAACTTTATATATACGCTATTCCTATACTCTTGGTGAGGAAAGCTCAATGCTAGGAGAGACTCGCCCACCGCCACCATGACATCCACCACTTTCGCTATAGTTCTGTGTTGTGAATGGTATCACTAACTTTTCTGTTTATTTTACTGCTACTTTTGCAGCGCGGTGCTATCCTGGCCAACGAGCTGAAGAACAACTCTTGCAAGCTGGCCAAGTGGACGGCGCAGGCCCTGCTGGCCGGCGTGGACGAGATGAAGCTGGGCTACGTGTCGCGCTCGAACTTCAAGGACCCGTACTCGCACGTGGTGCTGGGCATGCAGTCGTACAACCCGAGCACGTTCGCGACGCAGATCGCGCTCAACCAGAACAACACGTGGGGCATCATCAAGATGCTGTCCGAGCTGCTGCTGGAGCAGCCTGAGGGGAAGTACGTGATCATGAAGGACCCGAACAAGCCGATCATGCGTCTGTTCTCGGTGCCGCTCGACACCTTCGAGGAGGAGGGCGAGGACGACGACGAGGAGGACGACGAGTAAGCGCTAGAACCCGTTTCAAGCGGGCAGCGTGCCGCTGTATGTCGTTGAATTTATTGAAAACGAAGAAATCCACGCCGTCCGTTTTTGCTATTGTGCGGGAAGTTCCTATAGTATCATCATCTTACAAATAGGTAACGCGAGGTGACGTGTTTCTTGGCAGGAGGAATCCTGTCCTCATACTCGCGAACCCTTGGCGCAACGAGGTCGCCAACTCTGTCCACCAAAACGTGGCGCCCAGATTCTTGGCCCCAGAGTGTCGGGAAGGTTGCGCCTTCCTCACTGAGAGCTGTCGACGTCGGGTCGTAGACCGGGCTGACACCCGGACGTCCAAAAGTCGTCGAGGGACATCGAGGCGACGACCCCCTCGACATCCAAAACCTGTCACTCTTTCGGATTAGGGCCCTAACTAAATCTACGACGAAGAAGCCTCAATTAGAGATCGTGAGGACCGTGAGTACATTTTCATCTGCACTTGAGTAGGGGGCAGCGTCGGTGCAGTCTGCGAGTGGTGTCCGTGAAGACCGAGACGTCCGTGTCGATGGAGCTCGAGCAGTCCGTGTCAGCGGAGGCGCTCCTGTTAGCAGAGTGGTGTGTGATTGGCGCCTTGCACTTGCTGTACGAGCTCCGTGCAGCCCGTGTCGGAGAAGCTCTTCGTCCCTGTGGAGCCCATTTCTTCTGTGCCGCTGAACCCTGTGCAGTCCGTGGCGCTGAAGCTCGCGCGGGCCGTTCCCTGTACTGTCAGTAATTATGGGTTTCGTGCAGTCTGTATTCCGTGGAGCGTAGCTCTCCGTGTAGGTGTCCCTCGCGGTGCCGCTCCAGTCAGCGGTGCAGTTCGTCTCCGTGGGGCCGCTCGTGCCCGTTACCCTCATGCAGTCCGTGTTGGTGGGGATGCTCGCGACCGTGGTGCAGTTCGTGTTCGTGGCCCCCGTGTGGTCCGTGTTGCTGACGCCGCTCGTGTGGGTCGAGCAGTTCGTGTTCGTGGCCCCCGACCAGTCCGCGTTGCTGACGCAGTTCGTGGGTGTGGGTCGTTCGAGTTCGTGAACCTCGTTCTGTCCACGTTGCTGGAGCCTCTCGTAGCGGTGGAGACGTTTCGTGTCCGTGGAGCAGTTCATGTGTGGGAACCTCGTGATGTCCGTGGTGCTGCTGACGATGCTCGTGGGAGTTGAGTACTTCGTGCCGGAGTAGCTGCTCGTCTCCGGGGACCTCATGCAGCCCGTGTTGAGGGCGACGCTCGTGTCGGCGGAGTCGCTTGTGGCGTCGGAGCAGTTCGTGCGCGTTGAGATCGTGCAGTACGTGTTGCTGGTCGGGCTCGTGTCGGTGAAGATCTTCGTGCCCGTGGAACTGCCCGTGTGCGTAGACTTCGTGCTGTCCGTGGTGGTGCTGCTGCTCGTGTCGGCGATATAGTTCGTGCCCGTGGAGCCGTTCGTGTTGTCCGTGGATGATGTGCGGTCCGTAGTGGTGGTGCTGCTCATGGCGTCGGAGCAGTTCGTGTCGGCGGAGAGGTTCTTGTTTCTGGGTGCAGATCGTGTCCGTATGCATTCCGTGCTGGTGGAGCCGTACGTTTCAGTAGTATCATTCGTGTTTGGCGAGCCGCATGGGTATGGTGCCCTCGTGCTGGAGGAGCCGTTCGTCTTGAGGTGTCGCGCTTGGCGGCGGTGTAGGTCGTGGGCATGGGGCCGCTCGTGTCCTTGGACCTGGTGAAGTCCGGGTTGACTGTGGCGCCGCCAGTGTCTACGGAGCGGTTCTTGTCCAAGGAGCCGCCCGTGTCCGTGGGTTTTGTGTAGTTCGAGTTGGTAGTGTTTCTAAGACAGCGTGTCGACATGTAAAGCTCTTATATTTATGAAGTGTTATTACTTGAACACCTAAGAATGAAATGGAAGGATTTAAGAGCGCGTCGAGTTTTGAGCCATGAAAATCAAATCGCGAACTGTATCAGCATTGAGAGCACCCCGTCGCTTAGGGGGTGTTCCGCACGTACTAATTCCAGCGGATTGGGGTCGATTCCAGCGGAAATTTCATTCCAGCGGATCGCTCAAAACTCTGCGTGTTCCGCACCTCCGTTCCAGCGGAATATTCGGCCCAATCCGCTATCCGCTACCTGCCCGAATTCGGGCAGGTAGCGGATCCATCCAGCGGATCGAGAGCGAGCGCCTGCAATAGTACATATCGTTCAAAGGAACCAGACCGATGGTAGGAAGCTCTCGCTACGAGTCGAGACATGAGCCAAGAGACGCAGTCGCCTGAATCGAAATCGGAGTCGCCACCGTTCGCGTTCGCGCTCCCGGGACCGCGGCGGCAAGTTGCCTCCTAGCCTTGCTGCTGTCAACGTGAAGCATATTGTCGATACAGCGACAATGGCACGGTTCTCGCCTATCCGGAACCCGACCAAGGTGCTGATAGAAGCAGAAGAAGCCACGAAGGCACAGGAGATCATCAGCCAGGCTCGGTAAGCTGCGACCGAAGAGCGAGAGCAGTTCCGGCGACAGCGAACTCGAGGAGGCAGGCCGGAAGGAAGGTCAACTCGGACAACTCGACTGAGGCTTGCATTCCTTTTATTTGTAATACACGCTCTTACCTTATATACCTCCTGGAAACGAAGTATGAGAGTGAATTTGAGCAGATAGCGGATTGCATTTTGGTGTTCCGCAAACCGTTCCGGCGGATGCAGCGAAACAGTGGATGACCACGAACCAGCGGATTGTCGAATCCACTGGATGAAAACAGCGAATTTGCGGAACACCCCCTAAGGGGGTGTTAGTGATGGTATTGCCAGCAGTCGAGAAAGCACGTTCTGAGGGTACCGAAGAGGCAATACATCCCAACCACTTACGCGCAAGCGGTGCCAAAGTCCGAAACTCCGAATGGTGCTCTTTCCACCATAGTAGTGGTGACGGCGGAGTTTTGTCTTTCTTGTTCACTTTAGCTTCGCTTGAACGCTCGACATATTTCTCCAGCTCACGCTCGCAATCCTTCTTCAGAGCTGCGTCGCTTGTCTCCTGGGCTTGAGAGTCCAGCCTTGGAGCATACATGAGATCTTGGAATTGACGACGCGCTCTCTCTTTTGCATCGCAAATTATTTTTTCTGGACTCTGGAAAAGTGGCTGCTCTGTTTCACAAGTCGCTCCGACAGCTGATCGTTTCACAATAAGCATCTCAGCCAGCAATCTGTCCTTTGCTTTATTGAATCTCTCTGCTGCAAAAAGTCTCGAGTTGGTCGTGTAGGGATCCAATAGCGCAATCCAGATGATTTCATCTTCTGTGCGGGAGTCAAAGCGTTTCTCCATTAGGGCCAGAAAACTTTTGCGGACTGATTGCATCTTGGATAGCACCTCTGGTGCATATGACTCCGCTTGCACCGTTTTATATAGCTCAGCAAACATACTGGAGTTTGCCAGCACTGCTTTGAGGGACGAAATGATGAAATACAGCGACACCAAAGTTGGATATGACTCAGCTCCGAGTTGATCCGATGCAACGCTGAAAGGGCTAAGAGCTCGACGAGACATTGGATAGTGAACCACTGCTCTGACGTGGGTAGCTTCAATTTCTTTGTTGAACGATCATCAAACTCCTTCTTTCCATCCGGAGTACCAAGATAAAAGAAAAATCTCTGTATCGTCAACTGGAGCTCGACAAACCGCTCAAGCATTGTGAGCGTGCTATTCCATCTGGTAGGGCAGTCGCCCATGACATCGAGCGCATTTTTTTTATCGGACTGAAGCTTCTGGACACGGTTTGTTGCCTTTTGAGAGTGGTGAAAGTACGTCGAAAGTTTTCGGAACCCTTGAACCGTTTTGCGCACCACCTCCAGGCCACTTGAGTTCACCTTGTCCGTGGCCGATTTTTCGACTACACTCACAAACGTTGCAACTTCATTGCAAAGGTCGTCAATATCGGCGTCGCTAATCCATTCGGATGGCTCACACTGAGAGTCGACACATTCCCCTTCAGCCGATCGCTCTAGCTCCTCCAAGCGATTGTCTATCCACTGTTCACGCTGCAAATTAAGCCGCGAAGACGCACTCGAATCCACAAAGGCAGCGACATCATCCTTGTCGCCTCCCTCACGCGGCAGACCGCCACTTGGATGAATGCTATCAGTATCACTATCATCATCACTGGCATCTTCAACGTCTGCGCTACTTTGTTCTTTACTCTTAAGCAAAAACGCACCACCAACCACTAGATGCAGCGAGTGAGCGGAACAGGACATATGACGTAGGCCCAGGTTAGCGCAAGCCTTTTTCGTGTTTGAAGCTCCATCTCGCAGGAAAATAGCACAACGCTTCGGGTCAAGGCGCCACCACACGAAGCACTGTACGAGAACTTCAGCGATTGCGTCGCCGTCGTGTTTACCAGGAATTGGGATCACATCGAGAGTCCATGAATGCATGTCAAATTTGGAGTCGACATAGTGGAGTGTAAGACTGATAAAGCTCTCACGCTTGAGTGATGTCCAAATGTCCGACGATAGAGAAAAGAAGTAGCACTCATCATCATTGTCCAGCCTAAGCCGAAGCGAGAGGCGGTATTGGCTGCCCTTAGTATGCACTCCGTCCGTAACGGTTTGGCGGGAGGGAACTGTTAGCTGAGTCTTCGCATTGTTCGCAAACCGAATAGCTTTTACAAATCCGGCGTCTCCGACGATACTTATTGGCCGCAAGCTAGTACCAACCCACTCAGCGAGGATCGAGTTAAACACGCTCTGCTCAGAAGCTCCCACTGGGACAAGCACGTCAATTAAATCCCTCGAAGCGGCGTCTTTTTCTTGGCACTGTTCATTTTCCCGAAAAGCCTGAACTTCGGCTGGATGTTTCCTATTCATATGTGGGCCGACAATGCTTTTGCCTTTTGAGATCGGTAGTTCCTTCTTGCAGCTTAAGCAGAAGAAACTCCTGGCGTGTTCACGCGTGAGATGATCTCTTGGCACCTGATCGTGCTCTTTCGCTGCGACGCAAACTATAAACTGCCAATATGCCTTTACTCTTTGTGACGCTAGTGGTGCCGGAAACGCACGCCCTGCATCACACACGCGAACATTGGCAGTATCAAAAACCTGCGGGCGGGCTTCCGACCGCGTTATCTCCACCCTGAAGGTCTTATTTACGGCAGTTGTCTTCTTGGTATTGCGCCTTGCTTTTCGGGGGGTTGAGTTTGCCAACCGCGGAGAGGTATGCAATCTCTTCGGAGTTGTTCGTGCTTTCTTCTGTTGCGGTAGCGACTGTGGGATTGATCGTGGTGCTGGCAACGGCGATGAAAAACCACCAACATCCGCACCAACTTGGTTATCCATTGCGCCTGGTACGCGAGGTCCCCCAACCGAGACTGCCCCACGCACACAAACTTATCAGCCGAGCCTAGAGGCTCCAGCAACCCTGACAGCACGAGCTACGAGGTTCACGAACACGAACTCCTCCACGGCACCAGCAGCACGAGGTTCCCGAACACGAACCTTCCCACCAACACGAGCTGCGTCAGCAGCACCACGGGCAGCACGAGGTTCCCGAACACGAACTGCTCCACGAACACGAACCGTCTCCACTGCCACGAGGGGCTCCAGCAACGCTGACAGCACGGGGGCCACGAACACGAACTTCCCCAGCAACACGAGCTGCGTCAGCAACACGGAATGCACGGGCCCCGATCACGAACTCCTCCAAGAACACGAACTGTTCCACGAACACGAACTGTTCCACGAACACGAACTGCTCCACAAACACAAACTGCTCCAACCCCACGAGCGGCGTCAGCAGCACCACGGACAGCACGAGGTTCCCAAACACAAACTGCTCCACGGACACGGAACGTCTCCACCGCCACGAGAGGCTCCAGCAACGCGGATAGCAAGAGTTCCACGAATACGGACAGACCAAAGACACGAAGTGGTCGGCTGACACAAACGCCTTTGCAAAATGGGCGACACGGGAATAACCGACGTAGGATACGGACACCACGAGCTCCAGTACACAGAACGGCGCAGGCTTAAGCGCGACGAACCGCCAAACGGGCTTATCTGTCAACAGGATTTAGTCCGTCACCCCGGACAGCACGGGAGTCGTTCTGCTCGTGGGAGATACCGGGGAAAAGGATGCGTGGACCTTTTCAAGTGCGGCTTCCTCGGTCTAGATGGGGTCTTCTGCTGCGCAATATCGCTCTCGGTGCGAGGGAATGTGGGAACGGGCTAGCTGTCGCTCACGGATAAGCTTGTCCAAGGTCGGATTTGAACTTCAATGAGGCAATGAGGTATGATGAGGGCATGAGTTTTGATTGGCTCAACTGAATCCTTCTTGGCCAATCACTAGGTGGCCCAGAGGTCGATGTCGGCACGATGTTGAGTCGACGTCGGCTGACATCAACGGACGAGGCCAAAAGACGTGGGATTGACGTCCGGACCCTCGACGTCGATAGCTGAGGAATCCTCAGCAACAGCGGCGCGGTACATGTACATGTATCAGCTCACGCATTGTGTACCGCGCCATCGTCGTCGTCGAGCGGTTGTCTGTCCGGTGATGGCCTTTTCTGCCACGAATGAGTCAATGAAGCACGCAGCCACACGATGATGAGTGCGCCGTCGTCCGAAAGCCTTGGAGAGGAAATGATCAAGCGTCGCTTGACACTTTGCCCGTTCAATAAACAACCAACAGCACGTCGTTTGGTCGGTGGGCTACGACGAACCTCTGCATCGCATTGTCACCGCAGCCACAGCAAGGCAGAAGTCCATCTTTGGTGTCGTCATAAACGCGCATGCGGTTTGCATGGCCCCCAACGCCCGAGGGACTGCGTTACTGCCAGCCGCACCTTGTACATGTATTGTACTGTACTGTACATACATCAGCGTAATGCGTAGCTCACCGCCTGCTTCAGAAGGAGCCCGCTTCGGTGAGGCGCCAGTAGCTGCAATTACCCATACGAGCGCACGACTATCGTGATAAACAAAATCGTCCAACGCGACATGATGCGTTGATGCCATTGCCTTGTTTGGTGGCTTTGAAATTCAAAGTTTGAATGGCTTTGGCTCTGCTTGCGGTGGAAAAATTCTCGGAGACGACGGACGCAATCGACGGCTCCTGCGATCGTGAGGATATGGCGCTCAGTGGTGGAACACGCCCGTGAACAAGCCCATGTTCAGCGGCGCCGAGATGGATTCTACAGACAGCGCGCGAGGGGCAGGCGCGCGAGGACACACCAACCTGAAATTTTGCACGACTGAGCTACTGCCCCAAAGCTTCATAACGTGCACCATCAGGCGCGGCCGGGAGCATATGCAGCACTATTATATGCACTGCAGGCTGCAGTGGAGCTTTGAGTCAGCTTTGCATTGCCACCTGCGGAGGTTGAAGCAGTTGGCGTCATGTGTATGCAGGGCGGAATTTCGGCGGGGCCGCCGCGAGTTGAGTTGAGTCGCCAGTCTCTGTGCCGCGCGAAAGAGGCGAGTTGCAAGCCTGACGAAGCCCAGCTGGGCGTTGTCAGGCGCAGCAAAGCCCGGGCCGCGATGGAACACCAGAAGGCGCACGGGAAAACGCTACGCAGCACGTGACCGCGCCGATCCTTCAAGCCAGCAGCCAGCGAAGCCGGCAAAGCCACATGCCAGTCCGCGACATGCGAAACGATCGACCACCACGTTCGAGCATCTTGCAGTGCATGGTGCTCGAAGCCTGCAGCCCTTCATAACTCAAATTACTCGGCAGTAGACAATCGATAACGTCCTTCCATTGAATCGCGTGTAGTCAGCGCTAGGAGTCGGAGCATCCGTTGAGCTCTTCGTCCACAACTAGTGACCCCACTATTCAACAAGCAGGCAGATACACAGACACATACTTACACAAACACACAGACATGGCCAGCGAGGTGATGCAGCGCGCGACGTACCGCACGAGCGGCTCGGACATCCACAGACTCGTGGGCTCCAAGCGCCAGGAGCTCTGGACAGGTCTGCAGCAGCGTCTCGGCGCCACGCCCATCTTCGGCGGGGTCTTGGGCAATCAGAAGGGCGAGCAAGTGGACGTGGACGACGAGGACGAGGACGGCGACGTGGTGCAGGACCGCCCCCTGTCCGCCTCGGTGGACCGCGTTCGCTGCAGGTCGGCAGTATCTTCCGACGGTCGGGACACCGTGGGCGGTCGACAGGTTCGCGGCAACTCGGAGGACTCGACGCTGCTCAGTGCTGCGCAGAAGGCCGGCTGCTTCAGCTACATCAAGCGGAGACACAGCATCGCGCTGGCCTTCGCGTCCAACGACCCCACGGACGAAAGCCGCGACGTCGAGGACTGCGACGTGGTCGGCTCCAACTGGGAGGCGGCCAAGGTCAAGAACGGCGTGCACCTGTTCAAGTCCAAGCGCTCGCGCTGCGAAGTGCGCGGCGTGACGCAAGTGAACGCGTCGGTGAAGAACGTTATGTCCATCTTGGCGGCAGGGGGGACCACCGAGAGGTTCGCTGAGTCCCAGAAGATCATCCTAGGGGCGGATCAGGTGCTTGAGGCTAAGGTGCTGGCGTCCTGCGCCACACCCACCAACTCGCGCTACTTCCACTGCGGACTCAAGTACCAGGCGATGAAGAACCCGTTCGGCGCGACTCCGCTGGACCTCGTGTACTTGGACTACACGGACGTGAGCACCACTGACGACGGCAAGCTGATCGGATACCGCATCCTCGAATCCATTCGCGTGCCGGAGCTGCGACCATCGCCCAAGTACGTGCGAGCGTCCATCCGATGCGAAGTGTACACGGTGCAGGAGACGGACACGCCGGGCGTCGTGGAGGTGACGTTCGCGTCGCATTTGGACCCGAAGAGCAAGTGCTCGTCCAGTAGACGCTCGCACTGGCTGGACCAAGCAGGCGTGCGACTGGCGAACCTGCGCGCCCACGCCGAGAAGACGAGCATCGGGAACCACCTCGTGACGGAGACCAGAGAGATGAACCGGAAGCACCGGTCGTTCACGAGCGGAGATAAGGACAAGCAGCAGCGGAACTGCAACGTGTGCCAACACGCCTTCTCCTTCCTCCGCAAGCGCCACAGCTGCCGTCTCTGCAGCGAGATGAGCTGCGGTCGCTGCTGTCGCAAGATGCCAGTGCTGGTGGACGCGGAGACCACGCGCGTCAAGGTCTGTCTGAGCTGCATCCTGCACTCCAGGAACAACCCAGACGAGATCCGACGCGGAGAGCTCGGCCAGCCAACACGTCGTGGCGACATCAGCAACTCCACGTTCGTCATCTACGACGAGTGAATGAACCAGCAAGAGCCCCGTGCAGCGGGTAAAAAGTATGAAGCAGAAAAGCGCGTTATTTTTCCAGCCGTGGACCGAGTTCTTCCCCCACGAAGCCAAATAGTTCAGTAGGTAGTAGACGCGTTTTCTTCGGGCTCTCGAAGTCAGAGACCCATGTAACATCATTGAAGGAACGACAAACACCGTGAGCAGAGCTCCACTTCAACAACTTCTGAGATGGCTACACTGTATCTTGTGTAGCCATGACGTAAATGATTGCCGCACTTGGTTCCCGAAATTCGGAATCCATTTTCCACGAAGAGCTACGCTACGGCCTGGACCACCCTAACGAAGCCTTTTCAGCTGCTGGAGGCGCGCTAACGTACAGTGTGCCATGCGACGGCAGAGACTCCTCCGAACGGCGGTGCAGATGGCCACTGCTTCGACGCCAGACGTGTCTGCGGAGAGCAGCTACAACTCAGACACGCTCAGCCTTGTGTACGACGTGTGTGCGTGCGTGCTGGCGCTGCTGTTCGGCGCGGCGCTCATGAAGCTGCTGCGCGACTACACGCGGAGAAAAGGCTACATCGAGATCCAGCAGGACGACCGCAACATGTACTCGAACGTGCTGACGGGCACGTCGGACTCGTGGGAAAACGTGCCCGTGGCAAACCCCAAGCAGGCGGACGACGCTGCCATTTAGTTTCTCGTGACTAGAGTAAGCTGGTTGATGGCTACCTAGCAACGTAGCTACTGTAGCTCCTGGATAAATTAATGCAGCATCTCGTACATGACCCTGTCATTCCGAATGACAATGACTCATCCGACTTGAGCTGAGATTGCGCACGTCACTTTTCCAGCAGGGCAAGCACTTCGTCGGCTGTTAGCAATGGCCATAATAAACATAACAGACAACGATTAGCACGCATGCATGTAATCTACTGCTCCTGACACACATGACTTGGCGGGGTGAACGTACGAGTGCGAGCGACGACGTCCGGGAAGTACTTCCACTCGGACGTTGGGCTACGGTCGAAGTCGAATTTCGGGCTGGAAGCTGCTGTCGGTGGAGTCGGTACGTTGACGGGCGAACCGCGACTGTACGGGTGAGCTGCACGGCTGGCTCCAGGTCTGGCAAGCCGCGGCGGCCCACGACTGAGCGGCGTGCGGAACTTGGAGCTGGAGAAGCGAGGTCGTCCGCCCAGTCCAGGAGGAGGCCCCGTGCGTGCTCCAGGTCCAGTAGTAGAAGACTGTTGTACTGTATTAGCAGACTCGAAGCTGTTGGTGCTCGTCCCAGTCGCTGGGGCTGTGTGGGTCGATGGCGTGGAGCCGACGGGCGTCTCGTTGACGATCTCAACTAGAAATCTGGTGCAACAGCAGCCGGTTAACAGCTGCAGTCATTTAGGTACAGCCCTAATGGCTACATACTTGGACGTCTCGAAGGTCTCCTCGTCCTTGCGGTCCCAGTCGAATGGGGCCAATTTGGCCTCGTCGACGGCTTTTCCTGCTTTGCCCTCGTTTTCCTCGTACACGACGAGCCGCCGCGAGGCGTACAGCGCCACGAATCCGTCGTTCCAGATCTTGCGCTTCTGCGTCTTGTGATTGGTGTACATGCACTCGTACAGCACCTCCGGCCGCGAGCCCAGCAGGTCGCACAGCTTGGTCATTTTTGGCGGCGCTCAAGAGTTGAGAATGTGTTTTTGACTTGAGGTTTGTATGAGTTTCTAGTACCATAAAACCCGCATTTATGGATCTTGTAGCTTGTCCACGGGACTTGAGAAGTGGCTCTAGCCATTATGTGCTGAAAGTTGTATGCACGGTGGAGGGATTGATAAGCCGATATCACGAAGCCATATTGATTTGAACAGGTTTTCACGTACCATCAAGGTTTTTGTCAAGGCACTTGATGCTGTCCCCGACTGGGTGTCGCAGTAGCCTCTCTACTGTAACCGATTAGTACTTTCTATATAGCAATCTATACACGTCCGGATAAATGGCAGTACTGTACACCCCTGACTAGACCCCAAAAAACCTGGCACTGGACTCCTAAACCCTACCGCGCTTCGCGCGGGGCTCTCGCTTTGCGCACCGTTTATGCCCTCCGGACAGAAGTATACAAGGTGTATGCTTCAGTCGGGGACAGCAGTCACTCTCTTCTGTCAACAGCATTTTTACCAGGCGCAGCAACAGGGAAACGGGCTAGATTTGGCCATAGCTCATTGCACTGCTTCGGGGCACAGCACAACCGAGCTTAATCATTCGGATCTTTTGTCAGAACAAACGAGGCCTCGCTCCTTGCAACAGCAGCACGGCACATACACCAACTTCAGCCAAGACAATGTGAACACTCGCGTCCCGATACCCACCTGCACTACCTCCTCTGGATACGCCCCTTCCTCCCGTTTCTGATTACAACTTGTAATTTACAAGCAACTCAGATACATGAATATTTTCTGATGTTTTCACTCTTTGGGGTTTCGATAGGACTCCTCCTCTTCTTTTCTTTGCGGTTGCTTGGTGGACTCACGCTCGCTTCCACGCTCGCGGTCGTTCGCTAGCCTTCCACGCACACTCATACTACTACACGGGGACACTTGTCGCTCACTTGGTTACGGGCACCTTCTTGAGCGACTCGACGCGCACGGGGCCCGCCCGAGAGCGCACGGGGAACCGCTCCTGGTACACGACCTCGCACTTGTTGTTGGTCTTGATGCCCTTGCAGACCGTCTCCCAGACCTTGTTCTTCTTCATCTGGATGGGCGTCACGGGCTCCTGCAGCTCCTCGCCGCTCGCGTACACGCGCTCGCCCACCTCGGCCTCCGGGCTCGGGTCCAGCAGCTCCACCTTGCCCTTGTCGTTGGCCACCAGCAGGATGGCGCCCGTGGAGCGCGTGCGCACGACCTTGACCATCTTGAGGTTGCAGAGCACCACGACCTTGCGGTCCAGCAGCTCCTCCTCGGCGAAGTGCGGCTGGTGCTCCATGACCATCTCGAGCTCCTCGCCCTTGCCGATGTCCACCTTCTCCACGTAGTGGCGCTCCGAGTTCGGGTGCGCCTTCACCTCCGTGATCTTGCCCACCCGCAGGTCCAGCTGCGAGAAGACGATGGGGAGCTGTACACGTCCGACTTGACCATGGCTTCGAGGGCTCTGAGCTTGTGTTTGGTTTGGGCTTGGCTTGGTAGCTGGGAAGGGGCTCTGCTTGGATCGAGAACCGCTTGCGCGCTGGAAGACAACTTGGGGAATGACAGAATAGGAGCCCCTGGCGTTGAAAGCCGCTGGGTGTACGTACCCCACCACCTCACAAGCCTGAAAGGATCCAGCTGGGCGAAAAGCTCCAAGACATGCAGCGGAGCCAACTTCAAGCACGCTGGGTGGGGTTTCCGCCAATCGGAGCGGCGCGTTCATGGAAAGGGCGTTTTGATTGGTCGGAAAGTGCCGGGCGCGTGTCTTGCCTGCCGGCCCAATCGTGCTGGCAGCAGCAGGCAGGCCTCGTGTCCCAAGCTTCTTCTTTCTGAAGGCAGTCGAAGGCAAAGCGGCGCTAAGACCAAGCAAGCTTCCTGGCCCGGCCGACCGGCTCTGCTGCGGCGTCAGTGAGACCAAGCAACCATGGAAGGCCGACGGATGAGCATCATGCGCGTCTATGTTGAAGTCATCTCGACCTGTGAGATCTAATACTGCTTGAAGTTCAATCTCCACGACTAAAAAAAGTACAAAACGCTGCGGTTGGCGCAAATTATCCTCAACAAGCGCACCTACCAAGTGCTTCCGCACCACACCATCCTCACTTCCAATATTTTTGCGCGCGTCAGTTAGTGGCGCCAATCGCAGCCCAGCAGCTCCACAGCAGGATGTCCACCGCCACCTCCGCTGCCAATGGCTCCGCCCGCGCCGCGGATCCTCCGCCCACCTCCCAGCGCGACGACGACCTCGAAGACTTCGGCGTGTCCTCCTCCGACGAGGACGCGGCCGCCAGCGAGCCGCAGCTGGACGCCTCCATGATGGACGAGCTGCTGCTCGTGTGCTCCAACCTGGGCATGCTGCGCGTGCCGACGCCCGGCGAGGCGCCCGTGCTGCTGCGTGGCGAGGACTGCGAGCAGTGGATCCACGACCTGCAGCGCGCGCTGCGACGCGACCACGCCAAGCACAAGCTCGTGGCCAAGCAGCTGGGCCAGTGGAAGATCCTGCAGAAGAAGCTGCTGCCGCTGCTCGTGCACCACCAGCACGACTGGGCGCTCGTGTTCTCCGTGCTGAAGGTGCTGGTCATGCTCACGATGAAGCCGAGTAAGGACTCGACCAACGTCGCCAGGCAGCTGCAGTACCTGCGCCAGTACAAGCACGAGTTCCTTCGCCTCGACGTGATCCCCATCCTCATGATGATCCTCGTGGACCCGCTGTCCCGCAAGGGATCGGCGCGCACGGCGCAGGACTATCTCAACATGGAGATCGTGCTCACGCTGCTGCGCAACCTGCTGGCCATCCCGAACGAGGACCCGCGCGTCGTCACGTCCACCACGGCGCACTTGAGCCACCTGCAGGAGGACCTCATCTGCACGCTGCACGAGGAAGACGTGTACGAGATGATCCTGCTCTTCGCGCAGGACATCGAGTCCCAGGAGAACCGAGAGTGGAACCTGCTCATCATGGAGATGCTCGACCTCACGCTCGACTGCTCCCAGCCAAAGTCCGTCGTGGCCTACGCCAAGAAGCAGCTCACGGGTGAGGGGCGGGCTGCTAACGCAACGTCTGTGGGGAGCTCTCTACCTTCTCGTCAGGCAGGTGGAGATTTACTGGCGACGCTCAATAGTGAGAAGAAGGCGTCGGCCCTGCACCATTCTGGCTCGCGTCGCCACTCCAACTTTGGCGGTGTGCTCACCATGGTTGGCCCCACTGGACGCACCACTGTGCTGTCCGACTTCTCCAAGACGGTGTATGACCAGGTGCCTCAGGCAGCGAAGAAGCCCGTCTCCAGGAGGAGAGGGAAGAAGAATGCAGCCCCAGTGACCGACATCCACGAGATTTTTGGTGGCAAAGGAAAGGTGACCGAGTCGGACGAGTACGTGACACTGGTTGAGGATGGTGGGAGGACGGGGCTGACTTGTGTGTTTCTTGCGTGATGCAGGCGTACGATGAGGGTTCTCCAGGAAATCTGTGACTCCATTGTGTCCAAGTCTTACTTCCAGCTCACCAACTCGTTGAAGACCGAGTTCCGTAGAGGAAGCAACAAACTGATCTCGACAGATCGACTTCAGTACTTCCACCTCGTGTGGTTTCTCACCACGTATCACCGGTTTAAGGTCCAAACGCTCAAATCGCACTACAAGCACCAGCTAAAAGCGGTGCAGAAGAAGACGACGGAGCTTCAGAATGCCTTGGATTTCACCACACCCCCACCTCCGACTCCTGCGAAACCTGACTACGATGAAAAGGCGGTGCTGTCGACGCTGGATATGTTCTCGTTCAATTTTGTGCTGCAATCGATCGAAAACTACGCAACGATGAAGAACTACCACGGCATGACAATTTCTGTCCAGCTTTTGGCAGAAATGATGGCATACCTCGCTGAGCTCACATCAAGTGACGACCCTCGTTTCCAGCGAATTGCGGATTCCTTGCAACACAAAATTTTCTATGAACGTGATTTCCTGGATCGCCTGCCAGTGCTGTTGAAGACGTGGTCCCCAGGTCTTTTTCCAAAGGCATACGTGGTCGATGTTGTTACTCTTACTCATGTAAGTCTGCGTGGTGGAAAGGTAGTTTATTCACTTCATCGATCTAACTTGACTGTGTGGGAATGTTGCCTAAATTCAGCTTGTTTTCAAAGTACTGGACTCGCAAGGAACCATCAAGGTTCTTTCGCGAAGAAAAGCATACCTGGACAAGTACGTTGTGAATGTGTATGTCTATGGACTGCAATGGGATTTGATACTCACTGTCGCTTGGTTTCAGGAATCGAAAGAAAAAGAAACGTGGAGACGGGGAATCTAAAGAGGGCGAGGACTCAGATGGAAGCTCGACCGATGAAGAAGAAACAGAAAGGCAAGCACAACTCGTGATGGAAATGCAGCGTAAGGAAGCCGATTTCGATGTGCGGAAATACTTTTCAGGCATGGTGTCTTCCGACACAATCAGGATGTACTGCTCACTGCTCGCAGACTATCGTGAGAACGGCGCGAAAGTGAACCACTACATTCACTCGTTCTTCTACCGCACGAAACACTTCCAGATCTACCAGCAAGAGGAATGGACGATGCAGCCAATGCTGTTCAACATCCATGTGCTGCTGCTGTTCAACAAGATGCTCCAAGATGCATACATCCAGCGTCTTCCTGAGTACAAGAACTTCCTGGACTTTATTCGTGGTGTTGTGCGTGATTTCTTCTCCCTGGCCGACAAAAATAATTTGCTTTTTGTTGAGGCGCTACTGCGCCAGCCGTATCCGTCGAAGTCGTGCATGATGATCCAGCGGAACTACGACCCGATCGACTCGATGAGTAAATCCAAGTCTGAGGCGGTTGCCCTAGGACGAGATAAGCGAATTGAGGCAATTAATGAGTTAAGACGGCATCGAATTGCGCTGGATCATGAAGAGCTCGAGGGTGAGGCTGAGTTCCAGTTTACACTGGAGCCATCGGATTTCCAGTCTACCTCTCTTGTGGACAAGGAGGGTCAGGAGGAGGACGGCGAGGCCGAATTTAATGCGGAGGACGCTTCTGTGAATTCGACGGAAAGTGCTTCAGCTGCTAAGCCGAAGCCGAAAGCAAAGAGGAAGGCGCCAATGTCTCGTGCAGCAACCGAGCGCGCCAAGAACTGGAGCAAGGTTGAGGATCGCTACCTCGCGAAGGTTTTCATGAAGTATCGCCACCTGCCGTCGGTGTACGAGGTGATTTCGTACGAGGATATGTTCCAGGAACGTGACCGAACCCCGGAGCAGATTGAACGCCGCGTGAAGTATCTGAAACTTCACCGGAAGACTCACGATTCATCGGATGAGGAGGAGAACAACCAAAGCAACTCGGAAGGTGAACAGAATGGCGAACAAGAGGAAAGTACTCGAGCTGTGCGAGAATCAAGACTGGAGAGGGACTTTGCGACGCTCGACACTGCTCAGCCCAGGCGACGTCTACGCCGCGGGGCAGATTTAAGTGATGAGGATAGTGATGATGACATGCTACTTGGCGGCACGACGCAGGCAGTGGCGGATCCCGCTCAGTCGGCCAACACTGGCGGTGCGTCTACAAGCGAAGAGCCTGCGACTGTCCCGAATGAAGAGGTAAACGATGATTCAGCTACTGAAGTACAGACCTCCACGGCAAACGATAATGAGAGTCAATCTCAGGACTTGGGGGATACGCAAGTGCTAGAAGATAGTCTGGATATTCGTCGTGAATCTCAAACGGAACAGCCCACGGAAGCAGAGGTGAACCAAGAGCTTGACGTCGAAGAGGCCACCTCTAAAGACCCTGAGGCGAGCTCGACAGCTCCTGCTAACGTTACTCCAGCAGCAGCAGAGGATAGCGCTATGACTGGCGATGAGCTCCCGAATGCTGAGACTGTCGCTGCCGAGACGGAGGCAGCGGCCTTAAATGTCAGTCAAGAGCTTGAGAACCCTGACGGTGGCGCCGCTGACGTGCAGTCTCTGAAGCGAAGTCGCAACACCGAAGACGCTGACGACGAAGCGCAAGTGGACACTCCTGCGAAGAAGATCCATCGAGCTGAAGCTGAAGAGCCCGACGCTGATGCGTCTGCGAGTGAGCAATAAATGTAAATGCGAGCTGTGCATGCCACCAAATTGATTCACATTTACTTGCACTGGTCAGTTAGATTATCCCTTCCTGCAGATCCTCGTCAGCTTCCAAGGCTTCTGCGTCAGCATCGGTCTCTTTCGAGCTCATATTGATCCGGTGCGCACTAACGATTTCTGAGAAGCACTGCGTCCGCAACAGAGCCCGGTAGAAAGGTAGATCTTCGTCAGCACGAGTCGCAAGAAACTCGGTCTCGTCGAAGATCACCACCGACTCCTTCGTGTCGCCAACCACAAGACACGCGTTGGTGTGGCCACTCAGCAGTTCTGAAAACAGGTCGAAGCAGATACCGCGAACTTGCTCGTCGCGCTCAGCTTCCGTCTCGGGAGGAGAAGCGTAAATGAAGGAGCTATCGACGGTATCGAGGGGCGATGTATCGCATCCACCGATCGAGTCATACTGCAGAGCTCTTGGGAAAAGTAACCTGTCCAGCTCTTGCTTGGCAGCTTCAAAGCACCGAGGAAGGAAAATCGCGTCCTCTCCCAAGTCATCTCGCAGACCCAGACCACGCCAAGCCACGGATTGATCACCGACGTATTCGACAACCTTGCGATCGACATCAGCAACGAGGTACAAACCGCGCGTAGGAAGATCGGATCGCAGTGCGAACTCGCTGTTCACTCCAACCAAGATCGGCGTTGGGCACTGAAGGTAGGAGAGCAGCGGCTTCGGCAATACGGGCGCGTACACGTGACACCACGAGAATGGACGCAACAGATTGCGGATAGCCTCAGCGCACATCGTCAGCAGTGAGTACTGACTTGCCACCACCACGATACTGCACTCGAGCACAGCGCTAGCCAGAATTTGGAGTACCATTGCAGTTCCAAACTGCTCGAAGAGAATCGTCATGGGGACATCGACCTGTGTTTCCAGCGTACTCAACGGCAGACTCAGAATGCTGCTGTGCTTTCGATGAGCTAGACGCCGCATTTCCGGGTGCACGTACGTGTGAGTCCTGGCACTTGTGATGGTCGTCCTTTTCCAACTGATGCTGCTCTGGAATAGCAACGCTAGCCGGTCATGAGCGAAGATACTGGATTGCTCTTGCGAGCTCTGCACGTGCTCTTCCACTAGCTTTCTCAACGAGTTCACCAGAGGTAGGTGAGAGAGCAGGCAGAACCCCTTAGCAACATAGTGCTCTTCGTTGGACGATCCCACGTGCACTGGCTCATACGTCAAGTAGACCGATCCAAACAAAAACCCATTACGACCGCTCTGCTGGAACGGGAACAGCATGTCGGCGGGGCATTTTTCACCTCCTGCTTGCTTGATGAGGATCCGACCGCTTGGAACGAGGAATGTCTTAATTCTTCTCGAGATATCATCGAACGACTCGTCCGTGCTGTCCTTATCCTTGTGTGGGTTTGGAACGGGCATCAGCATAAGCGTAGCGGCTGGATCCTCCCCCTCCTGCTGCTCCAAGAACGTCGCGAAGGTCAGAATAGTATCAACTCCACAGTCATCTTCCCTCGGGGCAGGAGCGGTCGCGGTGGGAGACTCGTAATTTGGCCGATAGTGCACTTGCAGACCTTCAGGCAGCTTCGTCAGTCGAATGATGCTCTCCAGATTCAACACCACTTTGGCGAACTCGCGGTCTTCGCTTTCCTCCACGGAGTCGCTCTCACTGCCTTGTTCGCTGTCGTTTACACTCATGTGGTCGGAGTTGTCAGTTGTGTCCTTACTATCGGCACACTCTTCTTCGTCAGCCTTGTCTTCTTCTCCGTCGTCACCACTCATCGACGCGGAGTCCCCGTCTGCAACTTGCACTCTAGAATACTCCGCAGACGAGAAAGCTCTGGAGAGCAGCTTTGGGGGCGAGTCCTCTTTGGACTCGACCAGGTCAAAGTGAATCAGCGAGTCCTGCAGCGCAACCTTGTAAAGGTCGCTCTTTGTGAACCGATCAAACCACGACGACCGCAGCATGGCAAAAATCTCTTGCTGCGCCTTGTTGAACAGCGCCTTGGCAACTGGCTGCGGGGGTTGAATCTTCTTATCAAATCGACGACTGGCAATCGCGAGATACAAGTCGTTTTTGGTGGCCAGGGTGATGGCCTGCGAGTCGTTCTGCGCCTTGTCCACCAGCACCCGTGCCAGCCGCCAGAACAGCTCGTAGTTCGCCTCCTCCAGCACCGGCTTGAGCACGTATTCGACATGCAGCCAGAAGTAGAGCTCGAAGTGCTGTCGACTCTGCATCAAAAACAGTAGAAAGTAGTGCGCCGCGCGCGGCTGCTGCAGAATCCTGTCCATGGGGATGGTCCTGGTGCCGTCCTCCGTGTCGATGAGCATCTTGAGGTACTCGTCGCTCTTGAGGAAGCGCGGCATCTCCTCCCTCGTGAGCCGCATGTAGGCCAGCTTCTGGATGGGGAAGAAGCTGTCGCTGAGTTTACTGCTGCGGTCGATGTTGTCCCTCACGAGCTGCTCCAGCTCGGGCGTGAGCTCCAGCGTTGTGGCGATCTGGAACTCGGACGCGTTGTCGATGTACTTGTGCCAGATCTTGAGCGCCTGGTCGCGGCGCTTGAGCTCGTCCACGGTCTGCAGCTGCTCGATCTCCATGAGGAAGAGCAGCACCTGGTGGTAGTTGCTCATCTCCGTGTCGGCCGAGAGCCACTGCAGCAGGTACGGCAGCTTCTTGGGGTCTTTCACCAGCTCTTTCAGCGTGAACGGCACGTGGCCCTGCAGTCGCTGGAAGCTCGTGGTGTCCAGCCCCACGAGCTGCCGCTGCTTGTCGTGCTGCGTCTTGCCGCTGCGCTTCCACTGCGGCAGCTTGGTGGGCCGGAAGAGCCTGCGCAGCTTGGAGCTCACGGGGAACGGGTACGACGACAGCTCCGGACTGTTGCGCAGCGGCGACGTCTTGCCCCGGAGGCGGATCGAGTGCCGCCTCGGCTGAGGGAACGTTGGACCCAACATGGAGCTGCGACTGGAAGATGCATCTGCGTCTGCGTCTGAGCCCGCATCGCTCGGCTTGTCCTCCCCGAAGAGCCACGAGTCGAGGCTCACGTTGGCGATGGAGCGCATCGGCATCGCTGCTATAGGATTGTAACCGCGTACCTGGGTTATAATCCTTTAAGCTTACACGAGGTTACTGTATAGTGTATACTGTATACATATGGTATACTCAGTATATACCATCCGTATAAAACGCGACTAGGGTAGCCTCGTGTAACCTGGACGTGTAACCGCATCAGTTGTAAGATTCTGAGGCGATGGCGGACCGGGCGAAGGTGTTGGGTCTGTACAAGCGCATCCTGACGCTGCACCAGCAGAAGCTGGAGCCGCACATGCGCGTGCTCGGGGACCAGTACGTGCGCGACGAGTTCAAGCGCCACAAGAGCGCGGCGCCCAAGTTCGTGCCGCTGTTCGTGCGCGAGTGGGAGGCGTACGAGGGGCTCATGCGCCAGAAGAAGGACCGCTTCGGCCAGGAGCTCTCGGCCGAGGACAAGCAACTGCTGGACGTGGGGCAGAAGGAGAAGCTGCAGTCGCTGCAGGACGCCGCCAAGAAAGTGGGCGAGACCATCGCATAGAGAACAACACAGAGCAATACACTGTCGGGACTTTTAGGATGTGCATGGCTTCGTGTTGCAACGTCATCACCTTTGATGGCCGTGCACATTCTTCTTCACTTGACTAGAGTTCCAAGAGAAGTGGTCGCAGCTACTAAAAGACTATGCGTCGGCGCCGAGTCGTCTCCGTATCCCGATGCCATGAGAGCGGCAGGGGCAACACGGTGGCAGCGGGTGCGCTCGGGGACTGGGCGTCGGTACGGCGCTGGGCTCCATGGTCGGTGGCCACAACAACAGTAGCAACAGCGAATACAGCGGCTACGTGGGCGGCGTGTCCGACAACACGTATTATACACTTTCAGCGGAGACACGGGCGGCGATTTCGGCGGGGACGGCGGCGACGACGGCACGTTCGGAGTTGAGGAAGGCGAGTAGCAGTATGTAGTGAGTGATGCAATGCCTCGTTGTCGAGAGCACAGTATTGGCCTGCACTAAGCTTGTCTTGATAAAGCTGCTGCCCAACGAACCAGTCTTGGTGGCCGCCGTACTTGCCAGATGATGATCAACGGGTCTCGCTGGCAGAACAATCGAGCTGAGCTATAAATGACTCGGATCTTGCTTCAAAACCGCGACCCCCTCCCAGCGGCAGACAACCACAGAAGCTACGACAACACGAACACTCGCGTCCCGACACCCGCCACCCTTCCCCACCCACCAACGTCTGCTGCTGCACCTGTACCTGTACTACCTCCTCTGACGTCCCTTCCTCCCTTTTCTGATCACAAGCAACTCGTAGATATATTTTCTGACGTTTTCACTTTCTTTGGGGGTCTCGAGAGGACTCCTCCTCTTCTTTTCTTTGCGGTTGCTTGGTGGACTCACGCTCGCTTCCACGCTCGCGGTCGTTCGCTAGCCTTCCACGCACACTCATACTACTACACGGGGACACTTGTCGCTCACTTGGTTACGGGCACCTTCTTGAGCGACTCGACGCGCACGGGGCCCGCCCGAGAGCGCACGGGGAACCGCTCCTGGTACACGACCTCGCACTTGTTGTTGGTCTTGATGCCCTTGCAGACCGTCTCCCAGACCTTGTTCTTCTTCATCTGGATGGGCGTCACGGGCTCCTGCAGCTCCTCGCCGCTCGCGTACACGCGCTCGCCCACCTCGGCCTCCGGGCTCGGGTCCAGCAGCTCCACCTTGCCCTTGTCGTTGGCCACCAGCAGGATGGCGCCCGTGGAGCGCGTGCGCACGACCTTGACCATCTTGAGGTTGCAGAGCACCACGACCTTGCGGTCCAGCAGCTCCTCCTCGGCGAAGTGCGGCTGGTGCTCCATGACCATCTCGAGCTCCTCGCCCTTGCCGATGTCCACCTTCTCCACGTAGTGGCGCTCCGAGTTCGGGTGCGCCTTCACCTCCGTGATCTTGCCCACCCGCAGGTCCAGCTGCGAGAAGACGATGGGGGAGCTGTACACGTCCGACTTGACCATGGCTTCGAGGGCTCTGAGCTTGTGTTTGGTTTGGGCTTGGCTTGGTAGCTGGGAAGGGGCTCTGCTTGGATCGAGAACCGCTTGCGCGCTGGAAGACAACTTGGGGAATGACAGAATAGGAGCCCCTGGCGTTGAAAGCCGCTGGGTGTACGTACCCCACCACCTCACAAGCCTGAAAGGATCCAGCTGGGCGAAAAGCTCCAAGACATGCAGCGGAGCCAACTTCAAGCACGCTGGTGGGGTTTCCGCCAATCGGAGCGGCGCGTTCATGGAAAGGGCGTTTTGATTGGTCGGAAAGTGCCGGGCGCGTGTCTTGCCTGCCGGCCCAATCGTGCTGGCAGCAGCAGGCAGGCCTCGTGTCCCAAGCTTCTTCTTTCTGAAGGCAGTCGAAGGCAAAGCGGCGCTTAGGCCAAGCAAGCGTCCTGGCCCGGCAGGCTGGCGGCTCTGCTGCGGCGTCAGTGAGACCAAGCAACCATGGAAGGCCGACGGATGAGCATCATGGCCGCGCACCGCTTCGTTCGCTCGGCGGGGATGGGCACGTCTATGTTGAAGTCATCTCGACCTGCGAGATCTAATACTGCTTGAAGTTCCAGGGCTCCTGGAGCTCCAGCCCCGACCGGAGTGCGGCATACAAAGCACAAGACGCGCCAACGAAGCCGAGCGCCTGGACTCCAGGCTGGAGCGCTACGCGTGCCGTCTAGACATGCGCGCGGGGCTGCTTGGGTGCGCTATCCAAGCAGCACCGGGATGTGCATGTGGGACGCTGGAAGCACTGTGTACGCACGTGTTGTCACGTTTGCTTTGACTGGAGATCGGCGGTGATCCATAACCCGCTGGCTCCATAGCGGGCGCGGGCCCTGAACTCGCGGCACCGCTGTACGCACATGCTGTCAATGAAGGAGCGCGACGTGCCGCGGCGGCGACTAACGCAAGGAGGAACTCGGCGACACAACTTCAGAAGTCAACTCGCGTCTGTCCCAGGGCGTTAAACGGGTGCAGTAGCGGCAGTCGTGGCGGCGGGGTCATGTAATGAGATGTGGAGTTGGGGCGAACTGAAGTTTGCGTTAGGTGCTCCGCTACGGATAAAGCTGCCAGATCACAACTCTGCTAACTAACCGACCTCCCACAAATTATGGTGTTATGGTTTCGGCGTTTGAGCTGTTCCCAAAAAGAGTAGCGGTTTGGTCCAAACGTCTCAAAAGAAGTCGCCGTCTCAAAACCAGTAGTTAAGGTGTACCACATAACGACCATTGCGGCACCAAGAGCTGTCGCGCAAAGGAAGCACGGTTGCAGACACCTATCCGGTAAGGAACCGATCTGTTTCATTTGGCTATGAGTCTGCCGCAGGCGGACGGCTACCACCAGGCGGAGCAGCAACATGAGAATAAGACGGGCGTGAGCAAGTCTCAGGACCTCGTGAGCTACCTGATATACCGAGAGCAGGTAGCGTAGAGCCTGTAAATGCAAGTGGGTCTTCCCGGAGCTGCGCGCCGTGCTCCTGCAGTCGACGCAGACGCCCGCGCCCACGCCGGACGATGCGGAGAAGGAGAACACAGAGACGGAGAGTCCCTTGGTGTTCCACACGCCAAGCTTCCTGCAGTCCAAGGTCCCGTGGCGCGTGGAGCAGCACCGGGTTCTGGACTACCACAACTGGCTGGTGAAAACCTTGAGGAGGACGATGCTGCTGAAGAGGAACCAGATCCGATGAAGCAGACGCTGACGGCGGACGTCACGACGCTGAAGCAGAACAGCCAGCAGGAGGAGGACGTGTTGCAGGCCAAGGAGAAGGCGCTGCTGAGCGGAAGGAAGACGCTGGAGACGGAGAAGAAGGCGCTGCAGGTCAACTATGCAAGGTGATAATAGCTTTCGAAGGTTTTTTGTTGTGGTTGCAGGTTGCACGGTGCGGAGAAGGCGTACAAGGAATAGCTCAGGAGGAAGATGTCGACAATGCGAGTGTGGACAATGGACTACCGGATGCGGTCGCGCGTGATGCAAAGTACACGGGTACGATTATGAAAAGGTCAATGCATTGAATTCTGTAAGTATTGGTGTATTGTGTGTTAGAGTGAGTGCTGCGTATAGTTCTACTTAGTCTAACAGAAATTGAAGTGACATTCGACTCGCATGAAGACTTTGACTCGCTGGAATACTCTGACTCGTTTGGCTCGCTTCATCACTTTGACTCGCTCGAACAGAGCTGGGTTGGGCTTCACCGTGATCAGGACCACACGCAGAATCTACCTCGGGGAGAGGAGCTGGATCTTCGTCGGGGAAAGTTGTTTGGTCGTCATTTTGAATGACTGGAACCTCAAAACTACAAGGAACGAGGTCAGGGTTTGCTTCGTCGCATTCATTGGCATGCCGACGACACGTCCGTCTATTGTGACCATTTCCGCTGCACGTTTTGCATACGTACGTAGACTTAGCTCCGGTCTCACCTGCACTTGCAATTCGGCGCGTTACACGCCGACCCGCTTGTTTGTAAAACGGAGAAGGCCGAATTACGTGCTGACCTGGTGGGGTGTCGCGAATGGGTAGAGCAATACTCTTATCGCCAAATGTTGCAGCATACGTTCTGACCAAATATGCGGTGTGAAAGGCGCGAATAAATTGTTTTTCCATTCCGCGTTCGCGAAGAGCGGCAAATATGTGGCGACAAGCCATTCGCATTTGGTCGAAAGTTGAACAAGTGCACGACGGTAATACCACATTGACTTCTCGGTTGCGCGTCGTATTAGCCGGATGCGAGACATAGGAAACGAAGTCGTTTGATCTCGCTACCGTGTACTCCCCAACGCGGTCTTTTTCTTTTAGCCACAGCTTCTTCGCGTACGGGGTGAGATCAACCATTTAAACATGGGTACAGCATGTGAAGTTGAAAACCGATAGCAGTCGCACTCTTCTTCGCTGACATCGTCTTGCACTACAATCTGGTCGACATAAACAGAGTCGGGCATAATAGACTCGTCATGCTCACAGATATCATCGACACAACTGCGTTCTCCACAAGGGATGTAACCAACTCCATTTGATTGGCTGCCGGGGGTATCCTCTCCATTGCCAGTGTCAATATCGGAAGGAATGTAAGTGCTCATGTTCGCACGAAGTGTCCAGGCAGCTGGACCGATTTCCTCAAGATATTTAACTACATCTTCACCAAAATCAGCCCCCATTTTACGAAGAGCGTCTGCGTACTCCTTGTGCGTCTCAGCCGCTTGAATTGCCCATACTGCATTGTCAAACGACTGGCCACTCTTCTTAAACTTTTTTCGCAAGTTGCGAATTATATGAAGGGTGCAATAGCGAAGGTCCATCAGAACGCCCGTGCTTCGAGATAGCTGTGGAGCTGCTCCTAATATCTTGCCCCTATCACAAAAAGTCGCCCGACCACTGAGCTGAATTCCAGCCTCGTGACAATGCTCCAGAAACCATAAAATATTTGACTCATTTTCGACATTTACCAGGGCTGTAGCCAAAGTAATATTGTGATTGTTGCCATCTCTTCCAAGGAGAGACAACACGACCCCGTTGTAATTAGGGTGCTTAGAGTGAGCACCGTCAAATCCAAGCAGCGGTAACAAACCCGGCTGACACTGAACGTTTGAACCAAAAGCAATGAAACCACGCAAGAATCTTTGGTGCTGGTCCACATCCACATGAACGGTTGTACCGGGATTTGAGTCGCGTATATCAGCCAGAACGAAAGGTAGCCGACGAAATGAGTCCTCCCATGCACCATCAGCGTACGCTAAAATATCGTCTTTAGCCCGATACATCATTGATCGGCTAAACTGGAGGTTGACACCATCACGAGATTGTAGCATAGCCACGAGCGCTTTGCGCTTGACCTTTCGATCACCCAAAACAGCAGCAAGAAGAGTGGCTAGTTTTGTTAGCTGGCGCTTTGTAGCTTTAGCCGTTGACGTGCACAGGTCGCTATGCACATCATTTATGAACGATACCCTAAAGCGTTTAGAACCATCACGCTCTCTTTTAATCGTGACACGCACTTCCCAACCACAAGCATTTTCGAGGCTGCTGTCATCGTATGTGGTACACCTTAACTACTGGTTTTGAGACGGCGACTTCTTTTGAGACGTTTGGACCAAACCGCTACTCTTTTTGGGAACAGCTCAAACGCCGAAACCATAACACCATAATTTGTGGGAGGTCGGTTAGTTAGCAGAGTTGTGATCTGGCAGCTTTATCCGTAGCGGAGCACCTAACGCAAACTTCAGTTCGCCCCAACTCCACATCTCATTACATGACCCCGCCGCCACGACTGCCGCTACTGCACCCGTTTAACGCCCTGGGACAGACGCGAGTTGACTTCTGAAGTTGTGTCGCCGAGTTCCTCCTTGCGTTAGTCGCCGCCGCGGCACGTCGCGCTCCTTCATTGACAGCATGTGCGTACAGCGGTGCCGCGAGTTCAGGGCCCGCGCCCGCTATGGAGCCAGCGGGTTATGGATCACCGCCGATCTCCAGTCAAAGCAAACGTGACAACACGTGCGTACACAGTGCTTCCAGCGTCCCACATGCACATCCCGGTGCTGCTTGGATAGCGCACCCAAGCAGCCCCGCGCGCATGTCTAGACGGCACGCGTAGCGCTCCAGCCTGGAGTCCAGGCGCTCGGCTTCGTTGGCGCGTCTTGTGCTTTGTATGCCGCACTCCGGTCGGGGCTGGAGCTCCAGGAGCCCTGGAACTTCAAGCAGTATTAGATCTCGCAGGTCGAGATGACTTCAACATAGACGTGCCCATCCCCGCCGAGCGAACGAAGCGGTGCGCGGCCATGATGCTCATCCGTCGGCCTTCCATGGTTGCTTGGTCTCACTGACGCCGCAGCAGAGCCGCCAGCCTGCCGGGCCAGGACGCTTGCTTGGCCTAAGCGCCGCTTTGCCTTCGACTGCCTTCAGAAAGAAGAAGCTTGGGACACGAGGCCTGCCTGCTGCTGCCAGCACGATTGGGCCGGCAGGCAAGACACGCGCCCGGCACTTTCCGACCAATCAAAACGCCCTTTCCATGAACGCGCCGCTCCGATTGGCGGAAACCCCACCCAGCGTGCTTGAAGTTGGCTCCGCTGCATGTCTTGGAGCTTTTCGCCCAGCTGGATCCTTTCAGGCTTGTGAGGTGGTGGGGTACGTACACCCAGCGGCTTTCAACGCCAGGGGCTCCTATTCTGTCATTCCCCAAGTTGTCTTCCAGCGCGCAAGCGGTTCTCGATCCAAGCAGAGCCCCTTCCCAGCTACCAAGCCAAGCCCAAACCAAACACAAGCTCAGAGCCCTCGAAGCCATGGTCAAGTCGGACGTGTACAGCTCCCCCATCGTCTTCTCGCAGCTGGACCTGCGGGTGGGCAAGATCACGGAGGTGAAGGCGCACCCGAACTCGGAGCGCCACTACGTGGAGAAGGTGGACATCGGCAAGGGCGAGGAGCTCGAGATGGTCATGGAGCACCAGCCGCACTTCGCCGAGGAGGAGCTGCTGGACCGCAAGGTCGTGGTGCTCTGCAACCTCAAGATGGTCAAGGTCGTGCGCACGCGCTCCACGGGCGCCATCCTGCTGGTGGCCAACGACAAGGGCAAGGTGGAGCTGCTGGACCCGAGCCCGGAGGCCGAGGTGGGCGAGCGCGTGTACGCGAGCGGCGAGGAGCTGCAGGAGCCCGTGACGCCCATCCAGATGAAGAAGAACAAGGTCTGGGAGACGGTCTGCAAGGGCATCAAGACCAACAACAAGTGCGAGGTCGTGTACCAGGAGCGGTTCCCCGTGCGCTCTCGGGCGGGCCCCGTGCGCGTCGAGTCGCTCAAGAAGGTGCCCGTAACCAAGTGAGCGACAAGTGTCCCCGTGTAGTAGTATGAGTGTGCGTGGAAGGCTAGCGAACGACCGCGAGCGTGGAAGCGAGCGTGAGTCCACCAAGCAACCGCAAAGAAAAGAAGAGGAGGAGTCCTCTCGAGACCCCCAAAGAAAGTGAAAACGTCAGAAAATATATCTACGAGTTGCTTGTGATCAGAAAAGGGAGGAAGGGACGTCAGAGGAGGTAGTACAGGTACAGGTGCAGCAGCAGACGTTGGTGGGTGGGGAAGGGTGGCGGGTGTCGGGACGCGAGTGTTCGTGTTGTCGTAGCTTCTGTGGTTGTCTGCCGCTGGGAGGGGGTCGCGGTTTTGAAGCAAGATCCGAGTCATTTATAGCTCAGCTCGATTGTTCTGCCAGCGAGACCCGTTGATCATCATCTGGCAAGTACGGCGGCCACCAAGACTGGTTCGTTGGGCAGCAGCTTTATCAAGATCGCTTAAGGTGCGGTTTATTCAATTCAACTTTGACGTGCAAGCCCTATTGTTTGTTTCTGTGTGCGTGCTATTGTGCGCACGTGTATCTCGGACCGAGCCGCTCGGTGGTGACGGCTCTAAGCTGAACTGTGAGAAGTATGCTAGCTAGCCCTAAAAACGCTTCGTTCAGACTGCTAGCGAACCGATATGTGCGCTGCATACATCTCCAGCTCCATCCTTAGTCCAAACTCAGCTAGCGTAGCCGAAGCATTTTTCTTCCAGAAATAATGACAGCAATGCGTGTATTGCACAAACTAACGGGGACTAAACTCATAAACATAGATACCCCACACAGAGGCATATAGCTTCAGTGGGTAGGTGGGTGTGCGCTCGATCACGCACGCGGGGAAGAGGTTGCTCTGCCTGAACGCCTTGACTATCTTGCAACGGATGGAGCTGCTCAATCCGGACTTGGCCCATTCACTCACTCGCCCATTCATTCCTGTGCGCGGAGCTTGCGACCCGCGCTCGCAGTCGCTGATGCGCTTGCTGTCGCGCCGCCGTTCGTGCTCGGGTAGCTGTTCTGAACCGCGGGAGCAGGAGCACTGTTGTACGCGACTGCGGGGGCTGCACCGACGCCCACACCGGGGCCATACACGCCAGGACCGTACACGCCAGGGCCGTAGGCGCCGCCATAGACACCAGGACCATAGAGGCCAGGGCCATAGACGCCAGGGCCATACACACCCAGGCCGCCCACTCCGACACCAAGACCGTGGAGGCCGTGAAGGCCATGGATGTGGCCCAAGGTCTGGGCCACCGCCTGCTCCGCGCGTACTCCACTTGACAGGGCGACGGTGGCGATGCACAGGGCGAAGATGTTGCTGCTGCTGACCATGACTGAAGGTTGCTTGTGCTGTAGATGCGTAAGTAGTTGGTGCGAGTGGAGCTCGACGGAGTGAATTTGACAATGAGGCAGCTCTGGGTCGAGGTGGCCACTATTCCTTGCCTTCGTTCGGGTTGGTGCGATGCACCTTTCTGTTGGCTGAGGGATAGCTGTGCAGCGGCGTCAACAGTACCCTAATACATGTCAGCCAGATGGATGGCAATACTTACTATAGCTGACACTTTCGGTGCAGCAGGTGTGAGTCAGCTCCTACACCTTCTTATATGCCACAGCCGTCTACACCAAGGCGACTGGTACTGGTTGCGGCGCCGTGTAAATAGTGCTCCACGCTACGGCGACGCGCCGTCGGCTGTTACCAAGGTGACAGGTGTGCAATGATAGCAGCCCTACATCGAACAGATCAAGCGCCCTTTGTATCACTTCCCTCGAAAGACGTATGAACGATGGGACTCTCGCCATTTTGTACTGGCAATTGTATGCTCTAAGTTGAAGTTGGTAGCAACACAGCCGGGCCGACAATGTTTGCAGACCGAATTGCCTCCCAGATGATCAACCCAGCGCCACGAAAGCGCAAAACACGTGCCGCCATTTTGAGCAGCACCACCAGCGACTCTACCTCGACGGAATGGTCATCGCCGCGGTATCAGATTGCCACGGTTCACACGCGGCTGACTCGTCAAGGCAGCAGCTTGGCGCCACAGCTACCTAGCTACCACAAGCCCAACGAATACACTATGTAGTAGGTATTACATGAAGACGCTGCACTGCACACCAACCACGGCATCGTAGCCGGATTATAATAGGTTGTTGTTGTTTCAGCGAGGTTACATTTCGGTCATTTAGAGATTAAGAGAATGCCCTCCCTCCCTCCCTCTGACTCTGGAGTTTCAAACTCCGAGTTTGTATTGTGCCTTTCACCAATTCTGCCGTGATAATTTTGGCATAATTCTAATCCCATCTCGATCCTAATTATGCCTTGGGTTAGCTAATTCCATCGTTAATTCGAGGATATCCGATCGTGGCCGAATTAAGGTGGCGATGATGAACATGAATTAAGGCGGAATAAGCTAATCCAGCCCGAGTTGGAGGGAAACAGGACGATTGGCGGGTTCGCTGCGCGCCATTCTGTGTTTATCCCGCCGTATCTCCATCGATTAGCTAGCAAAGCCGATCGCTGGTGTTAGGTGGAGTGCTCACAATCATAGGCAGAATTAGCATTAAATAAAGGTAGGTCGCCCTTTTATGGATCTAATTCCGCATGAATTAACTGCCCACCCGCCAAAATCGGTGAAAGGCTAAATAATAGGTTGTATTAATATGTTACAGATGTCCCCCTCCGCATGCGCACCTCGATGATTGAATACCCCGTTATATCTGATGCGTAGTTGTGAACCCAAACAAGCAATTATGCATGTCATCTGAAATTCCCTGCCAAATCGATTTTGCAACCCCACTGCGCATGCGGAGGGGGACATCTGTATCAGGCTTATAGACTTCATAATATGCTTAAGCGCTCTAATGTGAGCAATCGACGACACAATATCACTAGTATTCGGAGGCCCTAGTATTCGGAGGCCCATATTATGGGCCTCCGAATACTAGTGATATTGTGTCGTCGATTGCTCTAATAGAGCGCTTAAGCAGTTCGGAACGAAACGAAAATCTGAGAAAACCTGAGAATTTGTCGTGTGTTCAATCTCGTTGCGTTGTCTGTGGACGATAACTTTCGTATGCGCTTTTTGCAACGAAACGGAATCAGAGGGGAAGCCAGTGCAAAATCAACGGTCAGCCCGACAGCGAGGATGACGTCCTCGGCTGCCGCCGCGCGGCACCAACTACGCTAGCTAACCGCTTGCAAGTGTGATGCAGTGCGAGACAGTTCATGCTGTCTCGCACTGCGTCACCCTCTCACATGGTGTAGTGGTAGAATGGCTCTGCAGTGGCGACGCTACACAAAACGGCAGTAGCCCTTACAAGTTGTATCAAAATACTTCGTGGAGGAACACATATGTGGGCGCTGAGCTTCTATAACTGCAGAGCTAGTCTTTTCAAAATACTACTCCATAAATCCGCATCATATTATATACAGTAACAGAAGTCAGTAGTTTGACAATTGCCTCGATCTGAGCAGCTTGTTGCTGGCTCGCATAGCAGAACCTGCTGCCGTCTCTGCTGATCCAACTGATTTTAAGGCGCTGTTGCAGCTCCTCTCGGGGTAGCTCAACCTTGGCTGCGTCCAACGTAGCTTCCTTCAGCTCGTTGCCAGTCAGGGGGAGATTATGAACTGATTTGATTCGTTGCGTTACATCCAGCTTAAGCTCCGTTTAGGATTCTCGTAACGAAAAATGAGAACGAGGTTTTTATTCGTTCTGAAATTCGTTTTGGTACTGTAGCTTAAACGCTCTATTGTGCGTGAGTACTACTACCACGATTGGATGGTTCGTTCAGACCGCTTCAGGTTTTCAGGTTGCTTCACGGGAAGTGTCCCAGCCAGCCCAAATCGAGCATTAACGCTAGCATCTAGAGTATAGCTTGTTTGAAAGCTTCGCTGAGACTGCTAGCGAACCGTAGTGCGATGTACATCTCCAGATCCATTCTTGGTCCGAACAGAGCTACCGGTAGCACGTTGTAGCCGAAGCCCTTTTTCAGAAATAATGACAGCAATACAACGCGTGTATTGTACAAACGAACGGCGACTAAACTCATAAACGCAGGCCTCTACAACTCATGTGATTTCATTGGAACGTGGTTAATACTATGCGCTCGACAACGAGGCATTGCATCACTACAAACTACTCCTTCGCCTTCCTCAACTCCAGTCCCGTCGTCATTTCTTCGCTGCGAGCCCCGATCACGAGTCGCCCGCGAACGTGCCGTCGTCGCCGCCGTCCCCGCCGAAATCGCCGCCCGTGTCTCCGCTGAAAGTGTACGTATTATCGGACACGCCGCCCACGTCGCCACTGTATCCGCTGTTGTTGTTGTTGTTGTTATTGTGGCCGCCGAGCATGGAGCCCACCGCCGCACCGACGCCCAGTCCCCCCAGGGCCCCGAGCGCACCCGCTGCCATCGTATTGACACCGCCGCTCTCATGGTACGGAGACGACTCGTACGCCACAGGCGCCGACGCATAGGTATAAGGAGCCTGCGGCGCCTGCCCAGCCGGGTACGTGCCATACTGGCCGGTCGCAACTGGCTGAGCGTACACGAACTGCTCCTCCCTCTCCTGCTGAGCGCGACGCGCCGGCAGGTAGCAGCAGCACACGCAGCAGAGCAGCAGCAGCGCGAAGAAGATCAAAGTGCCCGAAACTCCGCCCGACGACGAGCTCGGGTGGTAGTCGTCGCCTCCGTAGTGGTAACTGGGCACCACTCGGCGGCAGCGGCACTCGTACGGGCTGGCAGCGCACTGCGCGTCCCGTGGGCAGCAGCACGGCGCTCCAGACGTCAGACCGATGCAGAACTGGCCCGGTTGGCCGCGGAAGGCGTGGTCGCATTGGCCTGTCTGCTGGCAGAGGCCGCAGCCCGAAAAGGCGGCGGACAGCGTCGCGCTCTCCACGAACTCCTCGAACTGCTGCGGGGCTTCCTCGCCTGCGGACCTCAGCAGCGCCACGTCATGATCGCTGGCAGGGACGAGCTGGGCAGATTGGGGCTCGGCGCACACGCCCAGCGCCGAGAGCAGCAACAACGCGAGCCACACGCAGCGCATGGTGCTCACTCACTCAACCTGATTCGAAGTGAGTGAGTGAAGATACGCAGTGAGACAATGCATGTGTCATGTCATTGTATAGAGGGAGAGCGTTGAGTGACACTTGCGTGGAGCACACGAAAAATAGCCAATCAGTCAATCACCAGCCAACAATGAGCCGCATCTTCGTGGGACTCGAGACGTCCTTCGTCCATGACCTGCCAGCGACGCTCGACAAGGTGCAGGCCTGCTGTCTGCTGCACCATCTTCTTCTCGCACTTCTCACTGTGTTTTTGTATGGCGGAAGGTCTATGAGGACAAGATGAACGGCCTGGTGGCGCCGCTCTTCCACCCTCGGTATGTATCAACACTTGTGTATTGGATTTAATACACCTCTAACTCAATACTGGCAGCTTCAAGCGTGACGACCGCCAGCTCTCGGACACCCGCGACGGCCCCCAAGCTCGCTCGGATCTGGTCTTGGACTCGCGCGGCTGGACGGCGTCGGTGGTGGGCAACATCTCCAAGTGGATGGACCTGGACGCGGCCACGCTGGACGCGCGCCTGGCCGCCGAGAAGGTCTTCAAGCAGGAGGTGGCGTGGGCCTCGCACCTGTCGGTGCCGGCTGTGATGCTGCCGACGCCGCGACACGCCCACGCGTCGGCCAACTACGCGCGGGTGCTGAACCAGTCGCTCACGCAGGCGCAGTATCTGCAGTTCTGGGTGCGCATCCCGCTCACGCCGAAGCAGCAGTGCAATGCCAAGGACCCGATGGAGATCGACGAAGTGGCTGGACTACGTGCCGCTGCCATGATGGAAACGGACGAGGAGGAGGAGGCGCTCACGGACCCGTGGGAAGTCTGGGACGCGCTGCGGGCTCGCTGTGAGTACCATCCGAAGCTGCACGTGGCGCTGGAGATCACGGCGGATCTGCCTAGCGCTGAGGAGATCCAACGCTGGCTTGGTGAGCCCGTAAAGGTAAGTGACGAGCCGGAGATGATGTGGCTTTATGTTGTAGACGAGTAGCTAACGGTCTGTCTGTAACATAGGCGGCCATCATTCCGACGGACATCTTCCTGACTAACCGGAAGGGCTACCCAGCGCTTTCGCAGCGGCACCAGAAGCTGATGGCGCAGCTCTTCCAGCACAACGTCCAGTTCTACTTGAGCGGGCGGCCACGTCATCGTGGAAAGATTCTGCCGTACGTGCAGTATCTGCATTTCCTCTACAGCAAGCGTTCGAGTCAGGATCGCAAGGCGCAGTTCGAGGCGCCGTACCTGGACTACCTGCAGGCTCCGCTGCAGCCCCTTATGGACAATTTGGAGTCACAGACGTACGAAACGTTCGAGCAGGACGCCTTCAAGTACAACCAGTACGAGAAGGCTGTCACGCAGGCACTCGAGCAAACCCCTGAGGACAAGGAGTCAGTTGTTATGGTGGTTGGTGCTGGTCGCGGGCCTCTCGTGCGATGCGCTCTTCGCGCCGCTACTATTGCGAACCGTAAGACGCGTATGTTCGCGGTGGAAAAGAACCCGAACGCAGTTATTACACTGCGCAACCTCAAGATTTCGGAGAAGTGGGATAACGTCACGATTATTGCGTCGGATATGCGAAATTGGCGTACGGAAGAGCGCGCCGACATCATGGTGAGCGAGCTTCTGGGGTCCTTTGGTGACAACGAGCTATCCCCTGAATGCTTGGATGGCGCTCAAGACTTTTTGCATGGTGCGTAAACTTCTAGTTTCAGTGATATAGTTGCTACAGGACGCTAATTGTTGTGCTGGCATTTTTGTAGAGAACGGCATTAGTATCCCGCGTGAGTATACCTCATACGTAGCGCCTGTGATGTCCTCGAAGCTTTGGAACGAAGTGAAGGTGCACGACTCGCTGAAGAGTTTTGAGACCCCCTACGTTGTGAGACTGCACAACTTTTACGCATTGGCTCCCACACAGCGCTGCTTCCAGTTCACGCACCCGAAATTCAACACACGGATCGACAACAGGAGGCAGGCAGAGCTGCGCTTTACCGCTGCTGAGAGGGCTGTCGTCCACGGACTAGCGGGCTACTTCGACGCTGTGCTATTTGGTGACGTCACGCTGAGCATTGAGCCGGATACGCATTCGGATGGCATGTTCAGCTGGTTCCCCATTTACTTCCCGCTGCGTCAGCCCCTTCGTTTCCAGAAGGGCGAAGACGTTGTGGTGAACTTCTGGCGACTCGAGTCCAACAACCGTGTCTGGTACGAGTGGTCTGCGTCGACGGGCGATGGCAAGTGCCACGTTCCCATCCACAATCCCAACGGCCGGTCCTACTGGATTGGGCTGTAAGCAGCACTCCAATAAGTCCCACAAGATTTCAGATTGCATTACCCAGTTCATGCTACTTATTCAGCCTACCTCTAGCTGAAAGCAAGCCATCAAAACGCTGATAAGATAAGATAATGCGAATGGAGTCGTATCTGCGTCGTCCTACAGCTCATCACGAGCTTGCGATTTCTTCACACCCTGGATGATCTTTTCTGAGGAGCTGTCCTCCGGTACTTTGTGAAGGTCTTCTGCATCTTCGTCTGGGTGGGCAATTTTCTCCCATTCTGGGAGACTGCCGCCGACGACATTAATGAACACGTTCTGCAGCGCCGCCTTCATTTCGTCGTCACCACCGAGTCCGTGAATCTGCCCTAGTAGCTGTGCGAGGGTCTTACTGCATCTTTTTAGTCGCTTCGGCCAGGCCGAGCGCTGCGAGTGTTTCATCACCAGCTCCCAGGCGTCCGCAATACCGTTGGATACTGCAAAACTCAGACTCGCAGCTTCGCCTTGTTTGTCCTTGAGACTCGCCAAATTGGCGCCCGTGTTGCTCGAAACAGCAAGCACTGGGATTGTGATGTTGTACGCGTACCAGCTCACCTCCACGCCAGGGTGCGTCATCACAGTCGCGTTGTCACGCTGCATGAGCAGTACCATGCTCGCACCGCGACGCTGAGCATTGCAAATCTTTTCAAACTCCGAGCATTGGCCCTCGTCACCCGCTGGAAGGAGCAGGGCCTTCCCTGAAAACTCTGAATGGGTCGCGGTATCCTCCGTCGCGTCCGTACAAGCTTGACTACCGTCAAGTGGCGCGGCTAGAGGGAACGACATCCGCATGGGGAGTACGCTGCCATAGGTCGCAGCCAGGAAGCTACCGAGACGAGTGCCATCGTCATCCTCTTCCATCGACAACACCAAACCACTCCGAGCGGGGGAAGTTTCCATGTAGTCTTCCTCGACCTCGAACCGCGGTTTGCACGTGTACGGTTTGCGCTCGCAGGTCATCGGGATGAGGCGTCCGTAGATGGTCATTTGCTTGGCCACGGCGCGCAGCATGTCACCACCAGTCCGACGGATCATGACTGAGGCAATGGAGATCTCTCCGTCCTCGTCATTGAGCGCCGCCACAGGTGCAGTGACGTCGTCTGTGGGACTCACCACCACGAGAGCAGCGGCACCCATCTGGTCGGCCAGGCGCGCCTTGCGCTCGAACATGCACTCTCCACGGTCCACAACGAGCACCGCCGAGCGGTTCGCAGCCTCAACTTCGAGCTGCTCCGGGTCTGGGAGCAGCTCACAGCCGAACCGGTCTTCGTCACGCTTGGGGAAGTAGAAGGAGACTTCGTGGGGCGTCATCGGGCCCCCGAATGCGTCACGGAAGTACTGGATCGGAGATAGTCCGTTGCGCAGGTAGATTCGTCCCCACGAGGCCTCTTTAGGCTCAGGGACGAAGATTTCGGCTTCTGAGGCGGCGGTGTCGAGGGTGGCAGGTTCGGACGTGGCGACCTCCGTCGTTGGTGAGCTTTCCTCTTGGCAGTTGGAGGCGATGGAGCTGAGGCTCAAGACCAGCAGCAGCAGTAGCGAGGCAGGCGACTTCATGCTTGGCTCGGTGTAGTCGGCAGCGAGTTGGCGACTGATGGGCATCAAAAGGCAAGATATGCGTCGCTTCGAGCGCGCGATCTTCCATGGAATGGAAAACGGAGACTGTCCGTGGTATTGATTGGCTTTCTCTGAATTTTTTCGGTTTTAGGCACGATACTCATAAGAAGGGACACCAATCGGGCGGGGCACGATGAAGCTCTGCAACTTAGAGGTAGAGATGGCGCGGCACTGGTCGCAAAGGTGCTCAAGTGCCGAAGGCGCAGAGCTCGCGAAGAAAATTATTACTTGACAGAGGGTTACTAGCTTTTAATCTTGAGAGAGTTTGCTGCACCCGACTGAAGCATACACCTTGTATACTTCTGTCCGAAGGGAATAAACGGTGCTCAAAGCGAGCGCAGCGAGCCGAGCCCCGCGCGAAGCGCAGTAGGGTGTTGGAATTCGCATCCATAACGCTCACGTTGAGGTGGCTGCGGAGCAGCTCTACATTTAGACCAGAACTGGGTCGTTTCATATCTAGCTACTGGGAGTCTGCAGCGGTTAGCGACGCCTGCGGGCGTAACCACCGTAGGGCAGGAAGCAGTAGCAAAATACACAGTTCTCTATCTGCACGCAACTTGCCAAGCCGCTCACCCGACTCTACGGACCAGGATACACGCTCTAACAGGGTTATGAGCCCAAGAGAACTCGCGTTGTAAGGTGACCAAGATGAACAACGAGTCGTCGAAGACGGAAGGACTTCCGGACGGCTGGGATGGCAAGGACTGGAGGCGATACAAGTGGACGATGCGGACGATCTTTCGGGAGCACGACCTACTGGACATCGCCGAGGGGAAGATCAAGCGTGAGGGACTCAGCAGCGAAGAGTCAGAGGCTAACTTCGACAAGAAGCAATTCAAGGTGATGCGGATGATTGGGACAACGATTCCGTCCCACCGACTCCAACAGATCGACCAGTACGAGACGGGGACGGAAATGTGGGCGGCGTTGTGTGAGATCTACGAGAAGCGCCAGAATGCTACTATTCGTGTGAGCACCATCTTGCGGCTCTCCGAGGAACTGAAGTCGTTGAAGTGTTCAAGCAATGAAGATGTGCAGTCACACGTGACGAAGATGTTCCGTCTCAAGACTGACTTGGCTAGCTACGGGTATGAGGTGAACAACATCAACATGAAGGCTATGCTGTTGGATAGTCTTCCAGACCAATATGAATTTGAGCAGCTTCGAGGAGCTGTCAAATATGGTGGGAATGGCGGCGCGCTGACCCCGGAGGAGCTCCGGGTACTAATTGAAGAAGCAGCGGATCGCCAGGCACGGCGCCGAGGCGGTGGTGGGCGCAGAAACAACAACGGTGGGCCGAGGCAAGCAGGTGGTCTGGGCGGAGGTTCATCGCAGCCCGGACGCAGTAACAACGGGGGTCGCGGTAATGGTGGTGGTGGACACGGCGCCAAAGGCACTGGTGCCCGCTCAAGCTCGAGAGGTTGCTTTGTGTGTGGAGAAACAAGTCACTACAAGGCCAACTGCCCAAATCAAACTGCTGATCAAGCCGACCGTGCAGGTGCAGGGCCACGACTGGATGGCCACCGCCAAAATCGGTCCAATTATGCTCGCGGTGCTGCAGGAGATCGGGTTTGGTCGCCCCGTCAAGAGCCAGGAACGGTGGCAACAGCGCTTGAGGAAGCGCACCTCGCAACCGCACTTGACGAAGCCCATCTTACCAGTAGTTACACTCCTGGGGTTGGTGACAATGCCGGTGTGGCGATGGAAATTCCCAGCGGGTCTTCGTGGTTCTGTTTCGACACTGGATCAAATGTGCACATAGTTGGTGATCGTCACAGCTTCGTGCACTTGGAGGATATCGTGCCAGAAAACCTCGCCGCGGACGTGAAAGGGGTTGCACAATCAATGGTCACACAGGCAGAAGGGATCGGTACTGTTAAAATTGTGTCCATTGTGCAAGATAAGGAGGTCGAGCTGTTCATCGATGGGGTGCTGTACGTTCCTGGGGCCACGCATGGGCTGTTATCGATGGGGCTCGCCCTAGAGCAAGGGTTCGAGGTGGACTACGACAGGGCTACTAGAGTGTACAGTGTCCACAAGGACGGGGAGCACGTGATTGAAGCGCGTCCAGCTCAAGCAATCTGGGTCTTCCGAGACTGTACCGGCATCCCAGAGAAGCAGCAAGCCCGACGGTCAGCAAGAAGGCATGGCCATTGTGAATTACACGGTTGCGGATGGGGTCGGAAGCCTCCAGGTGTGGCACGAGCGCTTGGCGCACACGTGCGCTCAATACCTGAAAGTTATGGTTGACCGTGGACTCGTCAATGGAATGATGCTTTCCCAGCGCCAGGCAAAAGCGTGCGACGCGTGTCATGTCGGAAAGCAGAAGCAGAAACGCCGACGAAAGAAATTAAACCGCGGAATTACAGCTCCAAATGAAGTCGTGTATGCAGATCTGCTCTTCCCAGGTCAAGGTAATGAATGGGACACGGTATAAAGCTGTGCTGGTGATAATGGACGGGTGGAGCAGATTCCTGACAGTGCATTTGCTCACGAACAAGTCAGCGTCCACTGTCAACGCGCTCATCCAGCAATACGTCGTGTGGGCAGAGCGGCAGGCAGGTCGCGGCATTAAGAAGATCATCCAGAGGGAGTTCGAGCCGACCGAGAGCGCGCAGTTCCCAGTGAGACAGATCCTGACCGACAAGGGAGGTGAGTTCGTGAACGGCGCCATAGACGGCTGGTACGCGTCGCGCGGGATTGAGCACATCAAGGTCGGGCCAAAAAGCTCGCACTTAAACCCTTGTGAACGCGCGCACCAGTCTCTCATGGAGATGGTCAAGGCGCAGATGCACGCGTCCGGTGTCCAAGATCATTTTGGCCGTATGCACTCAAGAATGCCGCCTACATCAAAAACCAGGTCTACGCCAAGCCGGTCGAAGGCGTGCCATACGAACGCATGTTCGGAGTGAAGCCAGACATCCATCATATTCGCAAGTTCGGGTCACTCGCGTACGTACACGTCCCAATTTCGCCGGACAAGCGGAAGCAAGACGCAAACGCATACGTAGCGTCCGTACTTGGATATGCAGAAGACACTGTCGGCTGTCAAGTCTTCATCCCTAGTGAGCGCACTGTAAAATTCGTAGCCGAAGTCCGCGTGCAGGAGGACGTGACGTATCGCGACCGCCACCGAGCGGATCCTGCTGACTGTGGGGACATGGAATGGCTTCAGTTCACCACTAGCGAGCCCGATGCAGCAGACACCTCCAGCGTTGGCAGCTATTGGGTGGATGACAGTATCGTGGATGAGTCCGACTACTCTATGGGGTCGCACAACGAGGATGCCGACGCATACAGCGAGATCAACACATCGGTATCGCAAGAGCAGAGCGATCTCGAACCGACAATGTCGATTCGGATCGAGGGAGGCGAAGATGCAGGTGAACTTGATGATGCTGTGGAGGATGCAGATGATTTTGACGACGAAGAGGCTGATGACTCAGATGCGGTGTCACTCAATGAGGAGCGCGAGGAAAATCAAAGTGAGAAGGCCTCGGGAAATAATCTCCCGCAAATGTCGACTAGCGCAGAAAACGACATCGAATCACTGAGAGGAGAATGCGGATCAGAACATGGGTCTGATAATAACGCTAATGGTTTGGTAGTGGGCGAGGACGAGCCAGAACAAGTATCTGAGCGCCACGATGGATTCGATCAGCACGAGCAGGCTCTGCCAGAAGGCTTGGAGCAGCGTGAAGTGGTCGTGCTACCACCAGGAATGCGTAAGAGGACAGGTCGTGAGGATACGCCGTCCGAAGTGCAGCGTAACCAGCTCGGAGAAGACGTCAAAGCCAGACGCACAGGCCTACGTGAGGCATCACAGCGGCGGGCTCCAGCGCGTTACCAAGACTACGTGGCCTGGTCAAATATGGCGGTTCGCATCATGGGCAAAGACGGTAAACCCCTCAGGGCTCAGCAAGTCCAAGTACCGAAGAACCGCAGGGCGATGCTGAGATCCAAGCATGCAAACCTATTCTTGATGGCAGAGCTTGAAGAAATGGCTGCCATGAAGTCGAAAGGAGTGCTGGAGGAAATTGATCAGAGTGAAATGCCAGCAGGGGGTCGCGCTATCAAGACGATGTGGGTGTATGGCTACAAGACGGATCAACATGGGTACATCATTCGGGTGAAGGCACGGCTCGTTGCGCTCGGCAATTGGCAGCGTCCCGGCATTGATTTTGTGGAAACCTTCGCGCCGGTGGCCCGCATGTCATCCTTCCGCATGATAATTGCACTTGCAGCAAAGCTCAACTTGAAGGTCTACGGAGGCGACATCAACACCGCCTACCTAAATGCATGACTGGAGTATGTGAAGTCAATAGAAGGCTTCCCATGTGCCGTAGATGGTCACATGTACGTGGTACGGAAAGCTCTGTATGGTCTTCGACAATCGGGGCGCGAATGGAACACTGAGCTAAATGGCTGGCTGCTGGATCGTGGTTTCCAGCGGTGCGCCACCGAGTCATGCCTATACTTTAGGTATGAGGGTGATACCATCGCGCTGGTGCTCGTGTACGTCGATGACGTGCTGTGCGCAACAAACGATACTCAATTCAAGTCAAAATTGTTCTCAGACTTGAACTTGGCCTATGGGTTAAAGGATCAAGGTGAGCTCTCAGAGTACCTCGGAGTAGAAGTCCAGCAGAACGCAAAAGAGGTCTTCATCTCGCAACGAAAGTATGCGAAAGAGATTCTGACGAAGTACGGCTACGACTCAGCAAACAAGTGCGGCAATCCCATGGAGACCAAGGCACGCCTCGTTCCTGCCGGTGACGACGAGTCAGTGGACTCCAGCTTTGATTACCGAGGTGCATTGGGCATGCTCATGTACTTGGCTACATGTACAAGGCCGGACCTCGCATACGCTCTGGGCCAGCTCAGCAGATTCGTGTCCAAGCCTACTACGAAACACGTCGGGGCGCTAAAGCGGGTCCTGCGCTACCTGGTAGGGACTACGGAGTACGGCATTCGGTACTTGAAGGGTCCCGCTGACGGCAATGCAGCAATCGTGCTGCAGGGGTTCTGCGATAGTGATTGGGCGAGCGACTCAGAGACACGGAAGAGCACGAGCGGATTTGTCTTCACGTTGGCGAGCGGAGCCATAGCCTGGATGTCTCGACGACAGCTCATTATCGCCCTATCCACAGCGGAGGCCGAGTACGTCGCGGCCTGCGAAGCAACCATGGAAGCCACGGCGGAGGGAAACATCCTGACTGAAATTCTCGCACACCACACAATTAAGCCCGTTATCGGGATTGACAGCAGCGCTGCCCACGTCATGGCGACTAGCCCAACTTACAGTCGCAGAACAAGGCACATCGAACTCCGCTGGCACTACGTGCGAGAGCAAGTCCAGCGCGGATCTATTGAGTTGGTGAAGATTCAAGGTGAAGAGAACCCGGCGGACGCATTCACCAAGCCACTGGACAAGGCCCGTCTCAACAAGATGTGTGAAATGATGGGCATCATGACCACAACGTGAGATGATCGAACTCTTGAAGTTCGAGGGAGGCGTGTTGGAATTCGCATCCATAACGCTCACGTTGAGGTGGCTGCGGAGCAGCTCTACATTTAGACCAGAACTGGGTCGTTTCATATCTAGCTACTGGGAGTCTGCAGCGGTTAGCGACGCCTGCGGGCGTAACCACCGTAGGGCAGGAAGCAGTAGCAAAATACACAGTTCTCTATCTGCACGCAACTTGCCAAGCCGCTCACCCGACTCTACGGACCAGGATACACGCTCTAACATAGGGTAAAATAGAGCGAGCGTAGCGAGCCGATCCCCGCGCGAAGCGCGGAAGGGTTCAGGAATCCCATGCCAGGGTTTTGGGGGTAGTCAGGGGTGTACCAAAAAATCTCCATTTATCCGTACGCGTACAGACCGCTATATAAAAGCTGCGAGTCGGTTACAGTAGAGAGGCTACTGCAACAGCCAGTCGGGTACAGCATCAAGTGCCTTTACCGACACCTACTTCAAAATTATACACATTAGGGGGTTTCAGCAAATCATTTCTTCAAACGATGTATATTATACACATTAGGGGGTTTCAGCTAATCATTTCTTCAAACGATGAGCCCAAGGAATGAGCTCATTCCTTCAAGGAATAAGCCTCTGGAGGCTCATTTCTTGGACTCATTCCTTCCAAGAGCCTACGGCTTCAGGCACTGCTTGTCAGCGAGCTGGAATGAGCTCATTCCTTGGACTCATCGTTTGAAGAAATGATTGAGCTCAAGTCGCCTGGAGGATCAATCGGCGGGCAGCGTGGCGATAGAGCCAGCTGATCCAGCGGTCCGGCCAATCAGAGCGCGCCGGTGAGCATCGAGAGTGCTCTGATTGGCTACGACTGGACGACGACGACTCCCTCGTTGTAACGGGGCTACATGGAATAGTGACTCTGTCACTATCCATGGATGGCTACATCAAAGGTCACTCCCCTGGATAGTGACCCAAGTGGCCTCAGAGCCAACAGATACATTTTGTATGACACAAACTATAGGGAACTTAGGATTTGTATGCAGGCCAAATCCGTACCAACCTATAAATATATTCAGTCTTAGATCTACCGCTTTACAAGTCAAGTCAAGCGTCCCCTTCAGGCCAGGGACACGTGAACGGCTGTTCACTTGGACTTTGTATACTCCTGCTTCCTCTGTTAAGAAGTGCTGTGTGCCCCGTCACACTTGGTAGCACTTGTAGTCAATCCTACGCCTACGCGGGTAGATTGGACTACCTGAATCCTCTGTGGTCTCATCGAGTGAGCCAAGATGGATCGGACGGAGTTTCCTCATTTGAGCGACTCGCAGTACGAGTCTGTTAGGAAGATGGCAGGCATCTTTGGAACAGATGTCCTGCGTAGCTTAGCGGTGGCGACACCGGCTGAGCAGGTTGAGTGTATCAACGCGTTCGACACCTATGAGCGAGGGCTCATCGCCCACGTTCAAGGGCTGCAGGCCACTGCAGCCGTGCCGAAGCCGGTGCAACCGAAGCCATTGAGGCTGAAGGTTAACCCCTTTAACCCTTCTAAGCCGGCATTACGGATAATCCGAAATCCAATTTATAGAGGTGAAACTATTGCGAGATCTCCGCAACATATTTAGCGCGATCGAAATCCGCATATAGAAGTTTGTATTGAATAAATTTAAGCAGGTCAACTGTAATGTCTCGGCCAGGTGAGACATGAGATTTGCGGAAAGAGGATAGGGTTACCGATATAAAAATCCGGAGAGTCCGCGAGCCTCTTCCAGCCTTTCATTCCAGAATCCGCGCCCGAACAGACACCATCACTCTTGGCATGTTCGGCTTCGAGAAAGCTTCCAGCAGATCTGGCGCGAGCTGACAAAGAAGAGATAGACCTACAAGAAGTCACATGACTTAGAAACAACCAGCGCTAAATTCAGCCGGGCGGGAGCATCAAGGGGACTGAAAGCGTCGACTTCTTCACCGGTAAGTGTGCTACATTTGCGATGATATCAACTTCTGCTAACTTACGCATTCTGTCTAGGTGAGGCGAATCCGATGAGGTGCTGTTGGCGCCAGGAATGGCTTTCCTTTGTCCCGGCACCAGTCCGACGCCAGCGACTCGGGCGTCTGCAGAAGTCACTGGAACGCTCGTCGTCGACGCTGCATCAACGCACGCAGGAAAAGATACCCGAATGTCCACCAGCCTCTGCGAAAGCAACGCCTGGTGCGCAGCAACCACCTTTCGCGGGAACGCTTTCAGCGCCGGTCAAGTCAACTGCTCCGCGCGCTCCACGTGCGGCTACTGAGTCGAATTCTGCATGCACACGAACATCGTCCAAGAGAGAAAGGGAAACAGAAGACAGTCGCGTCTAGTTTGACCGTGAGAGTGGTAAGCCCGCACCCTTACTTTCATTGATTGTGACCTGAATCTAATATACATGTCTGCTACGTACGATCCAGCATCCAGCGTTCCGGATCCTCCTCACCATGGTCCGTGCACCACTGAACAACCTGATCCGGATTATCCTGCAAAAGGCATTCGCGTCTAGTTCGGCCGTCGGAGTGGTAAGCCCGCACCCTTGCTTTCATTGATTGTGACCTGAATCTAATATACATTTCTGCTACGTACGATCCAGTATCCAGCGTTCCGGATCCTCCTCACCATGGTCCGTGCACCACTGAACAACCTGATCCGGATTATCCTGCGTCTGTTTGCGAGGTGCTGAAAGAGCTCTTCCGGAGACGACACCTTCGGCAACAGTAGGGATAGTCACCCCCCGATCCCGATCTGCATCCCGCTCGACGAGTTCGACTCGGACAACTTCTCGATGCGCTAAGACGTGACCAGCTTTTCGCGCCAAATGACGGTGGTGATCTCAACGTTGGCAGGGATATGTTGCTGCTCGCTCTTAAGCACAAGATCGCAATGAAGAAGATGATCAAGCCACAGCACTTCTCCGGCATTTGCACGTCAAAAGGGCAAGGACTTCTTTGCTGGTGACGGCATGGCCGAGTTGGTGACGGTGCCGCTGCCTCGACAGAAGCACGCTGGAGAAGACTGTAGAGATGAACGGCAGAAGCGACTGTAAGGTGAACTCAGACTACGCTGGAGCGTCCGCAGCTTCGAGACGAACTACTTCTGCGCGTCGTGCTCGTGTGCCAAGAAGGACAGAGCCACGCTCTGGAACAAGACAAGGTGACTGGAGCACGGTAGCTCGCTCAACCGCAACGGAGTGTGGCATCAAGCTGGAAGAACGGCACGACCATCCCTGCTGAACTGCAAGACAAGATCGGGTTCGTCAACAAGCGCCGGCCTGGGGTGTTTGGGAAACCGATGAAGAGTAAGGAGGATGAATGAGAACCGTAGTTGAATGATGGTCGATTTGTCGTGTGCTTGCCGTCCCGTCGTTACTGCTGGGAGTAACGGTTTTGCAGGGAGATCGCAACGTAAAGTTTTTTGCATTGTTCTTGTACTGCCCATCACCCCTCAACAGCCAATCAGCGAGCTCATTTAGACCACGTGTCATGCGAAAGGGCTTGAAACAGGTTATATTGTACTGGTTTTCCGGTATATGTTAATTCATATATTAAGAGTTACGGATTCTCCGGAACTATCTTCGGATTAGAAGTGTTAAAGGGAAGGAAGGTGAGAACCTACACTTCTGGGTCCGAGAGGTTGAGCTCGCGATGGATGCGGCTCTCGTCTCGGACGAGCGCCTCCGTTTCGCCTTTGCGCTCTCCAACCTTAGTGGTCGCGCTCAGAGTTGGGCGTACACGCGCGAAGCGACGACGCCTGGATGCTTCGCATCATGGTCCCAGCTGTGTGAGCAGCTGCGGGCCGCGTTTCTCCCGGCGAACTACGAGTATCGCCAGCGCTCGCGCTTCCTCGCCTGCAAACAAGGCGCGAGCTGCATGAGTACATCCAAGAGATGCGAGTACTCACTGCGTCTCTGGTGGGGAATCCCCTACCTGAACACATCAAGGAAACTGTGTTCATGGACGGCCTGCGCGTCGGCCCCGCCCGCACCCAACTTTTCCGTGTGCAAGCAAGCACTATGGAGGAGGCGATCCAGATCGCCCTCCAGGAGGAGTACATCCACAAGCAGGCCTGTACCCCCGCCACGGTATGGCAGAGCAACCCTGCCTCTGGCGGTGCGCCGACGGGTAGCTCCGGCAATGGAGCGACCAACGGACCGGTTCTCATGGATCTGGGCATGGCCGAGCAGAGTGACATTCGCTGCTATGGCTGTGGCAAGCTTGGGCACATGAAACGTGCCTGTCCTGCGGGAGGACTGAAGAAGAAGTTCTCTTCGAAGCCCTTTGGCTCTAGGGGTCGCTGGCAGAAGCCGCGCCCCAGGAACCAGGGGAACGCCGGAAACCAGTAGGGGCGGGGCGCCCTACTGGGGAAACTCTAAGTCTTCATGAGGGACGTGCGGGTGGCGCACGTCATGGGGACTTAGCCCCTGAGAGTCTATGTACTCTCGAAGCGGAGAAGGGCAGCGGTGGGCTGCTTGTGGTGCACGCGAGTGTACCGGGATACGATCATCCCTTGAGAATCTTGATCGATTCTGGGGCGTCAAAGAACTTTGCACGCCGCCAGACTGTCGCAGGCAATCGCGGCAAGTATGCCGATTCGCTGCGAGGCAGCAAAGGCAATGGGCTGGTCTCCGTCAGACTGGCCGACGGTACGGTGGTAGAAGTACCTCGGGTCCACATGGACCTCGCTGTCAAGTTCGAAGACTTCGACAGCACGGAGCCGTTCTTGGTCCTGGACATGGACAAGTACGACTTGATCCTGGGCATGCCGTGGCCGGAGAAGCACGAGCCCTGGATCGACTGGCGCAGCAAGGCCATCGGGGCCAGCCGCCCCCCACGCTCTGACAGAGCTTTGGTGAGTCATGTTCCCACCTCTGGCAGCAGCTGGGGCGCCCGCAAGTGCCGCCAGGGCGCATCAGCGTCTAACGAGTTTTTGGGAGTCGTCGAGACTGATGACGACCTCGGCCGGGCCGGTCAAGGCCTGAGAGTGGAGGTGCCGGACAGCACCTACCAGGTGGGTAACTTGGGTCTACACGCAGGTAACGAAGTACCGCAGGCAGCAAGAGCTGCTGGAGAAGGCGCTGTTGGCGATGGCGTGGGTAACCAAGTTCCACGCGAGGTCACTCAGACCATAACTGACGAGGAAGGCACTGCAGGCGCTTCCGATGTGGGTAACACAGTTCCACAGGAGGTCACTCAGACCATAACTGATGCGGGAGTCGCTGGAGGCGCTCCTGGTGTGGGTAGCCAAGTTCCACACGGCGAGGTGGGTAACATAGTTCCACCCCGCAAGGCGGGTAACCAAGTTCCGCCCAAGAACAAGGCGGGTAACATAGTTCTGCTCAAGAATAGCGCGGGTAACGTAGTACCGCATGGGATCAAGAAGATCAGTGGTACCGCCAGCGTGGTGCCACGGGACGAAGACACCCGAGGGTCACGTCGCAAGCCGGGCCTAGTCGCGTGGCCGACGACGCCAGTCGCCAGCGACTCCGAGGCTCCAACTAAGGCTGCAGCCGCCGAAGAGTGTTATCACATCTTCGACGGCGTGACCGGTCGCCGGGTCAAGGCAGGGGCTGTCGAGCTTACAGCTCTGCCTGAGGTTTCAGAGTTGCTGAACCTTGAAGAGCTCGCCATGGAGGACTTCTTGGCCGAGCTAAAGGCCGGGGAGATCGCAGAGTTGGTTCTCCTCCGACCGGAGTCCACGTCGACCGAGTTGAACTCATCCTCAGTCATGGACAAGGAAGTCCTGGAGGAGTTCCAGAGACAGCGCGCTTCGCGCATGGGCTCTGAGATTCTCAAGAACCCCCGGGACCCGGTGTATCCCTTAGTGAAGGAGTTCGAGGACGTGGTGTCGAAGAATCCACCGTCTCAACTCCCACCGGACAGGGGAATCAGGCACGAGATCGACCTCGTGCCAGGCACGAAGTACTGTGTCACGAGGCAATGGCCTCTTCCCCGGGAGCAGTGTGAAGTCATCGATGCCTTCTTTGCCGCCATGGTGAAGGCAGGCATGGTGAGGGAGTCGAAGTCCCCACACTCGACGCCCACCTTTTGTGTTCGCAAACCGAACGGAAAGTGGCGTCTGGTTCATGCTTACAACAAGCTGAACAGCGCGACAGTGCCAGCACAGACGCCGATCCCGCGCAAGGATGTGTTGCTGAACAACATGCCCGACTGCACGCTATACAGCGCGCTGGATTTGGTGGATGGCTACTACCAGATCTTGATGCGCGAGAGCGACATCCCTCTCACGGCTGTGAGCACGCCGAGCGGTATGCTCTGGGAGTGGCTTGTCATGCCCCAGGGGCTTTCGAACGCCCCGGCAACGTTCAATCGCTTGGTCACACAACTATTCCGACCTATGCAAGCGTTCGCACAGACGTACTTTGACGACATTTTAGTCCACAGCCGTGCCGAGGCAGGTCAGACGGCCATGGAGGTGCATCTCCAGCACCTCCGTCACGTGTTCGAAGTCATGCGGGCGAACAAGCTGTACGCCAACATCGACAAGTGCGTGTTCGCCGCGGAGGAGATCAAGGTCCTGGGCTGCTTCGTCAGCAGCGCCGGTGTCCGGGCGGACCCGGAGAAGGTGAAAGCCATCGCGGCTTGGCCGCCACCTCGGTCGCAGAAGGACCTACGACAGTGGTTGGGCCTTGCCAACTACTTGCACAAGTACAGTGCTGGCTACGCCGGGTTGGCACGGCCGTTGTCGGATCTCCTGAAGAAGGACGCCGACTGGCGCTGGGAACGTCGTCACCAAGATGCCTTCGACGACATCAAAGCGAGCTTACAGCGCGCGCCAGTCCTGGCATTGCCGGGCGAGACGAGGCCCTTCAGCGTTGTCTGTGATGCGTCCGACTACGCAATTGGCTGTGCGCTATTGCAGGCCGACGATGAAGGCCGCGAACGGGTCATCTCGTTCCAGTCCAGGCAGCTCAAGGCAGCCGAACGGAACTACCCAGTCCATGACAAGGAGCTACTTGCAATGAAGTACGCTCTTGTCAAGTTCCGAGTACACCTCCTGGACTCGAAGCCCTTTGTAGTCTATACAGACCACGCGTCCTTGCGGACTGCCGTCAACTCGCCGCACCTCTCTCAGCGGATGGCGCGCTGGGTGTCCTTCTTCGCGGAGTACAACTTCCGCGTCGAGTACAAGCCGGGCAAGCTGAACGTGCTTGCCGTTTCGCTGTCGCGCCGGTCCGACTCCGAGCTTGCTCACATTAGTCAGGTCACGACGGATCTGTATGATCGCATCAGACTGGGGTACCGAGACGATACCAGTCTCGGACCTCTTGTGCGGTTCTTGGCCGCTGGTTCCGACGCCAAGGTCGAGTGGCTTACGCCACGCCAACGTGCAAGGCTGCACCGATATGAGTGGGCTAATGGTTTGCTCCACTATCGGGTTGAGCCCGAGGACCCTCCCCGTATTGTCGTACCCAACGACGAGGATCTCAAGTACGACATCCTGATGGAGGCGCACGACGCTCCATCCAGCGGCCATCTTGGCCGTGAGAAGACGTATGTGCCAGTCTCGCAGACGTTCTGGTGGCGTCACATGTACAAGTGGGTCGCCACCTGCGTCCGGACGTGCGAGACGTGCCAGCGCGTGAAGCCTGCCGGTCACGCCTCGGCACCATTGCAGAGCCTGCCGGTCCCAGCGGACTGCTGGAAGTCGATGAGTCTCGACTTTGTCTTCGGACTTCCGGCCGATGACCGGTGTTGTTGCCTTTGTGTGCCGTCTGAGCAAGATGGTACACTTTGCTCCAGTTCGTGACACCGTCACTGGCGACGAGGTCGTTCGCCTGTTCATGGACTGTGTCTTCCGACACCACGGTCTACCCGAGACCATTGTCTCTGATCGAGACCCGCGGTTCACCGCTGCGTTCTGGCAGACGCTGTTTCGCCTTCTTGGCACACGGCTGTCGATGTCGACGGCGGACCACCCGCAGACGGATGGCCAGACGGAGCGCGTCAATCGCGTACTCGAGGACACGCTCCGCAGTATCTGCGCGGAGATGCCCCGGTCTTGGGCTGATCGTTTGCCCATGGTTGAGTTCGCGCTCAACAATGCGGTGCATGCTTCGACGGGCTTTACGCCCTTTTACCTCAATGGGTTGCGCCACCCTCAGGTGCCACTCACATTACGGGGCCGCACCGGGGCTTCGGTCATAAGTGGGGGAGAGGCTCGGAAAACCTTTTCCTCCCGAGTCTCGGACGTGAGTCCAGCCGCCTTGCGGAAGCAACTGTCCTCGTTTGTTGAAGACAGGCTGACCATAATCAGCAGGGTAAGAGACACCATGGCGCAAGCCCAAGACAAACAGAAGGAGTACTCTGACCGACATGGAAGAGGAAACTTGAACGTGTTTAAGGTTGGGGATTTAGTCTCCTAGACACTAGAAACCTACCACTAAACACTGTTAGCTCGGTCGAGAGCAACAAGTTGAAGCACCGCTTCATTGGGGAGGTTCACACTGCCCGGCTTCGGCTTAGCTTATACCGGGGCTTTTATTTTACGTATGCCGTACGATTGTTCAGACTGCTGTATTACAAATTTGACATTACACTGTAATTTTTGTGAAGTCAATTGAATAATTCAGTTATTGTATTCGGTTGGTTGTTGGCTATCTTGAGATTTTATTTGGTCGCCGTTGGAGGCAGGCGGGTTGGCGGGCCCATGGAGCACGACAGCGATGGCGATGTTACCGAAGGAGGGGTCGATCTAATCTCTGGCGCCGGAGTTCCTGGTGGTGAACGAGGCCGACGCGGTGGAAGGGCTCAAGGTGGCCGTGGGGCGCGTGGTGGAAGAGGTGCTGCAAGAACTCGTGGCGAGGTCAAGAAAGCAGCGGCCAAGCGGTCTACGCGCGGCAGAGTGTGGGGAAATGATGAGGTCCTCCTGCTGATCAAGGCGTGGAAAGCAGCGTCGCTGCTTCGACTTCCTGACGGCACTACAGCTAAGCAAGTTGCTGCCTCCGTCTACTCAACCTACATCTCCCGCTTGGTGGCGATGAGGTCAGAAGTAACTGGGTCGACAGTGGAAAGTGTTGATGAGTATTTAGTCGAAGTAGCTAACGCTCCACCGCGCCCCGAGGGCGGGTTAGGTGTAGCTGACCCCAATTTCCGTCCACGTTCAAGGCGAGCCCTTGAAGACAAAATGGCCTCGCTGCGATCGTCCTACACACTGATATCGGACCACAACAACGGCACTTTGGTTGGAAGTACGGGGCGGCCGGAGTGGTTCAGCCTTTCTACTCCAGAGCGTGCTGAAATTCTGAAAAAGTGGGGTCGAGTCGCACTAAGTTCCGAGTGTTACTCTGCTCTCGGTGATGTTTTCGAGGACGACCCCAGCATAACTCCAGTCTCTGGGGGGGGTTGAGCTAGGAGCGGTCGCTCACAACAGCGAAAACCACGTCGTGGAGTCGCCGCCAAAAGGAAAGAAGCGTTCCCGTGTGGACGATATTGCGGACGTGATGCACGAGGTGATGGCGAAAGCGGTAAAATCCATGGAAACGATTGCTCAACAAGACCGGGAGCAGTTCATTCTTCACCAGAAAGAGGAAAATGAGAAAACACGTGCGTTGTTACGTCAACTCTTTCAGGCTCAACCTTAGCTGACTCTAGTTACGACGATCTAACCGAATCCCGAAATCTCATCCAACTGAAGATCGCATTTCTTGTTTTTTTCTTGACTGGTTTGGCTGTCTGGACATGCTTCCTCATTTGTTAATGTAAGATAGTTCGCGAAATAAAATGCACGCCGACGCGCCTCAGCCCGTGCGTCCCACGCGCCATCATTTTTATCAATGACGAAATTGTGCAAGATGCAGACCGCGCTAATTAAGGTTGGAACATCTTCCAAATTGGTCCTTGAAGTTTCGATGGGCTTCGCAAGTACTCTCCATCTCGACTTGGCCACGCCGAACGCACACTCGACCGAATAGCGCATGCCTGCTAGCTTCCTGTTGAGTTTGCTAACTACGACATCCTTGTCCGCCTCCGCTATCTCGTACGTCGTCACGACGTGGGTCGAGTTCGCGTAGGCCGAGTCAGCTAGCAGGAAAAATGGGATTTTCCGGTACTCCTCCAGGCCTGTTTGTAGAAAGCCAGCACCTTGAGCTCCACCAGCTTCGCTAAGAATTAAGTCATGCATTCGTCCGACAGCGCTGTTGGAGAACACGCGGTTATCACCGACTGAACCGGGCCAGCGCACATCGACATCCAGAAATCGCCGGTGTCTGTCAACTACAGCACTCATATTCAGTGAGTAGAAACCTTTACGGTTAAAAAACCTTTTGCTGTTTGGCCTCGAAGGCTGCACGATCGGGATGTGACAGCCATCCAGGGCCCCAACACAGCCTGGAATACCATATCCGTCTTCGAACTCCATCGACAGCTTCAAAAGCTCGTCTCGACGAGCAGGAAATATAACGTAGCTCTGCATCAGTCCGACTACAGCCTTAGAAATTTCGCGCACAATGCCAGATGCCGTAGATTTTCCAATTCCAAACTGCGAGCGCAACTGCTGGAGGGAGCACCCATGGCCAATGAAGTATAAGAAGACAGCAAGTCGTACTGAGGCTGACAACGGCTCGCCAAAGTTCGTAGTCTTCTTTTCGATGGCTGGTTGCAGTGTGTGCAGCAGTGAAGCAAACGCCGACGGCGTCACTCTAAATGTGTTTCGAAATTCGCTTGGTTCCATTTCGGGCGTGAGCACGAACCCTCTCCACTCAATACTGCGATGTATCTTGCGCCGCTCCGAGCTACAGCGAGCCGCTTCATCCGCCAGCACAATGAGGAGCGTTTGAGCAACTCTACTGAGAGTATGTGTACTAGTAGATGGGCGGGCATCCACACGGAGAAATAGCTGATCCAGTATAAGTAGAATAGCAAGTCGACCATTTTGCTGGTAAATCCACTGCGCTCGGAGATTTCTCGAGCTCTGTAATACAAAACCACCCAGCACGGAGCGTGCATCAGACAACTAGATCATGAATGAAATATTCCAATTGTAGGCACTTACGCTGAGGCTGCAGCTCGTGGTCACCACCCCGTCCGTGGGCAGCGACGAAATTCTGCAGCTGGACTCGGACGCGGCGGTCGAGGGCTGCGACGAACTCCTGCGGCTGGCCTCGGACTCACCGCTCGAGGGCAGCGGCAACCCCCTGCAGCTGGACTCGGACGCGGTGGTCGAGGGCTGCAACAACATGCCGGAGCTGGATCGGACGCGGCGGTCGAGGGCAGCGGCGAACTGGCGGGGGTCTCGGACTCGACGCCCGAGGACAGCGACGAACTCCTGCCGCCGGACTCGGACGCGGCGGTCGAGGGCAGCGGCGAACTGGCGGGGGTCTCGGACTCGACGCCCGAGGACAGCGACGAACTCCTGCCGCCGGACTCGGACGCGGCGGTCGAGGGCAGCGGCGAACTGGCGGGGGTCTCGGACTCGACGCCCGAGGCCAGCGACGAACTCCTGCCGCCGGATTCGGACGCGGCGGTCGAGGGCAGCGGCGAACTGGCGGGGGTCTCGGACTCGACGCCCGAGGACAGCGGCGAACTGGCGGGGGTCTCGGACTCGACGCCCGAGGACAGCGACGAACTCCTGCCGCCGGATTCGGACGCTGCGGTCGAGGGCAGCGGCGAACTGGCGCGGGTCTCGGACTCGAAGCCCGAGGGCAGCGACGAACTCCTGCCGCCGGACTCGGACTCGACGCTCGAGGGCAGCGACGAACTCCTGCAGCTACCCTCGGACTCGACGCCCGAGGGCAGCGGCGAACTCCTGCTGTCGGACTCGGCGGTCGAAGGCAGCGGCGAACTCCTGCAGTCGGACTCGGACGCGGCGGTCGAAGGCAGCGACATACTCTTGCTTCTGGCCTCGGACTCGGCGCGCGCACTCTTCGCCGTGTTCCCTCTGGGCGAGGCTGCCGTTGGGGCGCCGGATCGGTGTAGAGAATCGTTGGCTCGCTTTGCCATGGTTGGATTATGAATATTTCTCTTTCTATGACGGAACGTATAGGGGGTGCCCCAAAGCGGGTGCCACAAAACGACAAATTTCGCACGGTTTTTGTCCTATTTCCGGAATAGCAACATGCCGGAACCGGTAATCTGAACCCATCCTTCGGCATCGCTTCCGGCTTGCCAAGCCGAAGCCGGGCAGTGTGAACCCCCCCATTGGACCCTTCACAGTCCTCAGCCGGCATGGCGCGGCGTACACCATAGACTTACCCAAGTCGATGACAACTCACCCTTTTACGTGGGTCGTCTTAAGAGGTACCATGACCCTCTGGCTCTGGCTGCGCCGCAGGAAGCGGTGGGTGACCCAGTGGGGAAGAGCGGAGATCCTCGAAGCGCGGCGTCGGGTCGCGGTAAGGCGCCTGGTACGCGCGCTGGTCGTAAGACGGCGCGGCGTACATCGGAGCGGCATACGCAGGGGCTCCGAACGAGCCCTGGTCTAAATGGACATGATACGAGTGGGGCTGCTGCTGCGGCGCGTGACCATGAAGCTCGGCCCGAAGGCCAGCAAGCTGGCTTCGCAGCGAGTCGTAAGACAACAGGTCGGCTCGACGATCCACGCGGCCATGGAGATCGCGAGTCTCCCGAAACAGCGAAGCAACATCCGCACGGAGCCGCTCCACGGCACCAGGCTGACCAGCACGAGAGGCAGCCTCGCCACCAAGTCCAACGCCAAGTGCGATCTCAAGGGCGTACACGCGGTCCCGGAGAAGATGAATCTCCTCTTGCTGAAGAGCCACCACCTGGCTCGGAGCCCCAGCATTCGGCTGCGCTGCCTCTGGCTCGTAGCCATGGTCGTGCGAGGCCACCGCCGGCCCTCCTTGATCGTAATGGGCAGATCAACTACCACGTGGAACGAGTCGTCCGGGAGCGGCAGCCCCATGGTAAGCGCCAGCTGCTCGTGAAGTGGAGGGGTTACCCTGAGTAGGATAACTCGTGGGAGCCCGTTGAGCAGCTCCAGGCGGACTGCCCGAAGGCTGTTGCGATATGGGACGAGAAGCAGCGGCAGCTTCGTAAGTAGTCCGTGGCTTCTTAGCCGGTGTACGGGGCACGGTAGCAGACGTAGTCTGTAATGGGCTTACTTAGCCCAATACTTTAGCTTACACGTGAGCGCACGTGTATGAGGAAGCGTAAGGTGTATTTAACTTAGGTTAAGTATACTTGTATCCACAAGTATAATTATATCTAAATAAAGGTACAAATAGTAGCTTTTGCGGTAAAATGAGAACTGAATTGAATATTAACTGTGGCTTTCCTCCTAAAACTGATATCTATAAAGAGAGGTTCTGCCAACGAGTGGTTGGCAGAAACTCTGGCCTAATGCTTGAGTATTACTGGTAGAAAGACCCTGCTTTCTGACCAATAGCACTGCTTCCTAATATGAATGTGACGAGGTACGCTCGAATCTCAGGCCCAGCAGACCTTTCGCTCGGCCGCCGTACCCCCTCCGCACCCATCAAAATGGATGGTGATTGGAGGATATGTGGCCAGCTGGTTATGCCACAACCCAACTCCGCCGACTCGTCCCCACCATGACTGGCAGCTCAGCGGAAAAACTTTCGCTGAGTCATCAGACTCTCAGCAGAACCCCGTTGACTCTCAGAGGAGGACGTTGAAGGACACTCTGAGTTATTTCGAGGCTCAGTAGAGTCTTGCTCAGTTCAATAGGACTCAGCATAGTGATGGTGGACGTTTGGAGGCACTTCAGTTGGTGACTCGGCAGAAGCTCAGAGGCTCAGAAGTGGTGTGAGCGAGGGGGCGCTGGGAACAGTCGCTGCGAAGAGGCGGTCATCAAATGATGACTGACCACAAATCAGACTCAACCCATGTCCGAACCCATATGACGCACCGTCTCATCCCCGTGACGCGCAGTCTTCGACCAATCAGAAGTGTGGAGTGAGGGATAATCACGGGTCTGCCGACATGTAATCACGAGTCTACCGACATGTGATCAGAAGCTTGCTGACATGTGATCACGAGATTGCTGACGCCACGGGTGACTTTAACGAAGCCCAGCCAATCGCTGAGCTCAGATCCGGGTGGAGACTCTGAGCACCGCAGATTCCTGAGAGCTAGGACAACGCTGAAGAGCCGCACGCCGAAGGGACTGCAGGCCGCTCGCCATAATATCTTTCTGTCTTTGTTTGGGTGCGCTCCGAAGGAAGCCGAGCGCCCCCCCCCCTTGATAGGTCTTTGTTTGCATGTGTAAAGTATTAATCAGAATCTAATTTGCCCCGAAGGCCACAGCGTTAAGTGTGTTGCTGCGGAACAAGGTGTCTAAGGAGAGACTCAACCAAACCTCAAGGCCCATATAGACCTTGTGGGTGTACCTCGGTGCGAGAGGGTACTCATTTGGCTATTTCATTTCATCACACGTCGACAGGTCGAACTAGGCGACTGCACTCAGCGTGTATTTCATATTTTCGGGTAGAAGGTGATCTACTCTGAGGTTTCGGCAGGGCAGCATCTGGGATAGTGGTTCTCAGTGTTGTTGGAAGGATTTCGTGTGGCGCTGAGCCTGGAATAGTGGTTCCCCGCTCGGCCGTGACGTCTACGTCAAGACATGGTGCGCGGAAGTCCCAGGGCGCAGAGGCGAGAACCCTGGATCAAGACAGGCTCATCCCGAGCCAATTCTCGGAGCCACCCTAGGTCGGGGGGGGGTGAGTGAAGACCTGTGTACGCGGCGCTCAGCCTGAGTGCCGCAAGGAAGGCCCAGGGCGCAGAGGCGAGAACCCTGGATCAAGACCGGCTCAGCTCGAGCCAACTCTCGGAGCCACCATAGGTCGGGGGGCGAGTGTAGACCTGTGTACGCGGCTCTCAGCTGGAGCCGCCTGGAGGAAGAGGAGAAGCAAGGGAGACTGGGTCTGCAGTCTCGGAAGAAGCAGACAAGTGCGTGTGGAGTCGTGTCTACATTAAGAAAAAACCCGGGGCAAATCGGGTCAAGACACGTGCGAGCGAAGGCCTGTTGAGCGGGGAGCCGGCTTCGTTTGGGGGACATCCAAGGACGACTGGACAAGGAACAAGTGGACGTGGTTGGCTGACGTCTGGGCCCAAAGCGTAGCCCCAGCAAGAACCGTCAAGGGGATCGCAAGGGAGGCGCACACGCCGCATCAAGCCAAGAGTCCGAGCTCGGAGGTGTCGACTGAGTCTTCGTCGGGTCCAGCTGAGGTCATTCAGCTGAGACTCTGAGACTCTGAGACCCCCTGAGCTTAGGCCCAAGGTTTGCTGATTCAAGTTTAGCTCAAGGTATATTCTGGACGCTGGGAAGTTGCCCGCACCTCACCACAACTGGTGCGCGTGCCCGGATCAGGATACGACTTTGGACGGACGAGAGTCAACTATGTCGACTAAGCAAGTCCAAGTGCGTCGAAGAGAAAAGGTGAGAAGACCGAGTCTTCGCTTCGGCGGAGCCTGCGCGTCGCTGGATTGCCGGCTGAGGTGGAGCCGAAGGAAACGGAGAAGTTCGAACCAAGTCGCTCGACTTCGAGAGTCTCAGTACCCAGCGCTGAAGTAGAAGCATCACGCCCAAGTGAAGCTGAACCAAGCGCTGAACCTGAAGCCCCCCCCCCCAATGCCGGAAGATGTTGTGCCATCACTGAATTCGCCCGAGATGAAGCCGTCTGGGATCGACCAAGGTGATGAAGCGGGTGCTCAACCGAGTACTCGAAATGATGAGAGTCGAAGCCAAGTTATGCCCATCGAGCACCAGAATGTTACGCATCAAGACGAATTGAAGGCTTCGACAGCGATTTCCAGACCCTCAAGTGCTAACCCGGAGCCAACTGCTGCGAATTTTCGCAGTAGCCAAGTCGAGGGAGGTGCACTGAGCTTACTGGGAAATCGAGAGTTGCAGGCGAGAGAGCCAAGTCATGCTTGGTCTGGGACGGACCCTGTTCGGCTAAACTATGCCCCGGGAGCTGGTTATTTTGGTTCGACAAGTGGTGGAGCTTGGTCAAGTTCACTTTGGCCAGACCAACGACCATTCCAACGGCTGAGAGGTGTTCCTGAGGGTGCGGAAGCTCAGAATATGAGTTTAGCTCACTCTCCTGAGATGACTGAAGTTGAGATGATCGCATATGGCAGATCCCAGCTCGAGTTATGGATGTCTCTCCCTCCTGGAACGGTGCATCCAGTGGATGTAGCGTATGCGCCGCGTCATGAAGGATATGACCTCTGGGGTTTCATACGAGCAGCTGGAGCGACTGCTAGACACCTAATGTCGGTGACGCGGTCTCCTGCGGCTCGGTGGCTGAACATTTTCAATGCCGAACGCCGTCGGATCCCAGTGGTGTCCGATCTCAAAGCAGTCCGGGTCTCGTTGGGACTGATGCCGCCGCTCGCGTGTGTCGCCCTGCTACAGACTATGTTACATGAAGCCGGGTATGAATTCCGGAACCAAGTCCCGGCCTGGCACACACTATCGGAAGTGTCAGGAGTACCTGAGTCCCAGATCAGGATGGAGGTTGAGCGTATCGGACATTTTATCCGAGCTGAATTGACTGCTTGGAAGTATGCAGTAGGATCAACGCCGTACTACGTTCGCTCGTCTTCAGACCCACAGCTGACCATTTCAGCCCAGACGAATGAGTCCCGAGCTGGTTTCGTATTGGACAAAGATGGAGACGCTATCATGGGTGAGGACACTCAGCTGTTTCTGGGCCCCGAGGTAGTCATGCGACTTCAGCTTACTGGCCTCAGACCCAGAAGCCCTGCTTCGAGCCTTGAGGAAGAACCGGCCCGCAAACGCCCATTGTTGACAAGGTCGTCGGCGGGAGGCTCTATTCCGAGTTGGCGTGATTCCAGCGATGCTGCGTCCGAGAATCGACCTGAAGCCATGAGTGATTCAGTACCCAGCATGGTGGGCGCCGGTCCCAACTCCGATCTCTCCCTGATGGCGACGGATGAAAGTGGAAACATGTCATACAGCTCCTCGGGTTCGTCTCTGATGTCAGTCACAGATTATATGCTCGGAACAGGGACGCATCTCCCCATGTCAACCGCTACAGTAATGCGTGGATCGATGACAGGGGTCACCCGGAGTTCGTTCCCGGGAATGACGATCTCTATTACACCAGATCAGCCCCAGCCTAGTGCCCCTCAAGCAAGAGTGGAATCAAGAACCTCTATAGCTGATCATCCGGCTCAGATCCCGTTGCCTGGCAGTCCAGAGTCTAAGCGGACAGCCGAATGGCGACCAGGAGATCCCGATACGAAACCTGACCTGGGACCAACCCCGTCAGCGATTCGTTCTAACATGGAAAATCTTCGCTTTGCCTATGCTGCGGCTCAGGAAAGGGCAGAGCTGGCAATTGAACGAGCAGCCCAGTTGAAAGAAGCTGCCTGGGCCCGTTTCAATGCTGAACAAAACCAGCGAGAAGCTACCGAGGCTCGTCTACAGGCCACACTGGAGGACAACCGGAGAGAGCAGACTAAGCTCCACGAAGAGCATCAGAGATTACAGGCTGCGAACATTCAGATGTCTGAGGCTCAACGAACAGCTCAGACTGAACAGCGTAAGCAGCTCGAAGCTTTGGAGAGATTAGCTGAACGGCGAGTGGCTGCTGAATCCGAGAAACGCAAAGAGGACGAAGCTCGAGCCCAGTACCTTCTGAGAGTGCAAAAGAAACTTCAGGAAGCTGAGATCAGAGCCAAACAGGAGGAATTACAGAGGACTCATGTCGAGAGCGCAGCTAAAGCACGAACTGAGCATGACGCGGAATTGCTGAGATTAAGAGAAGAACACGCCCAAGCACAAGTAATGCATGAGCAAGCGGTAGCTGAACGTGAGGAAAAGCTTCGGCAGCTGCAAGCTGATCAGGAACAGTTTCGTAATCAAGCAAGCTCGCGGATTCAAAGGAGCAACTTGACCAGTTCACCGAATCCCTCCCGAACCTCAGCTGAATTGTCCGTGATCTCAACCGTGATCGACCCAGTCTTGGCGAAGCTTGACAGGCTGACGGATGTCATGCATCAGATGGTACAGACGAATCAACGTCAAGCGGAGGCCGCTCACTCGCAGGATAAGACCACTAAAGCTCAAAGTTCACCCCGGAGCAGTCGAACCGAGTCGTCGACTCGGACCTCAACGTCCGCATCAAAACGAAACAGCAAAACCCGTACGATGAGATCTAAGAAGCCCGATGATGATGATTGGGGATCGGACAGCTCGAGCTCGAGGGACTCCTCCCAGGATGAACTTGAAGGCCAGTTTGGCACTGCAGCTCAGACCAAGAATTCGGATACTAATTCAGGAACTCGAGTTGTGGTCCAAGCTATGATTCCCCACGATGCCCTCGAGAAGTTTGACGAACGAGGGCCGCTTGATGATCGTGTCAATTGGTGGGAGCGTTTCATGTATTACGCTACCATGGCCCCGTGGTATGAAAAGACTCGAATAGTCCAGCTGAGAATGAGGCTCTCCGGTTCATTGAAGGATTGGTGTGCCCAACTCCCCAACTCGACTCGCTCGGATTGGAAGAAGTTGTCTCATGTGTTCAAGAAGGAGTGGTGTAGAAGTATCGGGTCGAAGGCTGAGCGTTATTATGCGATGGAGATTCGTGACTCGGAGACCCCTCGGATGTTCTTGTATCGGCTCAACCGAGCCGCCAAGAAAGCTGAAATAGCTTTCGAGAGACCAACTACGGAACGAGAGGCTCACATCCGCCGTTTTATCAAAGCGTTGAGTGACACTTGTCTGAAAACGACTTTTCAAGGTCAGCGGTTTGACACACTGAGCGAATTGGAAGAGACCTTGAAACGAATAGAACCTCTGCGACAAGACGAGCGTCACGAACATCGAGAATACCAACAGAAGAAACGTCCGGCGCAGAATTTACAGTTCGGCAAATTCAAACCCTAGCCACGACGTGCTGAAGGTCGAGCTTTCTTAGCTGAGAGTGGAAACACTGATTGCGATGCTGAACGACACGCCCATTTCACGGATGAGACTCCATCTCGATACGAGGAAGAGTTTGAAGTTGAGCAGAGCCATCATGCTCTGAGAGCTGAGACTTCCGAACCTCAGTCAAACCCAACAACAACATCATCTGGAACTGCCCCCAAGCTCTCAGCCGCGGTGACTGAAGAAGATATATTCCGGGTTGCTGAGCGCCTGGCATGGAAACCAAAGGTGGATACACCACCGTACGGGAGAGGGACGCTCCAACGCGAAGAATTCAAGTGTAGCGAATGCGGGAGCAAACGCCACAACGCTGAAAACTGCTGGAGTAAACTCATCTGTGGACGCTGCCATGACGAAGGCCATCCCACTCAGTATTGCAGACGTCAGCCGTGTTCGAAATGCGGCGAGTATCATCGTCGGGGGTTGTGTGACATGTGGGCGGCACTCAAAGCGGTACGCGAGACTATCCGTGCTGGGGGGTCCCTCGAGGGCATTGATCCTGAGATTATCTGGCAACTGCTGGATAGCTCGGAGCCCGAGACGCCGTTAAACCACTAGGCTCGCTGGTTAGGGAACCAGTACGTGACGAGCCGAAGTCCCAAGCGTTGTGTGCATTTGCATATGTGGGCCCAGCCCTTCCATGTTGGCACAACGATAACCCCAAATGTATGAATTCATCTGATGAAGCTTGCGTTTTTTCTGGTACGGCCGAAGTTGATGACCTGACCTCAGAGCTAGAGTTTGAGAACCATCTTGAATTCGCTCTGACTTATGGTGAACGCTATGGTTGGTGGAGTACACATACTTTGGTTGGAGAAAAACGCGATATGGCAATGGTGCATGGAGCAATTTTCAATCACCGAACTCAGATCCTGTTGGACACGGGAGCTACGACGAGTATCATAAGCTTAGACCTTGCACGTAGGTTGAAGCTCAAGCTCAGTCGTGGTCACCGACTCCGAGTCGTGGGATTCGGGGATGTCCCGACGTATGCCACCGCTCAAGCGAAAATCAAGTTGACGCTCGGTATCCGAGTAGTTTACGTGATGAACGTCTGGGTAGGCAACATTGGAGCTGGTTTGGACTGTTTGCTGGGAATGGATTTCATGGTAGCCGCTGGAGTGCGAATCTGTGCCCGCGAAGGTGTAGTTCGACTCCCAGATGAAGAATCGCTGCTGTTGGTTGGGGGTCCCGAGATCGACCATGTCGGACTGGAAGTAGATGTTTCTTTGACTGAGTCAGTATGGCTCCAGCCAGGAAGATCAGTGACCCTTCCAGTCAAATATTATGAAGCCAAACCGGACAAAGTTCAGGAATGGGCTAGACGAGGTGATCAGTGTGTGACACAATTTATCTACGGGTCAGGAAAGAAACCCAGAGCAGTCAAAGTGGTGAATGTTTCCGACCGAGTGGCTAGCCTGAATCAAAATACAGTGGTAGCCTGCCTGGTCGAGAAAGGATATCTGCCCCAAGGGGGACATTTCGCCAGACCCAAGTCTCAGAAGTACACTGAATAGGCTGCTTTAGCTTACGAAGCTGAACCTTCTGCTGGTTATCGAAAGCTAGAAGAATTAATTGGACGGCAAGCTGAACTCAGAGGCCCACCCGCAGTGGAAAGACCAGCATACACTTGGCCCAAGAAGTTGTTGTTGACTAAACGAATACCCGGAAAGGAAGGCGTTGGGTCTGGCAAGGCTGAGCCTCAAGCTTCAGCATACTTAGTGGACACACTCCCTCGTGATGATTCGATGAAGGATACAAACCGGACTAGTCGAAGTGAGTCAACATGTGACGAACATCTCACCTCTCCAGCAGACTCGTTCGCAACAAATGAGCTCCCTGAAGCTCTCAGTTTAGTTGAACCCAGAACAGGAGTCAGCGAGCTGGGAGATGAAGACGAGAGTAACACGACCAGTGACGAATCCGGATCAGAAGTCGGGTCGAGAAGAATGGTCGGAGGAGGTGTTGCAGCTCAAGACGCTCGAAAGGAATTGGCCACTGTTTTCAAGGCTGAGCCAGTCGATTTCGTGGCTGAGCCAGTCTTTCGACTGAAGGAGTCCTTCGCACGATGTATGCGGCTAGAAATTGATTTCTCTGATGAAGAAGAAGCAACGGTGTACCTCCACGAGGGCACTGAGTTATTGAACGATCTGAGAAATCAGTTAGCTGCACTCCCTGAGCTGAAAGATCTTAGCCCGAAAGCCGATCTGGCCACAGCTGACATCGGAGAATCCGGAGTGACTACTAGCGAAATGGAAGCTCAAGTTCGAACGATCTTAGAGAAACATCATGCTAGTTTCTTGGGAGATGGGAATGCGGTTCCGGCTCCAGCCAGAGGTGTAGTCTGTGACTTGGATGTGGGAGACGCTAAACCGGTAGCCCAGAGGTCTAGACCCATTAGACCTCAGCATCTCCGAAAAGTCTACGAATTACTTGAAAAGCTGGCTCAGACCAAGTTGGTCGAGTACTCTGATTCCGATTGGGCTTCGCCGATCGTCATTGTAATGAAGAAGAACGGAGTGGACATTCGACTCTGTATCGATTACCGCTTGGTGAATCAGCTGATCAAGCTCATGCATTACCCCTTACCTTTGATTGACGATTTGTTGATTGGGTTCGAGAGTACAATGTGGTTCCTGAGCCTAGATATGGCCAGCGGTTTCTGGGCAGTGCCGATGACACTGAGAGCAAAGCATATCTTCGCTTTTATCTGTCCGCTTGGACACTTCCAGTGGACCAGGATGCCTTTCGGATTGAAGAACGCCCCACTGATCTATCAGCAGATGCTAGACAACTGTCTGTGGGGATTCGTGAGCCTCCCAGCTTCTGAAGAAGCTCAGGTTGATGCGGATGTGTTGGAATTTCTGGGAATTCAAGTTGGAGGCTCAGTCGAAGAGAATTTATCCACTCTAACTGATAGTATGACAGTGTTTCAGAGGAATATCCCAGCCCCGCCTCAGCTGAACCCAGTTCTGGGACGAAGCTCATACATCGATGATATCGCGTATGGAGCAGAGACTTGGGATCAACTATGCATCGATCTGGATCGTCTTCTCTATCGCTTGAGGGATTGGGGAATTTCGGTGAGTCTGCCTAAGAGTGAATTCGGCAAGAAGACGATTTCGTACCTGTCTCATGAGATTGGAGCTGAAGGAATCCGAGCCAAGCCAAGGATTGCTAAAGGCGTGAAAGACTTGCCGTTCCCGTCGACTCTGAAAGGAGTGCAGTCATTCTTGGGGAGTCTGAACTACTACAATAAGTTCACCGAAGACCTCCCAGTTGTTGCAGCAGTTATTTACGAGTTTACGGACGAATAGATTCGAGCAGGCCGAGATCTCAGCCGAGCTAAAGAAGCGTTCGAAGTTCTGAAACGGAAAATAGTATCGACTCCTCTGCTCAGACACCCTGATTCAGAGAAGCCGTTCGCCATCATCATTCACGCTAACCCGTGGGCTGCATGTGCAGTTTTAGGCCAATAATATGATGGAGTCATTTTCCCAGTTCGTTTCACAGGGAGAGTGTTGCATGATCAAGAGCTCCGATATCACCCGGCTGAAAAAGAAGTGGTGGTGTTGACGCGGGTTCTCCGAGTGTTCTATACGATGCTAGTCGGGACCAAGTTGATCAAAGTCTACACTCGGCACTCAGTTCTGAAATGGATATTCAAGTCAAGGTCCCTTGAAGGGCGTTGTGAACAATGGGCGGTGCGACTGGCTCCCTGGCCTCTGGAGATTCACAAGATTCAGCGAGATGAAGATGGTCTGGCGGCGATTATGGGAGCCGGTATTACTCCCCGAGATAAGCTCGATCAGGTAGCCGAGAATCTCATCCCAGCCAAAGGACAAGTCGTCCGAGCTCCGCCTATCAGTCTAGAGATGCTAGAAGCCGATTATGAAGGCTGGTTACTCAGTTTCGATGGTGCAGCCAAGATGTCGGATCGACGGGGCTCAGCTGGCTGTATTTTGTGGAAACTCCCTTCATGGGATGTGGTCGAAGCCCGAGGATTTCATTTGGACGGCGCCACTGTGAACGAAGCTGAGTATCACGGGTTGATCGAAGGAACAAAGATGGCTCTGGTCAAAGGGATCTCGGAAGTGGTAATGGTCGGAGACTCTCGGATTGCTATCCAACAGGCTCAGGGGCTTATCCAATGTTTGAATCCGAGACTCCAAATTCTACTCAATGAATTCGAAGAATTGCGCCAGAAGTTTAAATCGGTGAAGTTAGTTCACGTCAAACGAGAATTCAATGCCGCCGCCGACTATTTGACGTCGAAGACTTTAGTGGCTCGGAGTGCAATTACCTTGGATGATCCTGTGGGGTTAGCCCAGCTGAAGCAGCTGAATCGCATTTCAGATAAATTGGTCCGAGAACAACCTCTCGTAGCTGAGGGTGGGCTCAGTAGTACAGCCGAGGTGAAATCAGAGGTAGTACCTGAGCCGGAATCACTTGCCCAAGCAGCTGATCCACTATCGCCGGCCGCTAAAATATTTGTAGTCACCCGAAACCAGGCGCGAGCTGAGGAAAGAGTTGCAGAAGAAGACAGGGACGCGTCTCAGAGTGAAGAAGTAGCGTCTAGAGATGAGATCACTAGATTCTCCCCTGAAACTGCGACTCCAGCCATGGCCATAACCGAGAGATGGCGCCGTATTTTGGCTCAGCAAGAGTCCGAGCTTTGGATCAGAAGGCTGCGCAATTATTTGAGAGGGAATCTGACCGAGTTGTCCTCTGCCGAAGCTGAAGACGTAGCCAAGATCGCAAATCAATTCGTCTTGGATGCTCGTGGTGCTCTGTATTATTTGAGCCGAGCCACTCCAAACCGCCCGCGAGATCAGGCTGACACCTTGAGGTTGGTAGTCCCTAGGTCGCTCCAAGCCGATCTTCTACATCTGAATCACGAAGATTTTCAAGGCGCCCATCAAGGTATTACCCGGACGTTTGAAAGGTTGCGCCGAGAATATTATTGGCCTGGAATGTACGCTGATGTGGAGCGTTTCGTCAAAGAATGCGTAGACTGTGTGACTGCTAAAGGAGCTCCGCCCAATCCCGGCCCGTCGCCTGGAAACATTCTAGCGACTCGGCCGTTTGAAGCAGTCTCTATGGATTTCGTGACTCATCTGCCCAAATCGGATCGTGGGAACGTCTTTCTTCTGCTATTCCAGTGTATGTTCTCGGGTTTCGTAATCTGTAAACCAATGAGCTCGACTACCGCTCAGGAAGTAGCAGAAGCTTACATGGAACGGGTATTTCAGCGTTTTGGTGCTAGTGAGAAGATTCGTCACGATCGCGATCCTAGATTCATGAGCGAGGTGTTCGCAAAATTCAGAGAGATGTTGGGAAGCCGACAGCGGGCCACCCTGGCATACACACCTCAGGCCAATGGGCAACAAGAGAGATCGGTCCAGACGGTAATCCGAGCTGTTCGAGCTTATGTAGCTGAACCCGATCAGAGTGACTGGGACGACCAGGTGGAGAAATTGATGTGGGCATTGAACACGTCTTTCGACGCGACTCGTCTCGACACCCCATTCTACTTAGTTCATGGTTGGGACCCTCAGAGTACGGTATCGGCTATGCTTGGCCCTCGTCCGACTGGTCTGGATCAGAAGACTGCTTACGAGTGGCGTCGAGGAGTCCAGCGTCAATACGAGTACGCTCAAGCCTGGGCAAAAGATCTGCAGGTTCAGGCTAAAGCTAAACGCTCCGAATCTCAGACTAAGATCTGGCAAGAATTATCCGAGAGGCTCAAAACGGGTTTCGCAGTAGGTGATGCAGTCTGGTTGTATCTAGCTCGAGTCCAGCCCGGGCTGACTAAGAAATTCGCTCACTTGTGGCACGGTCCGTTCCGCATCTTAGAGACGTCGGACGATTTCAGATGTAAGCTGAAGATCGAAGGCTCAGTGTATAAGTTATATCCCTGGGTCCATGTGAGTAGGCTGAAGCCAAGGGCTCTATTCCCAGATCGCCCGACTGAAGAAGTAGAGGTGGCCGAAGAAGACGATTTCGACGCTGCACTTCTAGCCGAGGACGTGGACAGCCCGGATGAAGCTCAGAGTGAATATGAAGTTGAGAACATCCAAGATGTCCGCTGGTTAAAGAGGACCCGAACTTCGAAACGAGTCCGAGAATACTTGGTGAAGTGGAAGGGCTATACTGAAACAGATTGGTTGCCTATGTCCCAACTGAACTGCGGAGCGCTACTTTATGACTTCAACCAAAGTACCAAAGCACAAGCACGTTTCCGCGCTATGCAAGCTGGGGATGAACTACCTGAGCCTGAAACTCAGTAGCGAACCCAGGTTGAGATGAAAGAGAGATGTGCGCGTGTGTGTGGTGTTTTATATGAGAAGTTATTTGTAAAATTCTGTGTCATCAGAAAGTTTAAGTGGACGGTCCGAAAGTGAAGTTGCGCACCAGAGAGAAGGAAAGGAGATTGACAACTTCAATGAGATGAGAATCAAGACCAAACCTGAAGCAAAAGAAGCAAATGTATTACTATGCAGCAAGTGCAGTTACAAGAACGACTTGGAGAGACGACTGGGACCTACTTCCTCTTCTTCTTGCTGACAACAGCCAGCACCGCCGCCAAAGTGTCCTCGTCGTACTTGGAACTGGGAAGAAGCAAGTTGTCAAGCTGCTCGGTCTCGCTCAACAACGGGTTGCGAAGTAGAGCAGGAGCCAACTTCAGAAACACGTCTTCAGATTGGCGGGTGACCCACTGAGTCCGAGCCGGCTCCAAGTCGTCGACCGAAACAAGTTGATCCTGTAGAGGGATCTGGAGCTCAGGGTCCCGGGTGATCCAATAGCATGGGTTTTGAGGGACCACCCACAGACCCGGCTCGAACCAAATCCGGTCGCTATACCCGGGCGACTTCTCCACCTCAGCCATCATCTTCTTGCGGTGGTTGTCGAAATCGGAGTGTCGGTCCTTTCGGTCGCGATACATGTCCGCAAGTTCAGGGATGGCCCAAAGTTCTTGAGTACGATAATAATCAAAGTCAGGATCCATGGTCACCCGGTGGTAGCGTTCCCAATATTCGCGACGCCATCGACTCATGAAATCCAAGATGAGCGTGATCATTTCAGTCATTTCAGGAGACATTTCGCTGTACTTGAAGAATACCAAGGTCGAGATCCGCTGCTGCCACATCTCATCCCACGGGCAAGTCTGGATCAGCTTCCAGTACTCGATGGGGACCCAGCGAACATGGAGATGCTGTAAGAGCGGCTGAACCGGCATGTAACTTGGGAAACCCATAGTCTGGCGGTTGAGAGCTTGTACCTTGATTCCGTAGTGGCACCAGCTACCCTTTTTGGGCGGCTCAATCACGCCGTCATCTGGAAGGGGGGCAGGGGGCTTAGCTTTGGGACGACCAGTAGCCCCTGCTGAACTCTGAGCCGAGGTCTTGGCGACCTTGGTTGCTGAGCCTCTACCCGCCGAGCTGAGACCCCTCGGGCGTTTACCACTGGTATTTGACTTGGAACCAGCCGACGCTGAGCCTGAAGGCACGTTGCTCTTGCCGTGGTACGTTTGGTCGAACTTGTCGTCGTCTTCATCGTCAACAGAGGAGTGGAGCCAGCTCAAACTGCTGTCGGGGGAACCGGGCGCGGGTTTTATTGGCAGTGGTTCCCATAGCTCTGGGATTTCGGTCATGGCTGGGTCTTCCAGCTTCTCCTGAGCAGCATGATAATATCCCTCCGGGACGAACTTCATCCATGGAGTCCGATCTAGAGATTGCCAGTAAGTCGCTGAGACCAACATATCCACCAGAGCCCGTTTCCCAAACCGATTATGGAGCATGTGACTCTTCCGAGCTTCTGCTACGGCGTCCCAGAATGACTCGCCAGCGAGTAAGAGCTCTCGGATGTCAGCCCGAATCTTGTCCCACGAGAACGGAGCAGGAACTGCACGCCGAGCGCAAACCAATGGCACTTGATCAGGAGATCGCTTTAATGCCCGAACCTTCAGTTGCCGGAGAACGCTCGACCGGAGTTGCAGTTTCAGTCGGTCCGACAACCGCATCAGACGAGTTCTCCGAGGTGTGCTGGGCGCAGATCCAGTCAGATCAATTGGCGCAGGATCGGGTTGACTAGCTCCCGTGCTCCGTGAAGTCTGCCTTTCGAAGGTGATCCAGTCAAAGACATCCGTCTCGCCTGACGAACAGGCTTGTCTCGGAAAGAGATAGTGGACTTGGGCGTCGCTGACGAAGCGGATGAAGGCGTCGCTGGCTGACCTGGTTTGGGGGTGGTCGAAACCGAAGACTGCGAACCAGCAGAACGTGAGCTGGACCGAGAATCAGCCTGCAACACATATGGGCCGACGTCATCCGTGTCTTCGTCTCTAGCTGAGACTTGGATGGAGGTCCGAAAGGCTGGGGAAATCGGAGACCCGTCACGATAAAGTCGCAGCAGCTGGTGAAGCCGTTTCCAATGACCTCCCAATGTCGCGCCTCCAGCGATGAAATCCATCAGCTTGTCTGGCGAGAAAGCACTAACCGACGACAACCGAGCTTCCAGATCCCCGACATGGCGAAGGTTGGCGTCATGCATTCGCTGCAGCTCGGCGAAGTTGTTAGTGACTGTCAGGAGCTGATCCTGCAAGTCAGACTTCTCTGAACTGAGCCGACCAGCCACGCTCCTCAGCTTGTTCACTTCGGACTTCAGGGTGTCTGTCTCGCCTGATGAGACGGCGGCTGACATCGGCTGCAGGGACCGAGAACGCTTGTCCGCCAATGACTGAGTCGTAGCGGCATGTGCGTCGTGCTCCTTGTTCAGCGCACTCACCAGACTCGCACATTCGGTCCGGAGCATGGAGATCAGCGCCCGAGAATCCGCCTGAGTGGTTGGCTGAGCCTCCAAAGCCAAGATGAGCTGAGTAGTGTGGTGACGCACATGAGGAAATTTCGAGGACAGAGCACAACGCGGAGATGTGGATGCGGAGCAGGTGCGATCTGGCGCGATCTGGTGGATCTGGGGCGAGCAGGATGACGCCAGGGGTCCGGATCCGGTAGAGTCGGGGCGGTCAACACAGACCAGGCCCGATTGGCGGCGGCCACCAGGGAAAGAGGCTATACGAAGTCGTCGCCAGAATATGGAAGCTGGCGAAGGACTGAAGACAGAACCGGATGTGTAACGGAGATAGCATCATGCGAGGCCCCCAGCCAAAAGTGGGGCAACCAAGATCGAGATCGCGAATGGAGATCGCAGATCGGGACCGCGGATCGAGATCGCGAGTGGAGATCGCGGATCGGGATCGCGGATCGAGATCGGCCAGGGATGGGAAGAACCATGGGGCGCAGCCGGGCCAAGAATCAAGTGGTTGTCTGGTTGTAAGATGTAGGTTGGGATGGTAGCCGTAGCGACGTAGAGGCTAAACATAAATCAGAGTTGAATTTGCACTTTACATCACAAGTGTCTTCAGTCACCTTCCGTGGAACTACATTGGCCTCGGCAGGGTTAACAAGTGTACGGGAATAGAGGATCTGGTAGTGAGGTTAAGCCTGGATAATATATCGGCCAGCTTTGCCCACTCTAGTGACCTTTTCCTTCAAGTATCCGTGTGCCGATCGACCAGATTTAACAGTTTGGCTGGCGATCGAGTCTTCTCTCAACACTCAAGATCTCGTCATAGGAGGCGACAAACTACCTGGAAAGCAGCCAACACACCCAGGAATGGCAACTACCGGTCTCGGATTGCATCCAGACCCTCGATCTGAGTGAAGGACCCTCGATCGAGACTAATAACCGGACGCAGAGCGAAGATTTCCGCGCTGCTCCAACCCCATCCCCGCGTCTCGCCAAGACAATCAATCTTCACCAAGTGCTGCATCTTCGGAGCCCCGAGAGAGCAGATCCAGCCCGCCGACGGGTACACAAGATGAGAACAGTTCAGCTGATCACGGATCAAGGGGACCCCCTCCGTTAGTCGGTGTCTGGGCGCTGTGGTAGCCAGATCAGGCGTCAACAAGATTTTGGCCGATCCCGCTCCACCACAATGGTGCGCGTGCCCGGATCTCTTGGGGACTCCGGATTTCACCGTGAGTCTGCAGAAGATGTGCAAGTGAAGAAAGAACCAGGGGAAGAGGCGTCGTCGGAACACGGATCGACGAAGACGCTGGTGAACGAAACAAGATCCGCGGATCGACAGAGTACTGGGAGGAACTCTGCCGGCGGAACAGAGGGCGATCTGGCGACAGATCTAGAAGAGAAACCTCAATATCCTCCCCAGGTCCCTTCGGGGACCCCAGTGGGTCTTGACGCAAGTCGAGACCCGCTAACAAAAACAACCAAAGCCGGATAGGACCGATACACCTTCGCGGGCAGATCGATCAAGCTCGAGACAGAGGCAGATCGACAGTTACTCTTGGAGTTATTCGCGAAGAGATCACGCAAGCCGACTCCCCAGAAACACCTCTCCACAGTGGTGCCCAGCTGGGATTCGTCGAAGGAGACATCTCTCCCACGACAGAAGATGAAGGCCCCAGACTTGGAGGACGACGAAGAGAAGGAATCAGAACCCAGGTGGTCGGAAGCCGCGCTGGAGTTCGCGTACAACCGGCAGGAGCTGCAGAAGTTTATCGATCGGGGTCCGGTGCTGCAGATCCTGCGGCCTAGGCAGATTGGTACACCGAAGGGACCCGTCGCAGCCCCGACAGCCTCGGAAAACAAGCTGGATCTAGTCAAAGGCCTCCTGAGTCTGCTGAAAGAAACAGGTTTGGTAGCAAGCCCGTTCGACGCGGATGAGTTGTTCGATCTGGATATGGAGGTCATCCGATCGTCAGCCGAGGGGCTGTTTGGTAAACTCAAGTCCCTGGTGGGCGAGATCCCTACTGATCAGGACCCCACAGCCCCGGATCCCAGATCTTCACCTCAGATCGGATCTACCGGGTACCGAACGGCGTCTCCCTACCTCTCAGCGGCTGAGCCTGGATTGGACTCATCGTCCGAGCCACGACGTATGTCACTCGGCCCGTCTGGAGCGGAGATGCTCGAAGCTCGTGTGAAGGAGGCTTGGCCTGAACGTCTAAAGTCCAGATCAAGGAAGCAGAAGCCTGCTGCTATCGATCGAACCGCAAACGCGACTCGAACAGAAGAATCGACAGACAAACTGGAGTCATACTTCCAAGCCGCGATGAGCAGATTTCTGATGGAGCAGCAACAAGCATCAACCAGAAGGACAACTCCAGTGGAGACTCCTAATGTTGGGTCGCAGGACGTAGAGATGGAATCCACCGGATCTCACGATCCTACGTCATCGCACTGGGAATACGACCCAGACGATGTGGATCTTTCCTTATCTGCCCGCGCCGTGGTGGCCACTGCTGCAGCGGGACCGGCCAACTCCTCGATGATTCAGCGAGTCCGGATTTCAGCGATCTCGGACCTCAAGGAGTTCACGGGGCGGGACCAAGATGAGGATCGGGCTAGATCATGGATCAGTAAGGTGAAATCCGCCTTTTTGAGGGACCAAGCCACAGACGAAGAGAAATGTTTGACCTTCGCTGATCTGCTATCCGGACCTGCGAAGAACTGGTACAGACAGCTAGCGCGATCGACCCGGAACAAGTGGAGTGAACTGCTGCGCAACTTCCAAGTCCAATACTGCGGATTGGGGGTATCCGTCGCATGGCAGTACTACCATTCCCGGAAACGGTCCGAAGAGTCCCCGTTTGAGTACCTTTATCGGCTGAATGTGGCCGCCCTCCGGGCTAAACTCAAGATCAAGGACGGGGACTCCAAGACGCGCCGTGAACACGCGGAAAATTTCATCGAGACTCTTGGAGACCCCGATCTAGCAGACCGGTTGACCCTGCTGCGCCTCAACGACGTAGACGATCTGGAAGAGGTGTTGCGAGCCCGCGATCGATCTAAGGGAAGGCAGAAGCGTTCAGCCTTCGGATCGAAGTACCGCCAGAAGACCTCGACCCCGGCGCCAGCAGCCCCCGCCAAGCGATCGGTCCATGCCTTTCAGAGATCAGCCCCAGAACCCGGATCGGATACGGGTTCGGATGGATCAGATTCGGAAGGAGATCTACGGAGGATCTACCTCGCATCTGCCGAAGACAAGGAACACGAGGCAAAAGACGAAGCCCAGCCTGTAGAGCCGGCGCACCGCGGGAAGACCAACCCGGATTCGCCGCGACCACGGTCCCAGCAAGATGGATTGGACCACAACGTACGGTGCTCACACTGCAGATCTCGCAAGCACACCGATTTGGGCTGTTGGAGACGTCTGACGTGCGAGAAATGCGGGAAGCGAGGTCATCCGGCCGAACATTGTCTTTTCGTCTGCCGCGGATGTGGAGAACTCCACGACATGGGCAAGTGCCCAATGGAAGAGTTCTACAACCAGATCCGCCAGTGGTACAATCCCGCGAAACACGCCGGCATGCTGCCGGCGCCCGTGGAGAAGATGTTAAACTAGGACGCTCGCCGGGATGGAACCCGGCACGAGTCGAGCGTTCTAGATACTGCATCTATGCATTTGTGAACCAGAATGCGGTAGATCGACTAAGGAGACAGCGAGATCTACGCGGTAATACATGTGATCTGCATGCGAAACCTGCCGCTGTGATGTTAAATCTCCGCGTGTCGAATGAATTCAGCCGATTGGGGGGCGAGGAGCCCCTAAATCTTCACTGGGGAGAGACTCGGGGGTACTGGAAGCGACGCACCCCTGACGAATGGTTCAAGCCGTCAGAAGGGGAGTCTATCGCCGAAAGCCAGGCCCCCGTGCAGCCGCAGGTCAGCGAGATACGCCGATCTGGAACGATGTTGCCTACGCTACTCCCAGGAGAATCTCGGGGGTATTGGAAACATCATTCCCCATGGAAGTGGTTCCGACAAGCCAAGATCACTGGGAAGATCAACAATGAGAAGGCTATCTTACTGCTAGATAACGGTGCCGAGGTGTCCATTGTGGACACCACCTTTGCTCGTAAGGAAGGGTGCTGTATCGATACCAGTCAGAGCCAAGAATGCGTGGGAATTGAAGAAAATGTGTATTCGACGGAAGGGAGGACAAGGATAAAGATCACGCTCGCTGGATCACTGATGTACTTCTTCGATATATGGGTAGGAGATCTGTCCGGACAAGAAGCGATCTTGGGTATGGACTTCATGGTTCCGGCAGGGATCCGCCTCGATCTCGCGGACGGGTCCGTATGCCTACCCGATGAGGTGAAGATCCAGCTCAGTGGCAGGCGGCAGATTTATAACGACAAGGCACGGACGCTCCGACTGGATCAACACTCGCAGGTCAACGTGGGGGAGTCGGTAGAAATACCGTTGAGATCCAGAGCGTCCGATCAGGAGAAGCTGTGGCTGACTCGTGGAGATCGGTGGGTACCTAGCTTAATCAGTGGACCCGGAAGGATCAAATATGTGGAGATCACCAACATCAGTGACCGGAAGCTGATCCTACAGAGGGACGAACGGATCGGCCTGTGGCTGGCGGGGGACAGAGTACCTCGCTTGCCTGGCTACGTTTCGGTGGGGTCCAGACGATATGCCGAATGGCAGAATCTAGCTTTCCAGGCGACTAGCGAACTCCAGTTCGATACGGGGGGCGAAGCCCCGCTAAGGCCAGCGGTAGAGAGGCCAAGCTATCCCACCCCCCGGGCGATATTGAAGCGGAACCTGGTCACTGTGATCATCCAGGATAAACCGACGCCAGCTGGGAACGCGCAAGTCCCGATCTCGGAGTCGACCATGAAGGCAGAACCGCCCCAGGAAGTACCAACCCCGGAGCAGACCGTGGGGGTGGAGGCAGGAATGGTCCCGACCGCGGAGCCAATCGTAAAAGCCGAGCCGCCCGAGGAGGTACCGATCCCGGAACAGATCGTGGAAGACGAGTCGCCCGAGGAGGTACCAACCCCGGAGCAGATCGTGGGGGCGGAGACAGGAACGGTCCCGATCGCGGAACCAATCGTAAAAGCCGAGCCGCCCGAGGAGATACCAACCCCGGAGCAGATCGTGGGGGCGGAGACAGGAATGGTCCCGATCGCGGGGCCAATCGTGAAAACCGAGCCGCCCGAGGAGGCACCGATCCCCGAGCAGATTGGAGAGGCGGAGACCGGAGTGGTAGGAGAAGTCCTGACCTCGGAGTCAATTACGAAGGCAGAGCTGCCAGAAGACTCGACAGCAACTGATCAGGTTTACTTTCATGAAGGGGGGGAATTAGCGGCCGAGGACTTTGAACAAGAACTGGCTGTCATCCCAGAGATCGTGATCTCATTGACGGACGAGGTGTCTATCGAAGATATTAAAGTGGGAGATCTGACAGTGAACACTCCTGAAGAGATCGACCAGTTACGCCGGATGATCTGGAAGAAGAAACACCTCCTGATCGGCAAGGGCAATGCGCTTCCCCCCGCCGCTCGGGGGGTAGTGTGCGACATCGACGTGGGGGAGGCGAAACCGATCGCACAGCGGGTGCGAAAAATCGCCCCACAGTTTCGGGAGAAGGTGTCCGATCTACTCAAGGGCCTGTTGTCCGCTAAGATCATCCAGGCGTCTCGATCACCGTGGGCGTGACCGATCGTCGTAATCATCAAGAAAAATGGGGTAGATATCCGACTGTGCATCGATTATCGGCTGGTTAATGGCCTCACTCGACTGATGATCTACCCAATGCCGCTGATCAATGAGTTGCTAGAAGGTTTGGACAAGGTCCTGTGGTATTGTTCTCTCGACATGGCCAGTGGGTTTTGGGTGGTAAGTATGACGGACCGAGCCCGAGCGATCTCGGCGTTTATTACCCCGTTCGGCCTGTTTGAATGGAACTGGATGCCATTCGGGCTAAAAAACGCGCCCCAAATTTATCAACGGCTACTGGATAACGCCCTGTACGGATTTACCCGGATCCCTCGACCTGGTTCTGAATGCACTACCGATCTGATTGAGTCCGGAGAGCCCGCGAATCCCGGCCAACCTTCAGTGCTGGGCCGCCGATCGTATATCGATGACATTCTGGTGACCGCGGGATCGTGGGATGAGACTTGTGAACGAGTGGAAGCCCTGTTGGAGTCGTGCGATCAGTGGAACCTATCGATCAGTGTCGAAAAGAGTTACTGGGGGATGAGGAAAGTAGATTACCTAGGTCACCAAGTCTCGGAAGAAGGACTGGAGGCGAAGCCCAAGGATCTGTCATCTCTGAGAGACCTGCCGTTTCCCAGCTCACTGCGAGCTATGCAGTCCTTTCTGGGCAGTCTGAACTACTACAGTCGATTCCTGGAAGACTATGCGGTATACGCGTCTACACTCTACGAATTGCGAGAAGTGGATTTTGCGGAGCTGAATGCACGGACCGACCTACGGGAGATCTGGAACGGCATGGAGGAGGAACACGCAGATTGCAATGCGTCAGGTGGTATCGCGAGTATGATCGACCCGGGGATAAGGAAGAGAGATGGATGCACGCATTCCGAGCGTTCTGGACACTACGTGAAAAAATCGGCACCACACCTATCTTACGGCACTTCGACCCGGATCAACTGCCAGTGGTAATTGTTTACGCAAGCGAGTGGGCGATCTCCGCTTCACTCACGCAGGAGCACGACCACACGTATTATCCGGTCACGTTCGCCAGCCGTACGTTGAAATCGAATGAGCTGAACTATAACGTGGTGGAAAGGGAGGTGTTGGCTCTCCTCAGGATCCTGGATCTCAACTACAACCTGTTGGTCGGGCGTCCGATCAAAGTATTGGCGAGGCACTCGACCCTAGCGTGGCTCTTCAGATCGTCAGGACTACAAGGTAGATTAGGCCAGTGGGCTGCTCTCCTTTCGCCTTGGACACTCGAGATCGTGAAATGTACGAAGGGAGAGGATGAGATCTTGGGAGTGTTGGCGGCCAGCATAACACCCTGCTCTGCGATGGACGACGCGCTCGTCGCGATCGCAACCCAGAAGGAACCTCGGCGTCAAATCCAGGCCCCTATCCCCACCGTGCGGGCAGATGAGGAGCTGCTGGTGGTGAGTTTCGACGGGTCGGCGCGTGTCAAGCGCGGTGGGGGCGCTTACAGCGCAATCGTGTGGAAGTTGCCAGAATGGAGCGTGGTAAAAGCCCGATCGGGCTACGCAGAAGGGCTTACAGTCAACGAAGCGGAGTATAACGGTTTGCTCCTGAGTTTCGACCTTCTAGACAATCTAGATCGAGGACGACTAGTCATCTGTGGAGACTCCAATTTGGTGGTGAGGCAGGTGCGAGGGGAGATAGACTGTAAAGCCCCTAAGGTGGTATTGCTGAGACAGAAAGTGCTAGATCGACTACGCGAGTGGCCGAAACACGATCTGATACATGTGAAAAGAGACTGGAACGGCAGAGCAGATAGTCTAGCAGGCGCCGCACTTCAACGCCGAAGTGGAGTCATTGTGGAAGACGAGTCAGATCGACAAGACCTGGTCACATTAAATCGGCTAGACGAGATCCTGATCGTCCAGCCCGAAGGACCTGCGGCGAACATCTCTTCGGTGAGAACTCGTTCACCCCGGATCAGCAACGATCCGCCGGTACTTCGTGATGAATTCGTCAGAACGCTACGGATCGACCGGCACAGAACGAGGAAACATGGATAGCTGGTATGAAGAGATATCTGGAGGGTAGTGTGATAGATCTGACCCAAGAGGAGGCCCGATCTTACGGCAACCTGGCTCACGACTACGAAATTGACGACAACGGCTTGCTTTTCTACTGTGCCCCATCCAAACGGGCCTCCGCGGACCGGGATGGGCTGATGCGGCTGGTGGTACCCGCAACGCTACATCAGGATGTGTTACATCATTACCACTCGAGTCTCGAAGGCGGACATCAAGGTATCGGGCGCACCTATCAACGGATCAGGGATCACTTCCACTGGAGGGGTCTTTTCAAGAGCGTCCAATAGTATATCGTGGAGTGCGTAGACTGCGAAACGGGAAAAGGGCGACCGACGATCAGGGGAGAGTCACCCGGGAATATTCAGGCAACCTACCCATTCCAGATTATAGCCATGGACCACATCCCGTCGCTGCCGAAATCCTACAAAGGTAATACGGAGTTGCTGATCTGGGTAGATCTGTTCACCGGATATGTGATCGCTAAATCCAGCGAATCCCGCACCGCACAGACAATCGCGAAGTCCTACGAGGAGTGTGTCTTTAGAAGATTCGGAGCGAGTGAAGCGATCCGCCATGATCGGGAGCCAGATTTTATGGCAGACTTTTTCCGCGCCTTTAACAAAATCCTAGGTCAACGGCAACGGGCGACGATGGCGTATCGACCTCAAGCTAACGGGACCGCGGAGCGAATGGTTCAGACCACCACCAGAGCTCTGAAGATGTACGTGGAGGATCTGGACCAACGGGATTGGGACGAATATGCGGAGAGATCGACCTTTGCTATCAACACTGCTCAAGATCGGGTGCGAGGAGACACCCCATTCTATTTGGTGCATGGGTGGAACCCTCGATCGACCCTCGAAGCTACGCTACCGCTGGGTAGTACTCGGACGCAAGGCCGGGATCCGCGGACGTGGCGGTATCAGATCCAGAGACATTACGGCATTGCTCGCGGCCAAGTCAACGCCCGGCTGGCGGAAGCCATAGCGGATCGGACGGATCGGCACAATGAAGAGGTCCGACCGCACCAGATCCAAGCCGGATCTCAAGTGTGGCTCTACCTAGACCGGGTGAAGGAAGGATACGCCCGAAAGCTCGCCCACCTGTGGCATGGACCGTTTCGCGTCGTCGACAAGATCAACGAATATACCGTAAAACTGCAGACGGGCGGGACGGACTATCGCCTTTTCACGATCGTGCACGTGTCTAAGTTGAAGCCGGTCCGAGAGTTTCCTGATCGGCCGGACACAGAGCTCACTTCAGGCGAGACCGATCGGATCGACTTCGACGAAGCCCTGCTCCTGGAAGACAGCTGGAGGCCAGATCAGGAGGCAGGAGAGTACGAAGTGGAGAGTATAGCTGACATGCGAACGGGAAGAAGGACACGCTACGGTCGGACCTTCCGGGAATTCCTGGTACACTGGAAGGGCTACAATACGCCAGACTGGGTTGATGAGGCAGATCTCAATTGCGGGGCGTTGCTACACGAGTTCCTCCGAGATCGCACGAATCGAAATCGATTTGGTGCGATGCAATCTCACGAGGAAGTGTGAGGCGGAGCCGTCGAGGGAAGTTGGTTTCCTCGATGAAAGGGTAGACGGATCGGTGGGGAGGCCACCGATCGGAGGAGAAGGCGTGAGTTAATGTGTGTATATGAAAGTGCGAAGCCTAGACGGCATGATCGAGCTACCAGTGGACAACACGAAGAAGAAATGAAAGGAAACAGAAGCCGATCACGATCCGCAGACGCCGACCACCCCTACGGTGGAGGTTGGGATCCGGTCGCAGGATTAAATTTGGCCACGAGACGCCCGATCCGTCGGGCAGGATGATCTTGAGGACGATCGCGATAGTGGTCGTGAGTGTCCGCCTCAACCTACGCCTCCAGCAGACCATTAGGCTCTCCTTGGTGCTGAGCCGGATTGCCGGCGTTGGCAGCTCTAGAGACGATGCCAGGATACCAGGTGATCTCGTCCTGAATGGTGGGAAGGTGAAGGAAGAACGGATCCAGCAGCAGATCGACATCGGCCCACTGCTCCCGGAACATCGGAAGCATATCGCGGAGGAGGTGACACCATCGCTCACCAGCAGCTATGCGACGATGACGACGGGTCGCGTGATATTGCTCGAGCAGCGGATCGGCAGCTCTTTGCGGACGGGTGATCGGGAGATAGTGCGTAGTCTCCCAGTATGTCCACAGTTGCAGGTCTTCGTAGGCCAGATAGGCGTCGGCGATCCGGCCCAATCTCGTCTGAGCACCCCGGTGCAGAGCCAAATCGAAGGTCAACGGAGTGACCGGATTGGCGAGTACTGTCCAGGGCCGGCTGTTGGTCAAGGCTTGAATGTTGGCCCCCGTGATCAGGTCATCCCGGTATCCGACTCCCGGAACAGGTTTCCGGGTACCTCTGACGTGCCCCGGGAACAACCAACCGGAAGGTATAACCAGGTCCTGAGACAGCGAAGACAAGATCAAGGCCGTGATCTGCCACTGACTCAGAAGAATCGCGGGCCACGGGTCGGTCTCGGCTTGAGTGAGATTACGGGGAGCATTGAATCCGGGGATGGAAGTGGCGATCGGAAACAGAGGCGGCACCAAAGCTCCAGCATGGGGCGGACCAGGTGAACCTGGGGGCGACCCGGGCGGAGATCCGGCCGATGAGCCAGGTGGCGAGAAGCCCGCAGGGGGAGATCGAGGTATGGATCCAGGACCAGGAGTGCTGGAACGGGAGCGACCCGAGTCAGCCGAAGAGGATCGGCGGCGTGGAGTTGCGGGAGGAGATGACGGCGCCTTGGATCGAGGGGAGGTGGATTGCCGACGGCGAGCTTCAGAGCGGGAACGAGCTAAGGCCGCGAGTGCTTCAAGGTCGGATTCGTCCTCCTCCTCTTCCTCCTCCTCTTCCTCTTCTTCTTCCTCCTCCTCGGCATTACCCCCGTTGGGGGGAGATCCGTACTCAGGAGACCCTCCTGAGTCGGGAGGCGTGCCCGATCCGGCGTGCCCTCCGGTGGGTGGAACCTGATCGGCCCCTGGACCTGCGTGATCGGGCTCTGACTCGGCCCCGTCGTCGTGGATCTCGATTACCTCTTGAGGAGTTGGAACCCCCGGGCCACCAGGCCCTTGGTCAATCTCCTCGTCGGATGACAGTGAGAGGGCGGGAGAAGGCGATCGACTGCGCGAAGGAGGAGCTTGGGAGGATACGGATCCGGTACGTTTGAGTGGGGGAGGTCGAAGAGTGGGTGATACGGACCGATCTCGCGCCCGTTTCCCTGTTGGAGTGGTGGAGGCCGAGCTGGGAGAAGCAGCAGCCCCGGCAGCTGGGCTGGGGAGGCCGCAGCCCCGGCGGCATGGCGGAGGCGGATCCATTCGACCACTCGCGACAAGGCCGTGAATACGTCATCCAGGCCACCCTCAGACTCGTCATTAGCACGCCGCAGGCCGGCGTAGGCGTCCTGCACGTCAGATAACTGAGCCTCCAGCGCCCGGACATCTCGGCAGGCGTCAGCAAGCTTCGCCCCTGTGGATATAACAGCCGGAAGGTTAGCGATCGGACCCAGTTGGGTAGTTGGGGGACATTACGTACGCAGATCGGAGTTCTCGGTAGCCGACGTCGCCTGATTCTGGTTGAGTTGAGAAACCTCCTCCCGGAGTCGCCGGATATCACCCTCCAGTTGAACGACTCGGCCAGTGGACACGTCTCGGGTAGCTTGGAGAGAAGCTAGATCTCGACGCGCCTGACGAAGCTCTTCCGAGAGACGAGTCACGCTAGTCGAGGTTGATCCCGACGCCGCTGGAGCCGGAACGGAAGGAGTAGGCGCCGGCGGGGCAGATCCGCCCGGGGTGCCCCGCTCCCGATCTAGCTCCGCCTCAGCATTCCGTAAAGCGGTTGTCACGCGATCCAGGCTGTGGATGGAGGTGGCCAGCTCGTCTTGAGTCCACTTAAGCTCGTGTGACTGATCATCGAGCTGCGACCGGAGCTGAACTGCTTCCTCTACGCTGTGATCCAGCTCCCGATCGAGGCGGTCACGATCTTCGTCGGCCGAGAGCAATCGCTGTTCAGTGCGAGCCAGCCGGCGGTTGAGTTCATTGAGCTCTGCCGCTTGTCCGTCGGCCACAAGTCGCAGATCCTGGATCCGTCGAGCACTTCCCCCGTTGGACGCCTGCTGGAGGTCATCGATCTCGGTGCGAAGACGTCGGATTTCATCTTCCTGCCCCCAACGGTGTCGTTCCAGATCTTGGAGCTCGGTGTTCAGGCGGTTGACGATATCGGTCAGGCGATCTCGATCCCGAAACAAGGTAGCCCGGGTCGCTTGAGTGCTGCGGAGCTCTTGCTCTAGACGAGCGATCTCGCCGGCCGGAGAGCGAGGGGCCCGAGCCGAGCGACGAGAGGCGGTAGATCGAACCGAACGCGGTGAAGGAGGTGGAGATCGATCCCCGTCGGAGTGGTCAGGATGGTGAGAACTCGTCGCGCCTACGACGGATGGGGCAAATGCGAAAGTGGGACCAGAGTGGCGAAGGCGAAGGCGGCCCGCAGTGAGCCGTCGTACGACACAACTTACGGACAGGGGGCGGGTGTGGTGAAGCACATGAGGAAATTTCGAGGACAGAGCACAACGCGGAGATGTGGATGCGGAGCAGGTGCGATCTGGCGCGATCTGGTGGATCTGGGGCGAGCAGGATGACGCCAGGGGTCCGGATCCGGTAGAGTTGGGGCGGTCAACACAGACCAGGCCCGATTGGCGGCGGCCACCAGGGAAAGAGGCTATACGAAGTCGTCGCCAGAATATGGAAGCTGGCGAAGGACTGAAGACAGAACCGGATGTGTAACGGAGATAGCATCATGCGAGGCCCCCAGCCAAAAGTGGGGCAACCAAGATCGAGATCGCGAATGGAGATCGCGGATCGAGATTGCGAACGGAGATCGCAGATCGGGACCGCGGATCGAGATCGCGAGTGGAGATCGCGGATCGGGATCGCGGATCGAGATCGGCCAGGGATGGGAAGAACCATGGGGCGCAGCCGGGCCAAGAATCAAGTGGTTGTCTGGTTGTAAGATGTAGGTTGGGATGGTAGCCGTAGCGACGTAGAGGCTAAACATAAATCAGAGTTGAATTTGCACTTTACATCACAAGTGTCTTCAGTCACCTTCCGTGGAACTACATTGGCCTCGGCAGGGTTAACAAGTGTACGGGAATAGAGGATCTGGTAGTGAGGTTAAGCCTGGATAATATATCGGCCAGCTTTGCCCACTCTAGTGACCTTTTCCTTGAAGTATCCGTGTGCCGATCGACCAGATTTAACAGTTTGGCTGGCGATCGAGTCTTCTCTCAACACTCAAGATCTCGTCATAGGAGGCGACAAACTACCTGGAAAGCAGCCAACACACCCAGGAATGGCAACTACCGGTCTCGGATTGCATCCAGACCCTCGATCTGAGTGAAGGACCCTCGATCGAGACTAATAACCGGACGCAGAGCGAAGATTTCCGCGCTGCTCCAACCCCATCCCCGCGTCTCGCCAAGACAATCAATCTTCACCAAGTGCTGCATCTTCGGAGCCCCGAGAGAGCAGATCCAGCCCGCCGACGGGTACACAAGGTGAGAACAGTTCAGCTGATCACGGATCAAGGGGACCCCCTCCGTTAGTCGGTGTCTGGGCGCTGTGGTAGCCAGATCAGGCCTCAACAAGATTTTGGCCGATCCCGCTCCACCACAGTAGCCAATTGTAGCAAGCGAGTAGTGTTCATGACACGAGCTGCGAAGCTCTCTACACCGTAGCAGCGGACCAATGCCAACATCTCCCGCTCGGCAGCCAGACGGACGTGCGCGTCAGAAAAGTTGACGGGCCGTAGTGGATTGGCTTGGAGGAGTTCGGCGTCGGCACTGCCAAGAGCGTGCAATCTGGTCAATTCTTCTTCGGAGAAGTGAGGGACTGGGACGGGGTGAGCAAGGCCGTCTGGCATGCCCACCAGTGTCTCTCCACGCCGAATGTCGTAGATGGACGCAGGCACCTGGACGACGGAGGGCGCAGGCAACACGCCAGCACCAACTCTCGGCACAGGCCGTGTTAGGGCCCCCAATGCAGGTGTATACTGCACGGCTGAAGCCGTCTGCATCGTAGAGGAGGTAAGCGGAGTGACCGCGCTCCCACCAGCAGCTGCTGCCAATTGAAGGAGTGCGGCGGGCATCGGAGTGAGCGGCGCAGAAGTCCCTGACACCGCCAGTGACGTACTGGTGGCCGCCGGCAGTATGAGAGACCTCCCCGCTCCACTCGATGTAGCGACGGCACTACTGGGTCCGGAAATGGCAGTGGGCGAGCTGCTGGAAGTGGCCGCCGGCACGCTAGACGTGGTGGGTACGCCTGCAGAGCTGCCCGTGTCCGTGGACACCACCTCTGAAGTGGCGACGCCGGCTTGCGCGACGTCCGTAGTGGTGGTGGGTTGAACAGGCGCTACGAGAGCCGCGGGAGTGCCTTGTAGCGTCGGCACTTGCCCACCGTCGTCGGAAGTGGAGGCGGAAGGCTGCTTTGCAGCGGGGAGGTTGTCAGACATGAGCTTGGGCACGGTGCGGACGAACTGTGAGTGTGGTTGCAGTCTGGGCCGTGAAGCCGCTGAGTGTTGAGGGAGAATGACCCACAGATTCGGCAAAAGTTGACGGGGACGGGACGGGGCGATTGACGGCATCCTCGATTATGAGAGCCGAGATCAAGTCGCGGTTGAACTCGTTGACCCCGGGTCTCATAAGGGACGGTTGTGACGAGGTACGCTCGAATCTCAGGCCCAGCAGACCTTTCGCTCGGCCGCCGTACCTCCTCCGCACCCATCAAAATGGATGGTGATTGGAGGAAATGTGGCCAGCTGGTTATGCGACAACCCAACCCCGCCGACTCGTCCCCACCATGACTGGCAGCTCAGCGGAAAAACTTTCGCTGAGTCATCAGACTCTCAGCAGAACCCCGTTGACTCTCAGAGGAGGACGTTGAAGGATACTCTGAGTTATTTCGAGGCTCAGTAGAGTCTTGCTCAGTTCATGAGGACTCAGCATAGTGATGGTGGACGTTTGGAGGCACTTCAGTTGGTGACTCGGCAGAAGCTCAGAGGCTCAGAAGTGGTGTGAGCGAGGGGGCGCTGGGAACAGTCGCTGCGAAGAGGCGGTCATCAAATGATGACTGACCACAAATCAGACTCAACCCATGTCCGAACCCATATGACGCACCGTCTCTTCCCCGTGTCGCGCACTCTTCGACCAATCAGAAGTGTGGAGTGAGGGATAATCACGGGTCTGCCGACATGTAATCACGAGTCTACCGACATGTGATCAGAAGCTTGCTGACATGTGATCACGAGATTGCTGACGCCACGGGTGACTTTAACGAAGCCCAGCCAATCGCTGAGCTCAGATCCGGGTGGAGACTCTGAGCACCGCAGATTCCTGAGAGCTAGGACAACGCTGAAGAGCCGCACGCCGAAGGGACTGCAGGCCGCTCGCCATAATATCTTTCTGTCTTTGTTTGGGTGCGCTCCGAAGGAAGCCGAGCGCCCCCCCCCCTTGATAGGTCTTTGTTTGCATGTGTAAAGTATTAATCAGAATCTAATTTGCCCCGAAGGCCACAGCGTTAAGTGTGTTGCTGCGGAACAAGGTGTCTAAGGAGAGACTCAACCAAAACTCAAGCCCCATATAGACCTTGTGGGTGTACCTCGGTGCGAGGGGGTACTCATTTGGCTATTTCATTTCATTACACGTCGACAGGTCGAACTAGGCGACTGCACTCAGCGTGTATTTCATATTTTCGGGTAGAAGGTGATCTACTCTGAGGTTTCGGCAGGGCAGCATCTGGGATAGTGGTTCTCAGTGTTGTTGGAAGGATTTCGTGTGGCGCTGAGCCTGGGATAGTGGTTCCCCGCTCGGCCGTGTCGTCTACGTCAAGACGTGGTGCGCGGAAGTCCCAGGGCGCAGAGGCGAGAACCCTGGATCAAGACAGGCTCATCCCGAGCCAATTCTCGGAGCCACCCTAGGTCGGGGGGCGAGTGAAGACCTGTGTACGCGGCGCTCAGCCTGAGTGCCGCAAGGAAGTCCCAGGGCGCAGAGGCGAGAACCTGGATCAAGACCGGCTCAGCTCGAGCCAACTCTCGGAGCCACCCTAGGTCGGGGGCGAGTGAAGACCTGTGTACGCGGCGCTCAGCCTGAGTGCCGCAAGGAAGTCCCAGGGCGCAGAGGCGAGAACCTGGATCAAGACCGGCTCAGCTCGAGCCAACTCTCGGAGCCACCCTAGGTCGGGGGCGAGTGAAGACCTGTGTACGCGGCTCTCAGCTGGAGCCGCCTGGAGGAAGAGGAGAAGCAAGGGAGACTGGGTCTGCAGTCTCGGAAGAAGCAGACAAGTGCGTGTGGAGTCGTGTCTACATTAAGAAAAAAACCGGGGCAAATCGGGTCAAGACACGTGCGAGCGAAGGCCTGTCGAGCGGGGAGCCGGCTTCGTTTGGGGGACATCCAAGGACGACTGGACAAGGAACAAGTGGACGTGGTTGGCTGACGTCTGGGCCCAAAGCGTAGCCCCAGCAAGAACCGTCAAGGGGATCGCAAGGGAGGCGCACACGCCGCGTCAAGCCAAGAGTCCGAGCTCGGAGGTGTCGACTGATTCTTCGTCGGGTCCAGCTGAGGTCATTCAGCTGAGACTCTGAGACCCCCTGAGCTTAGGCCCAAGGTTTGCTGATTCAAGTTTAGCTCAATGTATATTCTGGACGCTGGGAAGTTGCCCGCACCTCACCACATGAATGGTGACCACACTACGATGTGGCCCACCTGAATGTATCCACTTAGTGCGTGTTGCACTAAGGTGAGGTTAGCCGAATGTGTAGCCCCGCTACACCATCCCCCCGTTAGGACTTGATGTGCCGGTCTCGACACATCAATCCAAAGTCTTCTTCGGAGAGAACTTCGTGCTCATTTCGAAATGAGCACGCCAACGACGCAGACTTCCGACGAGCTTGCTGCACCTGCAGCAAGCAACGCGGTCGTCGCTAACACAGCGACGACTGCCACATCTTCAGCCTCTTCGGCGTCCGTCGTCACTTCCACGGTGACGACGTCAAGATCCCCCAAGAGTACGATCTCTGTTGGGGAGTATCACAAGTCGCGTGGCAAAGTTACCTATGCCAACGAAACCCTCTTTGACGGCATGGAGGATCTCGACATGAAGGATCTCGACATGGAGGAGGGCGAGGAGGAGCGAGACTCCTCGTCTTCAGGGCGCAATGAAGCAAGCGTGGGGACGCGTCGTCCCGGCGAGGACGACTCGGACGCTTCGAGTTCAAAGCGCTCGCGCAGCGGCAGCGACAGGCCACTCGCTGACGCCGGAGCGCTGTCTACCCCGCGGGGTGGGGACGATGACGACTCCACTCCGTCTGCGGCTGTGACGTCGCGCACTAATCTGGTGCGCGACCCGTGGATGCCGTCTCCGAGCGAGATCCGATCTCGTTACGGCAGTACCACGCCGTCCAGCCCGTACGCGTTGTACTCCTGCAACGCCATCGTTGATGACGATGTCACCAAGGAGCTCGACTTTGATCCGGCGACGGATCAAAGACGTGATTATTACATCGGGCTCTTCCACGAGCTCCGATTCTACGGGAACAAGAGACATTCCCGTAAGAGTAAGGTGACAGAGTGGGAGGCACTCTGTCAAAGCTGGGGGGTGTTCGTTGAGAACTTCGACGAAAATCCCTCAGGCTACCGCGAGCGAGTCCGCTCTGCGAGTGAGCGCTACGAGCGCTACTCGAAGCGGCCCAAGATCTTGCGGCTGCACGATGGTGCAGTCGAGGCGGGGATTCCGTGCGCAGTGCCGTCTGGCGTTGCGTGCGAGCGCTGCCAAGCTGGGGCAGTGCGGCTGTCCGAACGGGACCTTAACGGGTACACTGGTATTAGTGTGCCTGTGGAGTTGAAGACACTGCGTGAGAAGTTAATCACGCAGTTGTCGTCTGAGAGTGCTGAGGGTGAGCGCAACACTCAGCCGAGGGCTGTAGGCAACTACAGCTCTCGCTCAAGTTTTACGCCCTTCGGCGGAGCTGCTGGTGGCGGGATTCGTACTCCGTCACCATTTCCGGAACGTCGCTCATCGGGACGTTCCGCGGCTCCCATGTATCGTGGTCAGGAGAGTATCCTAACCAACGAATACGAAAATGAACTGGAGCTTGGGTCCAGATCTGATGATCAACGATTCGCTGGACAATCCAGCGAGTTTCCTCGCGTGCATCTCGCAACGGGGGCGGCGGCGGCGAGAAGACGCCACGGACCGTCGCCGGCCGAGGTCTGGGATCGTTTGGAGGCGGTGGAGCGCATCCAGACGGCTGAGCTCGCCGAGATACGGCAGGAGCTGAAGCTCTTGAAGGCCCGAATCTGTCAGGCTGGACAGACCGCTTCGAATATCCAGGTCGACCTAGGGTCGATCGTTGCGCGTTTTGGGCAACGTGTCTCCGCGCTCGAGACGAGGGTCGCGCCGAGTCACTGGGAGTAGGTGACTCGTGTTGCGAGTAAGGCTTCAGCCGCCCAACGTAGAAGGTTGGGTGGAGGCGCATGCTGGACGGTATGTCTAGCGTGTACGCGTTGCCATGCTTCGCCAACACGGTGAATGGCCCGATGAAGCGCGGGGCAAGCTTGCTTGCTCCGAAGTCGGAAACTGCATGTTTAGCTAGGTTCTGTGTAGCTAATAGAACTAATGAACCCACTTTGAATTCATTTGTATTTCCTCTGCCATTGTTGTCAGCATTCAACTTCTGTCGATCGACAGAAGCTGCGATAGCATCTTGCACAAACCGTATTACGGCTTGGCGGCGCTGGACAAAGTCCATTGCCTTCGAGTTGAACTCCTTGTTCAACCCGTTGTTCTTGTTCACTACGGGCCCGGCCTGTGTGTGGTTGTTGCTGTTGTTGAGAGTGTCTACGCCCGGCGTAGACATTGTGCTCTCGTCGATCGGACTACGCGCAGTCCGTGCGCGTGTCGACAGCTGATATGTTGCTCGTATCAGCGTGTTCATTCGGTTTGGTTGAAACCGGATACCCTCCCCCACTTAAGGAAGGAGCTACCGCACCGAGTACGCTCGGTACGCGTGGATGCCTCATGGCGTTCAAGTAAAACGGTGTGTGTTCTGTCGAGACATGCACCGAGTTGTTGATGGCAAACTCTGCCATCGGCAAGCAGTCGCTCCAGTATTGGAACGAGTGAGCGTAGCTCTTCAGAGCGTCAACCAAGACCCGGTTGACGCGCTCAGTTTGTCCGTCGGTCTGCGGATGATCCGCAGTCGACATGGACAGCTGCGTGCCAAGAAGTTCAAATACTTCTTGCCAGAAACGCGCTGTGAAGCGCGGATCACGGTCAGACACGATGTCGATCGGCATGCCATGGTGTCTAAACACCATGTCAACAAACAGACGTGCCGTCTGCTTGGCTGTCACTTCGGCTGGTACTGCAGCAAGATGTACCATCTTGCTGAATCGGTCAACGAAGACCACAATACCAGTCCTCCGCTTGTTGTCAGGCGGAAGACCAAACACAAAGTCCATTGAGATGGACTGCCAACACTCCGACGGAGTCGGTAGTGACTGAAGTGGAGCCTGCGAGAAGGGCGCAGGCTTCACGCGCTGGCAAACCTCACAAGCACGAACGTACTTGTGTACCCACTTGTACTGGTGACTCCAATAGAAGTCACGCGTGAGAAGCAAGTATGTCTTCTCACGACCCTGATGTCCCGACGTCGGGGCATCGTGATACTCGTAAGTGATCCTGAACTTCAGTTCATGATCGTCCGGCACGACAATGCGATCAGCGTTGTCGTCGACCGCGCTGTAAAGCAGCAGACCATTGTGTACACGATAGCGGTGTACACGTGCACGGAGATGTTTAGCCAACTTCTGACGAGACTTGTCAGAAGGCGCAGCGAAGTAGTCCAACAACTGCTTCGCGTCCGCATCCTTCGTGTATGCAGACCGCACGTCGTCTAACAAAGGCGACGAGGGAGTAGACGTACGTGCGAATCCAATTGCATTGGCGTGGGCCTTGTGCACCGCGTAATTAGGTCGACGCGACAACGCGTCGGCCACAACATTCAACCTTCCAGGTTTGTACTCAACCTGGAAGTTGTACTCCGCAAAGAATGAGAGCCATCTCGCCATTCTTTGTGAGATGTGCGGCGACTTGATCGCCGTACGCAATGATGCGTGGTCGGTGTAGACCACAAATGGTCTACTCCCAAGTAGATACACTCGAAATTTCGCGAGTGCATACTTCATGGCAAGGAGTTCCTTGTCATGTACTGGGTAGTTGCGCTCAGCTGGCTTCAGCTGACGCGACTGATAGTAGACCACGCGATCACGTCCCTCGTGATCGTGTTGCATTAGAGCGCATCCGATTGCGAAATCGGACGCGTCACACACGACGTGGAATGGGCGATCTTGGTCGGCCACCGCCAAGATCGGCGCCTCAGTCAAGCCCTGCTTGACTGCATCAAAGGCCTGCTGACAATCAGCAGTCCAAACCCATGCAGCATCCTTCTTTAGGAGCTGCGACAGCGGGCGAATCTTGCCCGCGTAGTTGCTCACGTACTTGCATAAGTACGTAGCGAGTCCAAGGAACTGCCTCAGTTCCTTGACATTGGAAGGCGTAGGCCATTCATTGATCACTCTGACCTTTCCCGGGTCAGGGCGTACGCCGTTCTTCCCTACGAGACACCCAAGAACGGGTATCTCGCTAGCCCCGAAGATACACTTCTTCAGGTTCGCGTAGAGCTTGTGTTTGCGCATGAGCGCAAACAACCTGCGGAGATGTTCCTTGTGCATCTCCACTTCCGACTTCCCGTCCACAGCCCGGCTGTGGATGAACACATCGTCGAAATAGCTCGGTGCGAAGTCGCGCACCGAGCGCAACAAGTGCGTGACGCACCTGTTAAACGTCGCAGGGGCATTCTTTAGTCCCTGCGGCATTACGAGCCACTCCCAGAGTATACCGCTCGGAGTGCTCACCGCCGTGAGAGGTATATCACTCTCACGCATTAGGATCTGATAGAATCCGTCTCTCAGATCCAGAGCACTGAAGATAGTGCTCAATGCCATCGAATCGATGATCACATCCTTTCGCGGTATCGGCGTCTGTGCCGGTACCGTTGCGTCGTTCAGCTTGTTATAAGCGTGAACGATGCGCCACCCGCCCTGTGCCTTCTTGACACAGAACGTAGGCGCGCTGTGCGGGGACTTCGATTCCCGCACTTGCCCAGCCTTGCGACGACTCTCAAAGAAGTCGTCGATCGCTTTGACTTGCTCTCGCGGCAGTGGCCACTGCCGCGTCACGCAATACTTTGTTCCCGGCACGAGATCAATCTCGTGCTGAACACCCTTGTCCTGCGGCAACTCCGCAGGGATATCGTCCGGGAGTACGTCTCTGTACTCACGCAAGACCTCGTAGAAGGGGCTCGACTTCAGTGAGTCCCAGCTCTGCTCGTCGAAGCGTTCCTTCTTCGACTTGGCGCTGAGGGCGTCGACGCCCTCAGCGACGAGCTGTTTCAACTCTTCCGCTTCACACTTCATCCTCTCGACATCCGAGAGGATGCAAATCTGCTCGATGCGTCCATCGTGCAGGCCGCGGGCGAAGCGCCTCCAGCTCGTGACTGGAAGCGAAGTCAACCCCGGCGCTAGCGTCGGAGGGTTCTCCAACTTCATCTTCTTATACTGGAGACCAGTATTCGTGCGCGTCAAGACACTCAGTGTCTCGACGGTCGTCTCCAGTTCCTGTGTCTGCCCGGCAGACACTGCGAGTAGCGCCTCGGTCCCTGACCGAGACTTGCGCAGCTTGGCTCGCTTGCGCCGTTCGCTTCTAGTGCGGAACCCGGTTCCGCGCTTCTTGTTTTGTCCAGGCCCGGCCGTGGACAGATTTTCCTTTTGATTGCCGGCGGGTTCAACCCGCGGGCACACGCAATCAAGCCCTGCTTGATCGCGTACCGCTTCGTCGTGCAGCCCGGCTGCACGCGAGTACGCAAGCATTTCCGGTGCGGGACGTTTGCAACCGTCCGCACTGCCTGCAGCGTCGGCTCTCAGAGCCGGCGCGCCTTCTTTACCTCGACGCCTGACGGCGAAGCGTCTTTCGACGTTTGGGTCAATCGCATCAGCTCCCTGAGCTGACGCGTCCGAGTCACTGTCCTTATTAGTGACTGGCTCCTCTTGTTGAACTTGTGTGTCGACACTAATAGTCGACACGACCGCGTCACTCTTGACGCTTCGAGAACCTCTCGGATCCGATCGAATCTGAGTCTTCTGATTCGACTCACATTTTCTCCCGACGACTCTCTCAGTCATCGGTGTCCGCGCGGGGTGACCGGAGACAGCCGCGCGTCGCGCAGTCTCTCCTGGTGGGTCGCGTGCACCGCGAGGTGCACGTGCTGCGCCGACAGGGGCATCGCTCACTGTCGCGCTGCTACTCCCGAAGTGCACGATCGTGCGCTACGTCCAGTCGATCACCGGATCATGCCGTGTAAGCCACGGCATGCCCAACACCATGTCGAGCTTATCGTCTAAGTCAAGTACGATAAGCTCGTCCATGAACTTCTTCTCTCGATACGAGAAGCGTACGCGCACGACACGCTTCTCGGTTCTAACAACGACACCCGTTGCTAGTCTTACTTCCAATAGACTTCGAGGTATTACTACCTCCTCGAAGTCAAGCCTCGCTAGGCTCTGCAGTCGAACAAAGTTGTTCGACGCACCACAATCCACCAACGCACGAAGAGACTTCTCTCTCTTCGAGTTAACCTTCAGGATGACAAGGTTTGGCCTGTCATCCTGCTTCTTACAGTGAGAGTGACTCTCACTGGGGGCAGCAGTCTTCAATACGGCGTGTCCGATATCGACACGCTCGACTGCATCACCAGCAGGGCGCCCCGCGCCTGCTGGTCGCTCTAGTTGTTTTATTGCCCGTGGCGACACCCGGTATCGTCACGCCGGCCCTTGGCCGCCTGCACAGGTGCTGTGCATTCACGGGTGTAATGACCGTTGTTCCCACACCGGAAACAGCGGACATTCGTTGGTCCACGACGCTGCTGAGATCCAGTAGCCGTCGCACTCGAGAGGTCCATTGGTTCGGGACCTCCCGTCGGCTTCACCGTCGGTCGCGGCATCGGCCGCGGGACGTTCACATGGAGTTTAGCCTGTTGCAGGCTAAACTCTTCTTGTATAGCAAGTGTAATCGCAGACTCCAGAGTACTTGGGTACTCTCGGAAGAGATAGGTCTTCACAGGCCCATCTTTCAGGCCCTTCATGAACGTGACGACCTTTGTCGCCTCGTCTATCGGGTTGGTCACGATGTTCGAGACCAAGTACCGCGCCCTTTGAGCGTAAGCATGCACGTCATGCTTGCCCTGTTGCAGGTCGAGGAACTCAGCCCTCGATCTGAACTCATTCTGCGGGGGCTCAAACGCTTGTCTGAGCTCCTCCTTGAACACCTCGTACGTGCTGAAGCACGTAGGGTCAGTGAGTCGGCGTCCGTACGCCCAACTCCTTGCTCGTCCGCCAAGGCATGACATGGCGAACGCAACCTTCGACAACGGGTCGACGATACGTCGAGCCGTAATGGCAGTGTCAACTTCGACAAGCCATCGGAGGAGAGGCTCGCCCTCTCTTCTTACGTAGCTGTTCACGTGGAGTTTCAACGACTCCACGCGCGGTGTGGACGAAGTCGACACCGTAGCGCGAGCAGCGGTCTCGCGCTGTTCCTTCATGATGAAGCCTAGAGCATCACCGTGTTGCTCTGTTGTTGATAGCGTGCGTAGCATCGTTGCTACGGCCGCTTCTCCAATGACCGTCGACAGTCGTTAGAGCGCCTCCCACTCTGGATCCGCCAGGTGGAGACAGTCTTCGCGTGCAACATGCGTTGCACCCGTGTTGGGGTTACTAGTGGACATACTCACATCCACAGGCAGGTCCTCGGCCCCCGTATCGAACTTCATACGATACGTAACTAGTCGGTCGTTGGACGGACTACAAAGTGCTACCAGGTGTAATGGGCTTACTTAGCCCAATACTTTAGCTTACATGTGAGCGCACGTGTATGAGGAAGCGTAAGGTGTATTTAACTTAGATTAAGTATACTTGTATCCACAAGTATAATTAGATCTAAATAAAGGTACAAATAGTAGCTTTTGCAGTAAAATGAGATATGAGAACTGAATTGAATGTTAACTGTGGCTTTCCTCCTAAAACTGATATCTATAAAGAGAGGTTCTGCCAACGAGTGGTTGGCAGAAACTCTGGCCTAATGCTTGAGTATTACTGGCAGAAAGACCCTGCTTTCTGACCAATAGGACTGCTTCCTAATATGAATGGTGACCACACTACGATATGGCCCACCTGAATGTATCCACTTAGTGCGTGTTGCACTAAGGTGAGGTTAGCCGAATGTGTAGCCCCGCTACATAGTCGCACCGCGCCCACGCTCTTCACGAGCTTTGGCTCTCGCCTCTTGCTTCAGCTCGTCCATCTTCGGGCGGAGCTTGCGCTTGCTCACGAGTTGAGCGAACTCGATGCGGGGCTCGCGCATGTCCAGGATAGCGGACAGAGTGCGATCCTCACGGAGTTCTTTATACTCCTGGTCGGAATACCCCTTGCGTTGGACGTAACACCAGAAGAGGTCTTCCACCTCACTCCAGGTCATGTTCTCATTAGGCTTGACCCAGTGGAAACCCCACACAGGATGGAGCCCACCCTTGTCCTCCGGCTTCTTGCGGAGCGTGGTGAACTCCTTCAGTGTGAGCTTGTGTGGTGCGAGTAGCACACACCGGGCGACTTCAATGTCGCCAAGAAAGAGCGGCTCTTTCTCAACGAGAGCACGCTCATAGGAACCCCTTGAGGTGTACCCGCCGATAAGGCCACGCGGAGCTGTGAGCTTCTCCAACAGAGCTGGCGCTCCGGTGCTTGGCTCGGGTGGGAAGTAGCCCTGCGGATACGAGGCACCCCCGCCTGAAGAAGACCCGACAGCAGTCGCGGCAGCCGACTGCCTGGCGTGTGAGCCCGAGGCAGCTGCTTGGTACTGCTGCTGCTCATCGAGGTCGTTCGAGACCTCCCGGTCCTCGCGGATGGTGCCCTCCTCGTTCTCAGACTCCGAGTCGCTGAACAGCTTGGAGCTGGAACCTCCGGGCGACGAACTAGGAGCGGCTCGCTTCTTCGCACTGGCCTCCCCGGCCTTCGCATCAGAAGCGGCCTTCGCAGCGGCAGCGGCCTTCGACGCTTGGGCACGCTCGCGGCCTTGAGCGAGTGTCAAGCGCTTGACTGGCGGGTCCGCATTGGGCTTGGAGCCCGCCATGTCGCTCGGCGACATCCCAGCAACGGCCTCCGTATCGGCCATGGTGGTGTTGTCTCCCACCTGCTTGTCGTCGTCGTCGATGGGCCCGATGTCCTCAGTGTCCCCAGCTCTGCTCGGACGGAGCAGTCGGGAAGGGCGGGGAGTTGGACACGCCGCTCGCCGCCAACTGATCGTCTTTGGCGGCGTTCTCGCTGCCCTCAGGTGAGCTCTCACCAGAATGCACAACCAGCGTGCAGTTCTCGAGGTTGGCCGTCCAGTCGAAGCACGGCTTGCGCCGCTCCGACTGTGGCTGAGGGCTCTCCTCCTTGCCTGACGCGACCTCGGGAGTCTTGCTCCGATTCCGAGACCGGCGCTCACCCTCCGGCGTGCTGCCACGAGTGCGCACCGCCTCCTCGGCCGTCTCCGTGGCCTCCTTCAGCGCGGACGAATCGTGCTTGGCCTTGGCCGCTCTGGTCTTCGGCCCTACGGCCCGGGTTTTTGAAGGTGCTTTCGCACTGCGCACACTACGCTTTGGAGGCATGCTTCCAGTCGACGTGGAGACCCTGCGGCTTGCTCGGCGATGCGCCAGTTGCTCTGTGAGGCCCGAGAGCTGAGGCGCCAGAGCTCGCGCCGTCGTCGATGGATTTCGACTTTGCGAGTGAAATGTGAGTCGCCGGCGTAACCTCGCTCTGATTGGTCAATAAGATCGAATCTAAGTGGGGGAGGATGTAGCGGGGTTACATGGAATAGTGACTCTGTCACTATTCATGGATGGCTACATCAAAGGTCACTCCCCTGGATAGTGACCCAAGTGGCCTCAGAGCCAACAGATACATCTTGTATGACACAAACTATAGGGAACTTAGGATTTGTATGCAGGCCAAATCCGTACCAACCTATAAATATATTCAGTCTTAGATCTACCGCTTTACAAGTCAAGTCAAGCGTCCCCTTCAGGCCAGGGACACGTGAACGGCTGTTCACTTGGACTTTGTATACTCCTGCTTCCTCTGTTAAGAAGTGCTGTGTGCCCCGTCACACTCGTGGAGCCAGTCGTTCTAGGGGGGCAGAGCTACCGTGGACGGCGTGCACCTGGCCGACGTGCTTGCATGCTTCGGCCGGGCAGCTCGGGAGTGACACCCCGGACCAAGCTGGAGCTGCGTAGCTGCGCGCGGCAGCGTATTGCAGCCGTCATTGACCGTCAGCTGGAAGGCGGGGCCTGTGGGGGGCCCAGGGTGCCTACATGTAGACCACCGCGCCGTATCCCATTACAAACCAGGCCACGGGTGACACCGTGGGCCCTCCTGGATGTCGTCCACGTCTTGGCTGGTCTCCAAGACGTGGTAGCTCACAGATGATACCGTGGACCAGCTGAATATCTGCGTCGCTGCGTGCGGCGGCGTATTGCAGCGGCCATTGACCGTCAGTCGGAATGCGGGGCCTGTGGGGGGCCCACGGCGCCTACATATAGACCACCGGACCCTATCCCATTACAAACCAGACCACGGGTGACACCGTGGGCCCTCCTGGCTGTCATTGCCTTTCTAGGCTGCGTGCTATCCTGGCAGGTCACCATATCGACGGGTGTGCTGCACTCTAAGTGCGCACACTCTCCACAGCATTCGTAGTGACGCGCGGGAACATGCTGTCAGTCAACGTGGCCTGCGCCACATGGAGCTGGCCGCGACGGGGTGGTCCTGCAATGGTGCACCCACGGTGCAGCGGGGCGAAGAACATCGCAGTGGCAGAGATCCAGATACGGCTGACTCGGGGAAGGCGACGACATGTCGCCGCACAAAGCGCTGACGGGGCGCTCAAAGGTGACCTGCAACACATTAGGACGAAGGAACGCAAGTCGGACCAGGAAATTGCAGTGGAGACGCGCAAGCATTGGAGGGTATGAGCTGCTGAAGGAGCAGCAGGACCGCGTCTGCTGTCCGCGGTACCAAATCGACGGAAGTCAAGTGGACCGTTTCAACCATTCGGCGGGGCGTCAAGATCTAATAGTTTAGCGGCGACGGTGTATTGTTGGTCGCTGCCTACTCTAGGTTTAATGTACTCAATATGAGGACGATTTTTTCAAAAGCATGTTGCGTTGCGAGTGCCAGCGGCGCGAGTAGGAAATAGATATAACTTGTTGGTCTTCTTACTGCTTCCAGCGCCTCTGGAACTTGCTACCTTTGCTCGACACTGCAAATTTGACACTGAGACAAAAACTAGAGCTACGGCTACCGCGGTCTTGAACATCAGCTTTCTCTGGATCTTCTTCGAGCCTTTCTTGGTCTTCTCTTGTAGTTTCTTGGTCTCCATCTCTCATAAGCTGTAGCCATCACTCACGATCTGCAACTTAACGCGTGCAACTTAACACGCCCCCCTCCGAGTACTCAGTCAGCGAGTCTCGGAACTATTCAGCCCCCGCGTACTCGCTCTTCTGCTGCTTACCGCGCTGCTTCTCATCGTGGTAGAGCTTGCGCTGCTTACCGCGCTGCTTCTCATCGTGGTAGAGCTTGCGCTGCTTCTCGCGTGGAGTCAACTCGGCCTCGGGGTGCATGCCGATTAGCTGCTTCATCTTGGTGAGCCGCGGGTACCCAAGCGGTTTCGTGAGCAGATCGGCGGGATTAACATCGCCGTCAACTTTCCAAATGCTGACTGCTTTTCGCGTAACCTGCTCGCGAACGTAGTGGAACCTCAACTCGATATGACGGGTCTTCCTGCTGTAGGTCGGGTTCGATGCCAATGTAATTGCCGCTTGATTATCGACTCCGAGCGTGAAGTCGATTCTCGTTTTCGGCAGAACTTCTGTCAGCACGTTAGCCAAAGCCCGCCCCTCCATGCACGCCTCACACGATGCTACGTATTCCGCTTCCGCCGTACTTTGCGCCACCACTGTCTGCCTACGCGCTGCCCAGGCAACAGGTCCACCAGCTACCAGCATGGCGTAACCTGTGACGCTTTTCCGGGTTTCTGGGCAGTCCCCCCAGTCTGAGTCACAGAATCCCTCGATCTTGATAGCGTTCACCTTTGACAGGCTACTTGCCTTCGGCTTCTTGAAGAAAATCCCGTGATCTGTTGTGGCCACCAGATACCGAAGCACTCGTTTGAGCGCACCCCCATGTTGTACGGTCGGATTCTCCACAAACCGACTCAAGTACCCAACCGGAAATGCCAGGTCGGGCCTGGTGCCCGTAGCCATGTACATCAATGAGCCAATAGCAGCACGGTAGTCAATCCCCGGCTGCTTGTCTACTTCAGTCACCGCGCGCAGCTTTATCGTCGGATCGAGTGGCGATCTGCATCCCCGGGCATCTTCAAAACCAAATCTGCGTAGAACATCCTTAGCGTACTTGGTTTGATGCAAAAATGCACCCTCCTCCGTGAGCTCCACCTGCACACCCAGGTAGCTGTGCAGCCTGCCCTGGTCCTTAATACCATACCTCGCGTTCAGCTCCGCGAAGAACGACACCTTCCATGCCTCGTTGTTCGTCCCACATATGATGTCATCCACATAGACTAGCAGAAGTGCGAGTACATTCCTCTTGTTGTATACGTACAAGCAAGGTTCCGAGGCACAGCGGCTCCATCCGTGGTTCTCCAGCCACGTGTTCAATTCATCATACCACTCGCGGCCGCTTTGGTGAAGTCCATATAGTGCGTGCTTCACCTTGTACACCCAACCTTTCTTGATTGGGAACCCTGCAATGCGCCGAATGTAGTGATTGATTTTCAAGGCTGCGTTTAGAAACGCCGTGTCCCCATCGCATTGAAATGGGTCCAGGTCCAGTATTTCACACAGAGCCACGAACAACCGAAACGAGGCCATCCTGGCCACGGGTGAGTATATCTCCATCGAGAAGAAATCTACCTCGGGCTCCTGCTTGTCACCGCGGGCACAGAGGCGAGGGCGGAACCGAACCACGTTGCCCTCACTGTCCGTCTTGAATTGAAATCTCAACATTGTCTCAAGAGCTCGCTTTCCGATGGGCATTTCTTCTTCTGGCACCAGCTCGAGAACGTCCTTAGCCTCCATCGCAGCCATCTCCTTCTCCATACCGGCCCACCATTCTTTGCGTTGCGGCGACTGTGTAGCCTGCTTGACACCTCTCGGAAGTCGGACTTCGGACTCGTGCCATAGTCGCTGCTACGGGTTCTCTTGCTTCACCGTTACCATTGCAATAGCCGCGTAGACTACAAACTCCCGTGTTAGTTCTTCATCTTCAGTTTCTCCATCAGCTACGTACACGAGGCCGGTGCGGGTTCGCTTTGGCTCGGCCTGCCCACTGATCACTGACTCTTCATCATCCCGGGACCGACGATGACCTGTGATATGCAGGGGTTCCGCTTGGTACTGTTCACCATCGTCCGAAGCGCCCTCGGCATCATATTCGTCCTCTTCATTATAACTTGCGGGGCCTTCCTCACCAATCGAATTCTGCTCTTCCACGTTCCCAGGCGGTAGTTCATTTTGCACGTCGTGTGCGTGACCATCTGCAAAGTCATCTCCAATCACCGAGTTGCTTTGCGTGTCATCATGCCCACACTCCGACTCAGTTCCTCCAATCTCATCGTTCTCGTTGTCATTGTGAGAATCGTCTTCATCAATGGGCACTTCTTCTTCGCTGCGATCATGTTCAGTCTCGCCACTTGCCTCCGCTGCTTCTCGGCCGAAGGGCGGCTGGACCCTTGAGAACACGATGTCATCGTTAAACGTTGGTGGTTCACGATCCATCCAGCTTGCGTGTGGGGGCTCTGTCGTGTGCTGAAGCTGCTCATCTTCGGCGAGCACTTCTTCACCCTCCAATACTTCATCATCTGGTGCACCGCGGTCTTCAGCTCGCCCCCCTACGACCGGGAGGTCGTAATCTCTACGCCCCGCACTCGTCAAGTCAGGATACTGCTCGACAGCCCAGTCACGTACAGATTCATCAAACTCGGGTCCCCTTCGGTCCTTGTACATCACCTGCTCGTTCACCGTCACTTGTCCACCAAAGGACACGGTCCCAGCGGTGGGGAAGTACACCTTGCATCCAAGTGTGTCCTCCCGGTAGCCAAGTACGAAGCCGACCTTACAGTTGTCTGCGAACTTGTGCCGTGCAGGACCCACCTTCGTGTGCACGTACGCAAGTGCGCCAAACTTCCTCACGTGGTGGATGTCGGGCTTCCTGCCCCACATTGCTTTGAACGGTGTGCTGTCGATCGCGCTTGAGTACGATCGGTTCTTCAGGTACGCAGCATAGTGTAATGCGTCCACCCAGAACGATGTCGGTAGCCCTGATTCCTTCATCATCGACTTCATCATCCCGGTCAGGGTTTGGTGAGTCCGCTCGACCATATTCAGCCTGGATGAGTTCTTCGGCGTCGCCGTGTGCGTGATCCCATTGGACTGGTACCATGCGGTCATTTCGTCGTTTACAAACTCTCCTCCGTCGTCCGTGAACATTGTCTTAACCTTGCACCCGGTGCACTGCCGCTCTGCCCAGTTGATGTACCGCTTGATCAACGGATTCACATCGTCCTTGTGCTTCGTCTTCACGGGATACACTGTAACAAACCTCGTGTACGCGTCCATGACTACTAACACCGCATTAAATCTCGTGCAGTTGTAGTTCTTGGGAGGAAACAGCAGATCTGCGAACACGAGTTGGTTCCGCTCGGTCACACCGCGGTCCAGCATCTTCTGTGGGGTCTTGGCACGCTGTTTACCTAGCTGGCAGGCTTCACACGTAGCAAACTGCCGCTTGCGGAGCATCATGCCGTCTACTAAGTCATTGTCGACCATTTTCCTCACATGCTGGTGGCATAAGTGCCCCAATCGTTCATGCCAGCACTGCAGGTCCGCGACGCCGTCACGGAGCGCGTAGTTCACCATTGCTTCGGGAACCAGCGGGCTTCGCTCCCCAGGCAGGAACTCGTTGTGGGCCGTAAACATCCACAGACCACACGGCCTGAGATGAGCTTGCAGTGCAGTGGCGAGGTTCTTGCTCAGCGTGTACAGCCCCTTGGTGTCGTCATAAGCGACCTTGAAGCCTTGCTTACGCGCCTCCGACTGCGAGAACAGGTTTGGGCGACCCGGCGAGTAGTAGACATCCTCGAGCCGGACTGCGACATGACCACCATTGACGACCACCCATAAATCGATGGTGCCGACGCCGGCAGGAGCAGTGGTACCATTGTACCCCTTCACCGTTTCCTTCTTCCCCTCGGCAGCAGTCAGTATACGAAACTCAACAAAGTACCTCTTGTCACCAACCAAGTGCCTGTTGGCACCAGTGTCGTAGACCCAGCTCTCAGGCTGGTATCCATTCTGCTGCTTTGCTGTGCTTGTGGACGCATGGCACTGCATCCCCGCAGAGCCTCCATCGTCACTTGAGAAGCCCCCAGTTCCCACTGAAGGACCTCCCTGTCTCCCAGACTGCGCGGAGGCGCCGCCAGCATCACCCTTCTGGGTCGCAGCCTGCTGACCCGCTGTGACGCTTGCATGGCCAGTGTATGACAGGTTAGCTTGCCCACCTCCGCTACTTGCTTCGTTCGGGCAGTCTCTGCGTGAGTGCCCAGGCTTGTGGCAACCAAAGCAGTTCCCCGCCTTCCTGTCTTCTTCACGCTGGCGCTGGGACTCCTCCCGCTTGGTGTTCCCGGGTCTCTTGTAGCCCCCGTTGCCACCTCCGTTGCTGTTCCTCGGCTTGCCCTGCTGGTTTGGGTTTGGCGCTCGCTCCGAGCTACCGAAAGCTCGCGACAAGAGCTGGTCGGCCTTGTTGGCCTTGTCGTATGTGATCGCCATCTCGACAATCTTCTCAGGCGTATCGACGCAGTCCAGCCCAGATTCCACGAGCCCACGCAGACGGTCAAATCTATCTCCTGCAGGGAGAGACGACACTAGCATACCGCTAAAAACTGTGTCATCGAGTGCCATTCCGACCGCCTGCAGCCGTGTGCGTAGTCGAATCATGGAGTTCAGGTGCCCCTCAAGATCGCTGTTGGGCTTGCATCGTGCTGCCTCCAGTTCTGCGTATAGCCGCCGCTTGGTTAGAGCACGGGTCTGGTCGTTCACGGTACCATCAAACCGATTGCACAGGTAAGTCCACATCGACGTCCCGTCGGCGTGCTGCATCAACTGTTGCCCGAAGTCCGTGTTGACCGACGCGAAGATCACTCGCTGGATGGTCCTCTGGTTATCGTCCCAGGCAGCAACCTGCTGCTGGTTCCAGTTCAGATCGCGCACCATGGCTCCGGTGGCGAAGCGAAACACGTCTTCTTTGTGAAACGCCAGTTCCATCAGCCTACGGTAGTACGGCCACTTCTGGCCGCTCCATCGTACTGGACGGCCAGTCTTCTCCGAAACCTCCACTTCCCACGACGAGTTGTTTGGGCTCATAACCCTGTTGCGTTGCGAGTGCCAGCGGCGCGAGTAGGAAATAGATATAACTTGTTGGTCTTCTTACTGCTTCCAGCGCCTCTGGAACGTGCTACCTTTGCTCGACACTGAAAATTTGACACTGAGACTAAAACTAGAGCTACGGCTACCGCGGTCTTGAACATCAGCTTTCTCTGGATCTTCTTCGAGCCGTTCTTGGTCTTCTCTTGTAGTTTCTTGGTCTCCATCTCTCATAAGCTGTAGCCATCACTCACGATCTGCAACTTAACGCGTGCAACTTAACAAAGTATCATTTAGGTTTTTTTGAGTTTTTTTCTAGAGGGGTTTAAAGTCAGACCATCCGTTTGGTGGCCGTTTTGATGAAGCCGAGAAAAAGCCAAAAGAAAAAGTTTCTCCACCGGAGCAGCGGTGGGCATGTCAAACGACTTCGCCAGAATGCTTGCCCCGGATGACGCATGAAAAGACGCAGAACAGCAAGGGCAAGACGCTGGCGGACCCGCTGCGGTTCCGACGTCCGGACCGAGTGACGGGAATGGCTTGATCGCGCCAGCTATCGAGAGCTTTTGAGAGGCCCCAGGTCGATTTTGAAGTCGCGTGTAACGGGCTGGTTACGGATACGTAAGTAGGTAGACAGAGTTACAGAAGCAGGTAGGAGCCTCATGGCTACATACACAAAAGTAGGTACAGGCACACGGCTAGCGTGTGCCCTGTTGTCATTACCTGATTGGATGGAAGTGGGGAGCCAGACCCATTTCAGCCAATCAGGCATCGACTTAGATTTGAGTGGTTCACAAAGAGAGCGGGAGCCCCCGCTCCCGTTCCATAAATAAACAGAGTTAAGTTTGCCCCAAACCTGATACTTGGTTCTACTATTGCGAGCTTCCTCTTGCATCTATAGTGTACGCTAGTGACGGTACTTCTTACCCCGTTACATCGCGGGTCTAGATCTGCGCACGAAAGCCTGCCTCTGCGGCAAGAGGGACTTAATAGGGCATCTCTTAGACTCCAGGGCGCAAGGGGGAGGCAAATGCGTCGCTGTTTGCTACGATGGCGGTGTAAGTAGTGTTCAGAATACTTAATGATACTTTTGACTACGATTGGTGTTGGCAGATTATGGATGTGCTGTATAAATCTTCAGATTTACTTGAGCTCTCGGTGTCTCCTGAAGCTCTCGATAGGCGCAATCGAAAGATCAGCGTTTTTAGACCTCATAACACCAAGAATAACAAATCTGAAAAAAATATTTTTCCGAGGCATCTCACGCCGATGGTGACAACTTTTCTCCAACTTCATTTTCTGGGGACCTGAAAGCGTCAAAATGTAGCTAAAATACCCCTCTATAACGTAGTATAGCTCGCTTGGTTTTGAGGTTAAATACTTAATGATACCTTTGAATAAATCGTCCTCATATAATCTCAGCCTTGAAATGAAAAAATATATGCTGCGGCTGCTTCGCAGCCGCAGGTTACGCACAATTTCATGCAAATGTAGCATTACACTTACAAGAACGTTATGTCGTGCGACCAGCGATACCAACCCGTGGAAGGGATGACCACCGCATATGTAAAAGGATGACCTCCTCATCTGCGGCGCAGCAAGAAGAAGAAGATAGCGTGTATACAATTATGAAGGGCGTCAGGGACAGAGTAGGGTCAAGGGTAAACAAGGCCCGCATAGCCAGTTATCCGTATTGGTCATGTATACACCCACTGATGCATCACAGTTCATTAAATGTATCACCGCTTTGCATTACGTTCCGCTAGCAGCCGCAACACGGTTATTGCTGTCTAGGCTTCAGATATTTAGTAAATTTGTAATACCTTGTGTCTTCGACTCGACGAGCAGAGGAGAGGAGAGGAGAGGAGAGGCTGCGTATTACACCATGCGATGCTCGTATCGCCAAGGGCTCGTCGCACTGTTTGCTGTAGGTGGATACCGCTGCAAGTCGTGACGACGGCAAAGCTCGACACCAGGCATGGACGTCGTCAGCGCATGGAAGCCGATTTCGGGATTTCGCTTTGTGGTTGCTGCGCTGCCGGCAGCGGTCTGTGGGGTTACCAGCGCGTATGGTGCGTGGCATGGCGCGCCGTGGCTGTCAAAACTAACGTGGGATCGGCAGTGTACGACGCGGAAAGTGTGCGCTGGAAATAGTGCCCGTGTGAGATGTTTGAGTGGTTTGTAGGGCGACGGATGGGCAGAGGGAGATGTGGGTAGGCGTGGCGTGTGTGTGAGTGCGGCGTGGAGCGCGTGGTTGTTGGTGTAGGGCTGTGCGCAGCGTTTTGTTTGATTTTGTGTGGGTTGCCAAATTAGGACCGAGTGTAGCTCAGTTGGTAGAGCGATTGACTGTAGTGTTCTATACTGTGTCTCAGTATACTCGGAAATCAATTGGTCGCTGGTTCGATTCCGGCCACTCGGATTTTATCCATGCCTCCCGCGCACTCTCGTTTGCCTCCTGCGCCCGATTCGCGTGCCCCTGGCCTCGCCAGTGTGTCTGGCATCCAGCCACCGCGTCCATGCCTCGCTCGACTGCGTCCTGGCCCTGCGGCGAGCGGCCAGCCATCTTTCACTCAACCGACGCGCTCGACGTCGGCATTGTGTCTTCGACTCGACGAGCAGAGGAGAGGAGAGGCTGCGTATTACACCATGCGATGCTCGTATCGCCAAGGGCTCGTCGCACTGTTTGCTGTAGGTGGATACCGCTGCAAGTCGTGACGACGGCGAGCTCGACACCAGGCATGGACTTCGTCAGCGCATGTAAGCCGATTTCGGGATTTCGCTTTGTGGTTGCTGCACTGCCGGCAGCGGTCTGTGGGGTTACCAGCGCGTATGGTGCGTGGCGTGGCGCGCCGTGGCTGTCAAAACTAACGTGGGATCGGCAGTGTACGACGCGGAAAGTGTGCGCTGGAAATAGTGCCCGTGTGAGATGTTTGAGTGGTTTGTAGGGCGACGGATGGGCAGAGGGAGATGTGGGTAGGCGTGGCGTGTGTGTGAGTGCGGCGTGGAGCGCGTGGTTGTTGGTGTAGGGCTGTGCGCAGCGTTTTGTTTGATTTTGTGTGGGTTGCCAAATTAGGACCGAGTGTAGCTCAGTTGGTAGAGCGATTGACTGTAGTGTTCTATACTGTGTCTCAGTATACTCGGAAATCAATTGGTCGCTGGTTCGATTCCGGCCACTCGGATTTTATCCATGCCTCCCGCGCACTCTCGTTTGCCTCCTGCGCCCGATTCGCGTGCCCCTGGCCTCGCCAGTGTGTCTGGCATCCAGCCACCGCGTCCATGCCTCGCTCGACTGCGTCCTGGCCCTGCGGCGAGCGGCCAGCCATCTTTCACTCAACCGACGCGCTCGACGTCGGCATTGTGTCTTCGACTCGACGAGCAGACGAGAGGAGAGGCTGCGTATTACACCATGCGATGCTCGTATCGCCAAGGGCTCGTCGCACTGTTTGCTGTAGGTGGATACCGCTGCAAGTCGTGACGACGGCGAGCTCGACACCAGGCATGGACTTCGTCAGCGCATGGAAGCCGATTTCGGGATTTCGCTTTGTGGTTGCTGCACTGCCGGCAGCGGTCTGTGGGGTTACCAGCGCGTATGGTGCGTGGCGTGGCGCGCCGTGGCTGTCAAAACTAACGTGGGATCGGCAGTGTACGACGCGGAAAGTGTGCGCTGGAAATAGTGCCCGTGTGAGATGTTTGAGTGGTTTGTAGGGCGACGGATGGGCAGAGGGAGATGTGGGTAGGCGTGGCGTGTGTGTGAGTGCGGCGTGGAGCGCGTGGTTGTTGGTGTAGGGCTGTGCGCAGCGTTTTGTTTGATTTTGTGTGGGTTGCCAAATTAGGACCGAGTGTAGCTCAGTTGGTAGAGCGATTGACTGTAGTGTTCTATACTGTGTCTCAGTATACTCGGAAATCAATTGGTCGCTGGTTCGATTCCGGCCACTCGGATTTTATCCATGCCTCCCGCGCACTCTCGTTTGCCTCCTGCGCCCGATTCGCGTGCCCCTGGCCTCGCCAGTGTGTCTGGCATCCAGCCACCGCGTCCATGCCTCGCTCGACTGCGTCCTGGCCCTGCGGCGAGCGGCCAGCCATCTTTCACTCAACCGACGCGCTCGACGTCGGCATTGTGTCTTCGACTCGACGAGCAGAGGAGAGGAGAGGCTGCGTATTACACCATGCGATGCTCGTATCGCCAAGGGCTCGTCGCACTGTTTGCTGTAGGTGGATACCGCTGCAAGTCGTGACGACGGCGAGCTCGACACCAGGCATGGACTTCGTCAGCGCATGGAAGCCGATTTCGGGATTTCGCTTTGTGGTTGCTGCACTGCCGGCAGCGGTCTGTGGGGTTACCAGCGCGTATGGTGCGTGGCGTGGCGCGCCGTGGCTGTCAAAACTAACGTGGGATCGGCAGTGTACGACGCGGAAAGTGTGCGCTGGAAATAGTGCCCGTGTGAGATGTTTGAGTGGTTTGTAGGGCGACGGATGGGCAGAGGGAGATGTGGGTAGGCGTGGCGTGTGTGTGAGTGCGGCGTGGAGCGCGTGGTTGTTGGTGTAGGGCTGTGCGCAGCGTTTTGTTTGATTTTGTGTGGGTTGCCAAATTAGGACCGAGTGTAGCTCAGTTGGTAGAGCGATTGACTGTAGTGTTCTATACTGTGTCTCAGTATACTCGGAAATCAATTGGTCGCTGGTTCGATTCCGGCCACTCGGATTTTATCCATGCCTCCCGCGCACTCTCGTTTGCCTCCTGCGCCCGATTCGCGTGCCCCTGGCCTCGCCAGTGTGTCTGGCATCCAGCCACCGCGTCCATGCCTCGCTCGACTGCGTCCTGGCCCTGCGGCGAGCGGCCAGCCATCTTTCACTCAACCGACGCGCTCGACGTCGGCATTGTGTCTTCGACTCGACGAGCAGAGGAGAGGAGAGGCTGCGTATTACACCATGCGATGCTCGTATCGCCAAGGGCTCGTCGCACTGTTTGCTGTAGGTGGATACCGCTGCAAGTCGTGACGACGGCGAGCTCGACACCAGGCATGGACTTCGTCAGCGCATGGAAGCCGATTTCGGGATTTCGCTTTGTGGTTGCTGCACTGCCGGCAGCGGTCTGTGGGGTTACCAGCGCGTATGGTGCGTGGCGTGGCGCGCCGTGGCTGTCAAAACTAACGTGGGATCGGCAGTGTACGACGCGGAAAGTGTGCGCTGGAAATAGTGCCCGTGTGAGATGTTTGAGTGGTTTGTAGGGCGACGGATGGGCAGAGGAAGATGTGGGTAGGCGTGGCGTGTGTGTGAGTGCGGCGTGGAGCGCGTGGTTGTTGGTGTAGGGCTGTGCGCAGCGTTTTGTTTGATTTTGTGTGGGTTGCCAAATTAGGACCGAGTGTAGCTCAGTTGGTAGAGCGATTGACTGTAGTGTTCTATACTGTGTCTCAGTATACTCGGAAATCAATTGGTCGCTGGTTCGATTCCGGCCACTCGGATTTTATCCATGCCTCCCGCGCACTCTCGTTTGCCTCCTGCGCCCGATTCGCGTGCCCCTGGCCTCGCCAGTGTGTCTGGCATCCAGCCACCGCGTCCATGCCTCGCTCGACTGCGTCCTGGCCCTGCGGCGAGCGGCCAGCCATCTTTCACTCAACCGACGCGCTCGACGTCGGCATTGTGTCTTCGACTCGACGAGCAGAGGAGAGGAGAGGCTGCGTATTACACCATGCGATGCTCGTATCGCCAAGGGCTCGTCGCACTGTTTGCTGTAGGTGGATACCGCTGCAAGTCGTGACGACGGCGAGCTCGACACCAGGCATGGACTTCGTCAGCGCATGGAAGCCGATTTCGGGATTTCGCTTTGTGGTTGCTGCACTGCCGGCAGCGGTCTGTGGGGTTACCAGCGCGTATGGTGCGTGGCGTGGCGCGCCGTGGCTGTCAAAACTAACGTGGGATCGGCAGTGTACGACGCGGAAAGTGTGCGCTGGAAATAGTGCCCGTGTGAGATGTTTGAGTGGTTTGTAGGGCGACGGATGGGCAGAGGGAGATGTGGGTAGGCGTGGCGTGTGTGTGAGGGCGGCGTGGAGCGCGTGGTTGTTGGTGTAGGGCTGTGCGCAGCGTTTTGTTTGATTTTGTGTGGGTTGCCAAATTAGGACCGAGTGTAGCTCAGTTGGTAGAGCGATTGACTGTAGTGTTCTATACTGTGTCTCAGTATACTCGGAAATCAATTGGTCGCTGGTTCGATTCCGGCCACTCGGATTTTATCCATGCCTCCCGCGCACTCTCGTTTGCCTCCTGCGCCCGATTCGCGTGCCCCTGGCCTCGCCAGTGTGTCTGGCATCCAGCCACCGCGTCCATGCCTCGCTCGACTGCGTCCTGGCCCTGCGGCGAGCGGCCAGCCATCTTTCACTCAACCGACGCGCTCGACGTCGGCATTGTGTCTTCGACTCGACGAGCAGAGGAGAGGAGAGGCTGCGTATTACACCATGCGATGCTCGTATCGCCAAGGGCTCGTCGCACTGTTTGCTGTAGGTGGATACCGCTGCAAGTCGTGACGACGGCGAAGCTCGACACCAGGCATGGACTTCGTCAGCGCATGGAAGCCGATTTCGGGATTTCGCTTTGTGGTTGCTGCACTGCCGGCAGCGGTCTGTGGGGTTACCAGCGCGTATGGTGCGTGGCGTGGCGCGCCGTGGCTGTCAAAACTAACGTGGGATCGGCAGTGTACGACGCGGAAAGTGTGCGCTGGAAATAGTGCCCGTGTGAGATGTTTGAGTGGTTTGTAGGGCGACGGATGGGCAGAGGGAGATGTGGGTAGGCGTGGCGTGTGTGTGAGTGCGGCGTGGAGCGCGTGGTTGTTGGTGTAGGGCTGTGCGCAGCGTTTTGTTTGATTTTGTGTGGGTTGCCAAATTAGGACCGAGTGTAGCTCAGTTGGTAGAGCGATTGACTGTAGTGTTCTATACTGTGTCTCAGTATACTCGGAAATCAATTGGTCGCCGGTTCGATTCCGGCCACTCGGATTTTATCCATGCCTCCCGCGCGCTCTCTTTTGCCTCCTGCGCCCGATTCGCGTGCCCCTGGCCTCGCCAGTGTGTCTGGCATCCAGCCACCGCGTCCATGCCTCGCTCGACTGCGTCCTGGCCCTGCGGCGAGCGGCCAGCCATCTTTCACTCAACCGACGCGCTCGACGTCGGCATTGTGTCTTCGACTCGACGAGCAGACGAGAGGAGAGGCTGCGTATTACACCATGCGATGCTCGTATCGCCAAGGGCTCGTCGCACTGTTTGCTGTAGGTGGATACCGCTGCAAGTCGTGACGACGGCGAAGCTCGACACCCGGCATGGACTTCGTCAGCGCATGGAAGCCGATTTCGGGATTTCGCTTTGTGGTTGCTGCACTGCCGGCAGCGGTCTGTGGGGTTACCAGCGCGTATGGTGCGTGGCGTGGCGCGCCGTGGCTGTCAAAACTAACGTGGGATCGGCAGTGTACGACGCGGAAAGTGTGCGCTGGAAATAGTGCCCGTGTGAGATGTTTGAGTGGTTTGTAGGGCGACGGATGGGCAGAGGGAGATGTGGGTAGGCGTGGCGTGTGTGTGAGGGCGGCGTGGAGCGCGTGGTTGTTGGTGTAGGGCTGTGCGCAGCGTTTTGTTTGATTTTGTGTGGGTTGCCAAATTAGGACCGAGTGTAGCTCAGTTGGTAGAGCGATTGACTGTAGTGTTCTATACTGTGTCTCAGTATACTCGGAAATCAATTGGTCGCTGGTTCGATTCCGGCCACTCGGATTTTATCCATGCCTCCCGCGCGCTCTCTTTTGCCTCCTGCGCCCGATTCGCGTGCCCCTGGCCTCGCCAGTGTGTCTGGCATCCAGCCACCGCGTCCATGCCTCGCTCGACTGCGTCCTGGCCCTGCGGCGAGCGCGCCAGCCATCTTTCACTCAACCGACGCGCTCGACGTCGGCATTGTGTCTTCGACTCGACGAGCAGAGGAGAGGAGAGGCTGCGTATTACACCATGCGATGCTCGTATCGCCAAGGGCTCGTCGCACTGTTTGCTGTAGGTGGATACCGCTGCAAGTCGTGACGACGGCGAAGCTCGACACCAGGCATGGACGTCGTCAGCGCATGGAAGCCGATTTCGGGATTTCGCTTTGTGGTTGCTGCGCTGCCGGCAGCGGTCTGTGGGGTTACCAGCGCGTATGGTGCGTGGCGTGGCGCGCCGTGGCTGTCAAAACTAACGTGGGATCGGCAGTGTACGACGCGGAAAGTGTGCGCTGGAAATAGTGCCCGTGTGAGATGTTTGAGTGGTTTGTAGGGCGACGGATGGGCAGAGGGAGATGTGGGTAGGCGTGGCGTGTGTGTGAGTGCGGCGTGGAGCGCGTGGTTGTTGGTGTAGGGCTGTGCGCAGCGTTTTGTTTGATTTTGTGTGGGTTGCCAAATTAGGACCGAGTGTAGCTCAGTTGGTAGAGCGATTGACTGTAGTGTTCTATACTGTGTCTCAGTATACTCGGAAATCAATTGGTCGCCGGTTCGATTCCGGCCACTCGGATTTTATCCATGCCTCCCGCGCGCTCTCTTTTGCCTCCTGCGCCCGATTCGCGTGCCCCTGGCCTCGCCAGTGTGTCTGGCATCCAGCCACCGCGTCCATGCCTCGCTCGACTGCGTCCTGGCCCTGCGGCGAGCGGCCAGCCATCTTTCACTCAACCGACGCGCTCGACGTCGGCATTGTGTCTTCGACTCGACGAGCAGAGGAGAGGAGAGGCTGCGTATTACACCATGCGATGCTCGTATCGCCAAGGGCTCGTCGCACTGTTTGCTGTAGGTGGATACCGCTGCAAGTCGTGACGACGGCGAGCTCGACACCAGGCATGGACTTCGTCAGCGCATGGAAGCCGATTTCGGGATTTCGCTTTGTGGTTGCTGCACTGCCGGCAGCGGTCTGTGGGGTTACCAGCGCGTATGGTGCGTGGCGTGGCGCGCCGTGGCTGTCAAAACTAACGTGGGATCGGCAGTGTACGACGCGGAAAGTGTGCGCTGGAAATAGTGCCCGTGTGAGATGTTTGAGTGGTTTGTAGGGCGACGGATGGGCAGAGGGAGATGTGGGTAGGCGTGGCGTGTGTGTGAGTGCGGCGTGGAGCGCGTGGTTGTTGGTGTAGGGCTGTGCGCAGCGTTTTGTTTGATTTTGTGTGGGTTGCCAAATTAGGACCGAGTGTAGCTCAGTTGGTAGAGCGATTGACTGTAGTGTTCTATACTGTGTCTCAGTATACTCGGAAATCAATTGGTCGCCGGTTCGATTCCGGCCACTCGGATTTTATCCATGCCTCCCGCGCGCTCTCTTTTGCCTCCTGCGCCCGATTCGCGTGCCCCTGGCCTCGCCAGTGTGTCTGGCATCCAGCCACCGCGTCCATGCCTCGCTCGACTGCGTCCTGGCCCTGCGGCGAGCGGCCAGCCATCTTTCACTCAACCGACGCGCTCGACGTCGGCATTGTGTCTTCGACTCGACGAGCAGAGGAGAGGAGAGGCTGCGTATTACACCATGCGATGCTCGTATCGCCAAGGGCTCGTCGCACTGTTTGCTGTAGGTGGATACCGCTGCAAGTCGTGACGACGGCGAGCTCGACACCAGGCATGGACTTCGTCAGCGCATGGAAGCCGATTTCGGGATTTCGCTTTGTGGTTGCTGCACTGCCGGCAGCGGTCTGTGGGGTTACCAGCGCGTATGGTGCGTGGCGTGGCGCGCCGTGGCTGTCAAAACTAACGTGGGATCGGCAGTGTACGACGCGGAAAGTGTGCGCTGGAAATAGTGCCCGTGTGAGATGTTTGAGTGGTTTGTAGGGCGACGGATGGGCAGAGGGAGATGTGGGTAGGCGTGGCGTGTGTGTGAGTGCGGCGTGGAGCGCGTGGTTGTTGGTGTAGGGCTGTGCGCAGCGTTTTGTTTGATTTTGTGTGGGTTGCCAAATTAGGACCGAGTGTAGCTCAGTTGGTAGAGCGATTGACTGTAGTGTTCTATACTGTGTCTCAGTATACTCGGAAATCAATTGGTCGCCGGTTCGATTCCGGCCACTCGGATTTTATCCATGCCTCCCGCGCGCTCTCTTTTGCCTCCTGCGCCCGATTCGCGTGCCCCTGGCCTCGCCAGTGTGTCTGGCATCCAGCCACCGCGTCCATGCCTCGCTCGACTGCGTCCTGGCCCTGCGGCGAGCGGCCAGCCATCTTTCACTCAACCGACGCGCTCGACGTCGGCATTGTGTCTTCGACTCGACGAGCAGAGGAGAGGAGAGGCTGCGTATTACACCATGCGATGCTCGTATCGCCAAGGGCTCGTCGCACTGTTTGCTGTAGGTGGATACCGCTGCAAGTCGTGACGACGGCGAAGCTCGACACCAGGCATGGACGTCGTCAGCGCATGGAAGCCGATTTCGGGATTTCGCTTTGTGGTTGCTGCGCTGCCGGCAGCGGTCTGTGGGGTTACCAGCGCGTATGGTGCGTGGCGTGGCGCGCCGTGGCTGTCAAAACTAACGTGGGATCGGCAGTGTACGACGCGGAAAGTGTGCGCTGGAAATAGTGCCCGTGTGAGATGTTTGAGTGGTTTGTAGGGCGACGGATGGGCAGAGGGAGATGTGGGTAGGCGTGGCGTGTGTGTGAGTGCGGCGTGGAGCGCGTGGTTGTTGGTGTAGGGCTGTGCGCAGCGTTTTGTTTGATTTTGTGTGGGTTGCCAAATTAGGACCGAGTGTAGCTCAGTTGGTAGAGCGATTGACTGTAGTGTTCTATGCTGTGTCTCAGTATACTCGGAAATCAATTGGTCGCTGGTTCGATTCCGGCCACTCGGATTTTATCCATGCCTCCCGCGCGCTCTCTTTTGCCTCCTGCGCCCGATTCGCGTGCCCCTGGCCTCGCCAGTGTGTCTGGCATCCAGCCACCGCGTCCATGCCTCGCTCGACTGCGTCCTGGCCCTGCGGCGAGCGGCCAGCCATCTTTCACTCAACCGACGCGCTCGACGTCGGCATTGTGTCTTCGACTCGACGAGCAGACGAGAGGAGAGGCTGCGTATTACACCATGCGATGCTCGTATCGCCAAGGGCTCGTCGCACTGTTTGCTGTAGGTGGATACCGCTGCAAGTCGTGACGACGGCAAAGCTCGACACGAGGCATGGACGTCGTCAGCGCATGGAAGCCGATTTCGGGATTTCGCTTTGTGGTTGCTGCGCTGCCGGCAGCGGTCTGTGGGGTTACCAGCGCGTATGGTGCGTGGCGTGGCGCGCCGTGGCTGTCAAAACTGACGTGGGATCGGCAGTGTACGACGCGGAAAGTGTGCGCTGGAAATAGTGCCCGTGTGAGATGTTTGAGTGGTTTGTAGGGCGACGGATGGGCAGAGGGAGATGTGGGTAGGCGTGGCGTGTGTGTGAGGGCGGCGTGGAGCGCGTGGTTGTTGGTGTAGGGCTGTGCGCAGCGTTTTGTTTGATTTTGTGTGGGTTGCCAAATTAGGACCGAGTGTAGCTCAGTTGGTAGAGCGATTGACTGTAGTGTTCTATGCAGTGTCTCAGTATACTCGGAAATCAATTGGTCGCTGGTTCGATTCCGGCCACTCGGATTTTATCCATGCCTCCCGCGCGCTCTCTTTTGCCTCCTGCGCCCGATTCGCGTGCCCCTGGCCTCGCCAGTGTGTCTGGCATCCAGCCACCGCGTCCATGCCTCGCTCGACTGCGTCCTGGCCCTGCGGCGAGCGGCCAGCCATCTTTCACTCAACCGACGCGCTCGACGTCGGCATTGTGTCTTCGACTCGACGAGCAGAGGAGAGGAGAGGCTGCGTATTACACCATGCGATGCTCGTATCGCCAAGGGCTCGTCGCACTGTTTGCTGTAGGTGGATACCGCTGCAAGTCGTGACGACGGCAAAGCTCGACACGAGGCATGGACGTCGTCAGCGCATGGAAGCCGATTTCGGGATTTCGCTTTGTGGTTGCTGCACTGCCGGCAGCGGTCTGTGGGGTTACCAGCGCGTATGGTGCGTGGCGTGGCGCGCCGTGGCTGTCAAAACTGACGTGGGATCGGCAGTGTACGACGCGGAAAGTGTGCGCTGGAAATAGTGCCCGTGTGAGATGTTTGAGTGGTTTGTAGGGCGACGGATGGGCAGAGGGAGATGTGGGTAGGCGTGGCGTGTGTGTGAGGGCGGCGTGGAGCGCGTGGTTGTTGGTGTAGGGCTGTGCGCAGCGTTTTGTTTGATTTTGTGTGGGTTGCCAAATTAGGACCGAGTGTAGCTCAGTTGGTAGAGCGATTGACTGTAGTGTTCTATACTGTGTCTCAGTATACTCGGAAATCAATTGGTCGCTGGTTCGATTCCGGCCACTCGGATTTTATCCATGCCTCCCGCGCGCTCTCTTTTGCCTCCTGCGCCCGATTCGCGTGCCCCTGGCCTCGCCAGTGTGTCTGGCATCCAGCCACCGCGTCCATGCCTCGCTCGACTGCGTCCTGGCCCTGCGGCGAGCGGCCAGCCATCTTTCACTCAACCGACGCGCTCGACGTCGGCATTGTGTCTTCGACTCGACGAGCAGAGGAGAGGAGAGGCTGCGTATTACACCATGCGATGCTCGTATCGCCAAGGGCTCGTCGCACTGTTTGCTGTAGGTGGATACCGCTGCAAGTCGTGACGACGGCGAGCTCGACACCAGGCATGGACTTCTTCAGCGCATGGAAGCCGATTTCGGGATTTCGCTTTGTGGTTGCTGCACTGCCGGCAGCGGTCTGTGGGGTTACCAGCGCGTATGGTGCGTGGCGTGGCGCGCCGTGGCTGTCAAAACTAACGTGGGATCGGCAGTGTACGACGCGGAAAGTGTGCGCTGGAAATAGTGCCCGTGTGAGATGTTTGAGTGGTTTGTAGGGCGACGGATGGGCAGAGGGAGATGTGGGTAGGCGTGGCGTGTGTGTGAGGGCGGCGTGGAGCGCGTGGTTGTTGGTGTAGGGCTGTGCGCAGCGTTTTGTTTGATTTTGTGTGGGTTGCCAAATTAGGACCGAGTGTAGCTCAGTTGGTAGAGCGATTGACTGTAGTGTTCTATACTGTGTCTCAGTATACTCGGAAATCAATTGGTCGCTGGTTCGATTCCGGCCACTCGGATTTTATCCATGCCTCCCGCGCACTCTCGTTTGCCTCCTGCGCCCGATTCGCGTGCCCCTGGCCTCGCCAGTGTGTCTGGCATCCAGCCACCGCGTCCATGCCTCGCTCGACTGCGTCCTGGCCCTGCGGCGAGCGGCCAGCCATCTTTCACTCAACCGACGCGCTCGACGTCGGCATTGTGTCTTCGACTCGACGAGCAGAGGAGAGGAGAGGCTGCGTATTACACCATGCGATGCTCGTATCGCCAAGGGCTCGTCGCACTGTTTGCTGTAGGTGGATACCGCTGCAAGTCGTGACGACGGCGAAGCTCGACACCAGGCATGGACGTCGTCAGCGCATGGAAGCCGATTTCGGGATTTCGCTTTGTGGTTGCTGCACTGCCGGCAGCGGTCTGTGGGGTTACCAGCTCGTATGGTGCGTGGCGTGGCGCGCCGTGGCTGTCAAAACTAACGTGGGATCGGCAGTGTACGACGCGGAAAGTGTGCGCTGGAAATAGTGCCCGTGTGAGATGTTTGAGTGGTTTGTAGGGCGACGGATGGGCAGAGGGAGATGTGGGTAGGCGTGGCGTGTGTGTGAGTGCGGCGTGGAGCGCGTGGTTGTTGGTGTAGGGCTGTGCGCAGCGTTTTGTTTGATTTTGTGTGGGTTGCCAAATTAGGACCGAGTGTAGCTCAGTTGGTAGAGCGATTGACTGTAGTGTTCTATACTGTGTCTCAGTATACTCGGAAATCAATTGGTCGCTGGTTCGATTCCGGCCACTCGGATTTTATCCATGCCTCCCGCGCACTCTCGTTTGCCTCCTGCGCCCGATTCGCGTGCCCCTGGCCTCGCCAGTGTGTCTGGCATCCAGCCACCGCGTCCATGCCTCGCTCGACTGCGTCCTGGCCCTGCGGCGAGCGGCCAGCCATCTTTCACTCAACCGACGCGCTCGACGTCGGCATTGTGTCTTCGACTCGACGAGCAG
>QQOI01000094.1:0-176788 GCA_009729435.1 Phytophthora fragariae | reverse complement strand
TGGAGCCTACCTTTCTCAGTACTCGTTCGGGTCTTGGAGTGGGCTCCTCGGACGTCGGACTGGATTGCGGAGGTGAACGAGGCTGGATGCTCGTCAGCCGTGGCGCAACTGTTGGATCGACGACCTGAGCCACCGTTCAACGACACGTTCGCCCATACCTGCAACCCTGCGAGTTCGCTGTTCGTGCCGCGGAGATGACCAGCGAAGAGTGGCCGCCTCGGTGGGGTGGTGGAACCCGTCGCTCCCAGCGTCTTCTGTGTCCGCGCCGTGGGTCACCCAATTTGGGGCCGGTCGTGATGATGGCGCTTCTGAAGGGTCGAAAGACTCGCCAAATCTCGGCGCTGACACTCCCTAGGCGTTCCAGTCCTCAGTCGCCTGTCATTTCCTTTTCTCCTGCACCAACTCTCGCTGTTCCAGTATCGTCCGACGCTCTCTTTTGCCAGGCAGCTCGTAGGGTGTAGTTCATTCTTCATTGGTACTCCATAATCACTTTAATCCCCACGTAACTCCAGCATGTCTTCTTCGTAGCTTGGTAATCCTCGTGGGCAGCCATGTCGCTCTGACCCTGCGGTCGCTGGTGCGCCGACCGAGGGTAGTCTCGTGTTCTTGGTCGTCATCTTAATTCTCCCACATGTACATATGCATTGTTCGTTTGGTACATCTTCTTTCATCTGTTGCTGCGAGCCAAATGCTCCTCATGAGCAGTTCAATCCTCGGTCGCTTCTGCAGTGGGTACTCCTCATTCACTCTGTGTCCTTCCGCGGGGCGACCGTGTTCCCAATGGCTTCTTTCGTCTGTATTTGCGAGCTGGTGCCCTCACCAATCCAGTTCGATTCACCGATAGCGTCAAGCGCGCTACTCGTCCGCAGTCTGAGCCATTTGTAGACGTCCGGTCGCTGCGTTTCTGACGCAAGTAATCGTAGAAGTAGTCCTCCACACGACAAGTTGGTAGCTGGTTCCCACGTTGGCTCCTCGTAGCCGACCCATTTCACTGAACTCTCGACCTGCTCGATTGGTGCTCGTTGATAACGGTGTGCGGTCGTCCAGGATGGCTTCAACTTCAAATTCACCCGACGGGTGGTCCGGCTCCCAGCTATCCTCCGGGCAACAGCTCCTCGTCAGAAGTCCACTCGTGACTCCTCGTCCACCTCTGGTGCCAGCCGAACTTAGGCCGGTCTCCGGGCACTCGCTCACCGCCTTCAACCGCGAGACATGTACGACTGGGTAGAAGCGGTAGCCGCTGTCGATTCGGTAGCTCTGGCTCGTAAAGCGAACTCCTCCACCTTCTTCTTGATGCGGAATGGTCCATGCCACCGATGCGCGAGTTTCTTCGTCAGACCGGGTTTTACTCGCTCCATATACGGCCACACGCGGCTTCCTGACCCGAACAGCGACCTCGGTGGGGCCTCGTTTGAATCCACCTCGCCTGAGGGTCTCGTTAGCGACTCCCTCTCCTGCCGTCCGAGTGTCTCGTTGTGTTCCTTGGCTCTCCGAGCCTTCTCCGTTGTTTGGTACTCTTTGGCCATACTGAGTGCAATCTCTTGCTGTCGGTTGACTTCACGGCGCCACGCCAGGCGTCCGGAGCCTCGTTTGAGGGACGATGACATCGCCTTGAGCGTTGACTGTGCATCCCCAACCATGAACGAGGTAAAACGGGGTTTCCTTCCGGGTCCCATCTTGCGAGTTGTTGATGGCGAAGATCAGCTTCTCTGCAATCATCCCGAATCCTGCTGTAAAGGGATCTTCGGCATACACGCACGGACTGCATGACGGTTTTCACTGATCGTTCTTGCTGCCCATTCGCCTGCGACCCGGTAACTCAGCGTAGCTCGCGACCGAGACTGCATCATCTCAGCGAAGGCTTGGAACACTTCGCTCATGAACCTCGGATCCCGGTCGTGACGAATCAGCGAGGGTGCACCGAACCTTCGGTAGACACACCTCCTCGAAAGCCTGGGCAACGACGAGTGCAGTGGTATCCGACATAGCTTTACCCATCACAAATCCGGTGAACGAGCACTGGAACAGCAGTAGTGCCGTGTTTCCTCGTCGAGACTTCGGCAACGGAACCACAAAATCCATGGAGACCATCTCGAACGGTCTCTCGGCCAATACGTTTCCTGGGGAATAGCCTCTCAGCTGAGGCCGGCTCTTACTTGAACAGCAGTCCGGGCAGGACCTGACGTGCTTCTCTACGTCCGCGTACAGTCCGATCCAATAGTAGTCCGACTTCACTCGGTGGTAAGTGCGATTAATACCTTGGTGACCACCTTCCAACGAGTCGTGGCAGCTTTGCAGCACTTCTTGGACCATCGTTGAGGGTACTACGAGACGCATCCACGTTCCCTGTTGCTCGTCCGGGTCCGAACGACGGTTGGTTCCCACAAAGTAGAGGACTCCGTCTTCGCTCAGCACGAACCGGTCTGCCATTTTCCACGCGTCACGTGCCGCCTTGTAACCCAGGCGGGCGTCTTCGCCTCGGAGGACCGCTCTCAGGTTGGACCATCTCAGCTCCTCTTCTTGTGCAGCTGCGACTCTTCCGACGCTCTTCTTGTACTGTCAGCGGATCTACGTCCTCAGCGTCCGGCGGGGCTGGCGTGGCAACCGTCAAAACCTCGGTGGCCGGTAGCGTTTCTTCCTGCACGTTCTGAGCCTCGTTCGGCACCGCGTTGGATTCTGCAAAGTCGAGCTGCATCGTCCTGACCCATGACCGATACTTCGTTGGCAAACCTGACTCGCTTCGTCTTCGCCTTTGCCTGGTGCCTCGTTGTAACCGTCACATGGCCTGAATCTCGGTCTTCGGCCCGCACAAAATCGAAAAAGGTCTTACTTCGGGGTTCTTTGCTGGTCATAGACGCTCGCAAGACACTCACCGAGGGCTTCTCTTCTGTCGTTTCGTCCACCGAGGTTTCGTAGATGACTTCATTAATCCGGTTCAGAGCTCTCAGTTCTGCGATCCCTTACCTCGGACGTCGTCACTGCAGACGCTTTCGACTCAATGTTTCGCTGGCCAGAGAGTCTGCTGCTGCGATGAATTCTCGTATCGCATGCAGGTACTTGACCGAACGAAGCTTGGCTACGAGTTCCCGGTGGTGGTTGAGTTGTGCCATCAGCGTTTCCTTCCGGCACGCTATCACCCCTAGTGCTTTCGAGATAAGCACTGGCAGCGATCACTATCGTCCATTCCGAAAGTTTCCATAATATCCACGAGCAACTCCCATAGCCACCGTGTTTCTCCGTCTTCGCCGAGCCATCGAACGAGAGGACGTGTCCACTGTACGAGGTCGGTAGTCGAGCATACAACATATGCGGGTCCAAACGAACGTTCGGTGACCCGCTTTGGATGGAGGGGCGACCGAGGCTAACGACTCGTCCAAATCGACGAAACTCGTCAGTCCAGCTTGGAGCAGCTGAGCGAAAGCACAGTCCTTTCCTTCACTCGTTCGACCACCAGGTGCCACGGCGACAGCAAGACGGCAAACTGGGTGGCCCGACCGAAAAAGTGTCTTGGACTTGTGCACCCACTCGAGCGTTGAAAACCGAGTGTAGACTCGGATAGACTTCCCAACAGGCTGAGTATAGCATACCTTCAGTACCAGCAATAGGGCCAGCACCTCCTTCTCGGCCGGGTGGTAGTTCATCTCGGCGTCCTTCAATACGCGGCCACCAGAAGCGAACGGGGTATAGTTTGCCCTCGTGTTCTTGCAGAAGGGTGGAGCTGAGAGCCCACTCATTTGCGAACAGTTCTTGCAGAAGGGTGGAGCTGAGAGCCCACTCATTTGCGAACAGCGTGACGTGGACATCCTTGCCCCTGTCGAAGTGGCGCAGTATCGGAGCGTCTCAGACGCGCTGTTGCAGCATTGAAAAGCTCCGCCTGGCGGCGGAGAGGTCATCCCTGGCTCGAAATCGGCGTCCTTCAGCTGGTAGAGCGCCGCGCCGTACACCGCAAAATCTTGGATAAAACGACTGTAATAGTTGAGTGCTCCTAGGAAAGACTGAACTCCCTTATTGGACGAGGGGAACGAGAGCTCGGTCACTGCGGTTGCTTTCTTCGTGTCGGGAGCAATACCAGCTGCCGAGACGTCGTGAGACAGGAAGCCTACCTTCCGCTGTACGAACAGGCTCTTGGAGAAGCTAACACTGATCCGACACTCCTGGAAACGACTTAGCAGACGGTCTAGCGTCGCCAAACACGCTTCAAACGTCTCGGGAGCCGAAGCAGATATCGTCTACGAACGAACGCCGATCGAGCACAGTCACCAACGAGGATTCGTCCGGTTCTCCGCTGGAGTACATGTCGGCCAAAGGGCTGTTCACGAGTTGCGACTGCACTTTCGGTGGTCGACAGGGCTCGGTCGGCCTCGAACTTGGTCCGAGGAGCCTCGTTCAGACTGACCGAGGCCTCGGTCACCCCTGCCCTGTCGTCAGCATCGGCCGTTTCAGCTATCCGCATCTTCTCCGAGAAGTTAGCCCAGCCTCCTTTCGGTTGAACGAACCCCCAGAGGGCGTTGTCGATCATCCGCTGGTAGATCATGGGCGCATTCTTGAGTCCGAATGGCATGCGCAGCCACTCGAAGTGGCCCAACGCGCAGACAAAGGCTGAGATCTTGCGGGCTCGGCGGGTCATCATCACAGCCCAGAATCCGCTCGCCGCGTCCAAGGAGCAAAACCATAGGTATGCCTCCATCTCGGTCAACAAATCGTCGACCAGTGGCATGGCATATTCCATGATCGCGGTGATCGCATTCACTCGTTTGTAGTCGATACATAAGCGTATGTCAATTCCGTTCTTCTTCAACACAATAACGATCGGGGATGCCCACGGGCTATCCGAAAACGAGACCAATCTCGCCATCAGTAGACCCTTCAGCAGCTCGTAGACCTTACCCAGAAACCGTGGGGGTCCTCCGAGCCTTTTGCTTAATCGGGAGGTGCCCCAGCACGTCGATGTCACACACAACCCCGTACGCCGGTGGGGGCAAAGCGTTGCCGCTCGCAACCATGATTTCTTCGTGTTTCTGAAGCACTGCTACGAGTTTCGCCTGTTGATCGGTCTGCAAGTCGGTGTTCTGGACATTCGGGCCCGAGTAGTCCAGAGTTGTCGACGACTGTTCCGTCAGATCGGGCAGGAACGCGAGCTCGTGCGCGTAGTCAGTCAACTCAATCTCGCTCGGCAGGTGTTCCGCCGTATCGTTGGTGCCCCAGTCTGCATCAGCAACTGATTCCGAGCTACCTCCGGCCATCACCGAGACGAAGACGGCTTCCAAGCGCTCCGCGTCTGACTTGACATGTCGTCCATCGGTTGGGTCGGCGGGCGTTCGGTCTGTTGTTACCTAAGCTTCCGGGTCACCCCTGGGCTCGGTCGCTACACAATCGTCTGCTTGATCACTACGGGATTCGCCACCCGTGGTCACCGAGGTCAGGATCTCTCCTGATTCGCCTGGAGGGCGTGCTGAGTCGTCGATCCGGACATCAATGACCAGATTTCCCGACTCGGGTCGTTCTGCGACCTCCTCGGTTGCGTAGTCCTCGGACGGCCTTGAATCATGTCCTCCATTTCTCGCCGGACCAGAGTCCGGTGTCGACCGAGGGCGACCGGCACTCGGCTGCTTCGCCAGTAGGTTCGGCTAGGTCAAGACATTGGGCTGTCGTTAGCCGATCATCCTCATCTCCTCCTGGCATCTCGGTACACACCAAAGCCTCGGTGGGCTGTCGTAGGAGTGCCCCAGGAGTCGGGTACTCGCGTCGTTCCACGACCGAGGGTTGTACAACCAACCACTCTTGGTAGAGCTTGCCCTCGCGTCCAAACAGCGTTTCATCTCTGCTCTCCGCGTATGCCAGCACTTGCCACTCTCGATATTTGTCAGACCCCACTCGCGCGTAGCCCGTTTCCCGAGGTAGATCTTCTCTAGGCACACATAACACGACAGGTTCGTGTGCCGAACAACTCGCTCTCTTCGTCGTAACATTGGTCAGCCGTATCCAGATCGGCCGGCCTCGTTGACTCTTCGCTACGGTCGGCACAAGCCTCGTTGACCTTCGAATCCACATCTCGTGGGTCGTTCGAGACGGTTGTCGTCGAGGCAGACGGAATTCTCGCCACTCCCTGCCAGGGATCGCCAACAGCTCGGTAGGACCTCCCACGATGTGATTTCCGTAGGACACCTGCTCCTCCGACTCCTTCGATTTCAAGAGAGGTACCATATCCTCGTCCGGAAGCCTGGCTGTGCCGTGGAACAGGTCCAGCCGAATTCCGGCAGGTACCATGAAATCCATGCCTAGGACGACATCCACACCGGCACTGTGGTCCATGATCCACACATCGAACTCATATGCATGCTTCCACCCGAGTGTGACTTTCACTAAAGCTCGTCGTTGGGTTTCCATGATCCCCGGGTTGATGGCTCGTACTTCGAGGCTACGACCGTGGTCAAAAACCTCTCGCGCTCGGAGCTTCTTTGCAAAACTCGCCGAGATCACACTCACATTCGCTCCGGTGTCGAGCAGGATCCGTATCCGGGTGTCATCTACTGCGCCCTTGACCAGCGCGCGCATTCTCTTCCTCTTGTCGTATCGTTGGGACGACCACCACCCCATTCGTTCGCCGGGCAGTAATTTTATTGCCCGACCGAGGGTTCGGTCGACTGACTCCACTTGAGCCATACTTGTGATGACAGCCTCGGTCGGGGTCGGCGCGGGTTCTCCATCACTTGTTTCATCAATTCCATTCTCACCGAGGCTTAAGCCTCTGTCACTTCCATTTTCCATCGTATTCACTCGTTCGTTGTTCTTTCGATCATCGGGCCATTTGCTTTTGCCTGTGAACGCAAACAAATAGTCTGCGTCGACAGCAGGCTCAGCTAACTGTGGCAGCCCGATTGGGACCAACCCAGTTTCAGTTGGCGGGCTGCCTAGTTTAAATGACCCCCGAACACCAGGCTCTGCAGCTCTGGGGTGAGATCCTTCTTGTCGACCTTCGTTCGTAACAGGCTTGTCAGCTCCCGGAGGGCGTCGCACTTGCCGGCGTCGTGTACTTGTTTACACAACTTGCACCTCCGATTGCAGTAGTGCACCGAGTGGTATGGGCTATTGCATGCCGCACACGGTCCGTACTGGCGACGTCCTTCTCGGTCGCGCTGGAATTGGTTGCTCCCGCCCGACTGACGACGATTGTCCGACCGAGCGAAGGTCCCAGCTGCGGCTGCTCGACGCTCATTGTCGTTCGTCGCGTCCACATGTCCGTGAGCGTCGGCCGAGACTTCGCTCGAATCCGATTCTGCGTCTGAATACTCGTCGGCGTCGTACGACGTGCCGTGTAGGTTGGGAATCCTCGTGGTCTCCGTCCGAGGCTCTGATGTTCAAGGCGGTGACGACATCGGCCAAAGCCTCTACCAGGGTAATCCTCGACCGGTACGGGGATTCGTCACGTCGTTCTCGGCGTCGACCATCGTCTCGGTAGCGTCGCTCGCGACCGAAACCGCTCCTCGTACCCTCGTTCGACCTGTTTTCGCGTCGCCGGTCGTCGTCTTGGCTTCGGTGGCGCCTCACCGAGGGTTCGCGCGCCGTCTTCCGCTCTCTACTACGCAGGATGTCGTTGATCATTTCTTCAAGGTCGTGGATGTCCTTGACCCGCGCGTGACACAGCCGCTCTTCCAGGCCTCGGTCATCACACGTATCGAGGAAGTGATCCACGTGGTCCTTCGCCTCGCGCCCTCCGTTCTCAAATTGCACGCCGGCGTTGCGAGCGTACCCATTCAAGCGATTGAGGTAGTCGCAGACGTGCTCCTTGTCCTCTCTCTTCGCTGAGTAGTAGCGAGCCTTTGCTGACTGGGTGAACTTCGAGCAGTAATACTTGATGAAAGCATCACTCAGCAACTTCCACGTACGCTTGGTTTTGCGAGGGAGCTGGCGGTACCAATGGAGTGCCCCGTCTTGGAGACTGAGTTCAAAGGCCATGCCCCACTCGTTCGTCGGAGTGTGCGTTCCCTTCATCTCGTACATGAATATTTGGAGCCACTGCATCGACCGCTCGCTCTTGTTGCGAGTACCGAGGAACGGCTTGATGTTGCCGAGAGGAAGGTGCGTAGCGATCTCAAGCCTCGGTGTGTTACTCCGGCCATTCGCTGCACTCAGTTCCCTCACTTAGCGTGCCCACTCACCCGTCTGGTCTCCGTCGTAGTAGTCCGGGTCAAAACGATCTTCGTCACTGTCTGACGACTCCTCTCGGGCCTCGAACCGCTTCTCGGGAGGTCGGACGGTCGTCCGTCGAGTGTTCGGCGTGGTGAACGAGGCCTCGTTCTCCTTCGCCAAACGATCGCTACGGTCGACTGACCTAGGTGTCACCATGTGCGAGTCTTGCATGTACGGGGATGCTGGCCCCTTTGCGGCGAAAGTTCCTCCCTTGACATCGGTGGTCCCCTTCTGAGGCGTCGGTGGCAGCGGCACTCGCGACGGATCCGCCTCGGTTTGGACCAGGTAAGTGGTCGAGCCGAACACTAGAGTAGCCACGCTCGCGTTGGTAGCACCGAACGCAGTACGTAACTTCTTCTTCCACTTCGAGAGGGCGGTAGCAGCCTCGGTCGGACTCCAGTCGGCGAGCGCCATGGTCGACGGGTACATTTGGGAGTCGCACCCCATCGCACGAAGTAGCCCTTCGGTCTCTCGAGCTACCGCCAAGGTGCTCGTCGAGTCAATGGGCGCAGCCAGCGCTCGTCCGAGGTCTGCCCACACAGCCTGACGAACCATCTTGGGCGAGAACAGCCGCATCCAGTTACTCTTCGTCCTCATCAGCTCTACACACCGGCCCAACACCTTATTGGCCGCCGGCGTGTCTCTGTTGAGGGGCGGACGGATTCCCGTCGGCTGGGTCGTGGCCGCCGCCATCTTCGGGAAATCCTTCACTCCATCTTCTCCGTCGTCCTCGCCGAACGCTGGCTCCAGCTTGGCGACATCATCCAACTCGTCAACGAGGTTTCGAGCGAGTGGGCGTACCCCGCTGCTTCGTCCTGCAGACACTACCGCTGCCTCGGCGGCCCGGTCACGGTACCCTTCCCTTGACTTCCCAGTCATCATCTTCGTCTTCTTCCATGGCGTCCGAGGGTTCAAACGCCGAATCGTAGCTCGCCGGATGCTCGTCGACCCTGTCCATCGCAACGGTCGCCAGAGACTCGAACGAACTTCCAGAGTGGTCCGACGCCTCGGAGCGTGGCCCACTCGACTTCATACGGCGTAGTTGGAGCCGCAGACTTGGATCCTCGCGCCATCTTCTTCTTCTCTTCTTTTCATCTTCTCCTCTTTTTGCTCGTAGGGGTTGAGACCTACAACAACCAGAATACGACCGAGGGTTTGGTCGTAAATTCCAATCACGGGTTTAGCCGGACGGATTTAGCCTCGGTTGGGTATTTATTAGGTCCCACCGAGGCCAAAGTCACTACCTGTCACTCTACCGAGGTAAATGAGAGTGAAAGCTTGTCACAACGGCAACTTCCTTTCTGTCAGCTCGCTACCGTACGGTACGAGTCCCACCAACAACACGTCTTCCTGAAAGGGTTAACGAAAGTTGGATCTAAACCTTCAGGAACGATCCCTTACACCGGGTTGGATATAAGCCTCTGTGTACCAAGGGTGTCTTCGGTCAACCCAAAACCTGCACTAGCTAGCCACGAACGAGGGCTAGAATGCAATATAGCGCTTTCGCGCAACCCTTTTGCAGTCCCTCAGATGGAAGGGTACCGGCTGATTAGGCCTAATACAAAGGAGACCGAGGTAATCCTCGGTCGGTAGTAGAATATACTCTAGGGGACTTAAACACTCCACACACACACAGAACGACACTCTAAGTGCCACTCTAACCTCTCGGTCACGCCTACTCTTGGCTTGACCTCGGTGGACTATTAATTAATAAATCTCTAGTCCGCCAACAGCCATACCACTAAGCCAGGCGTATCCAGGCACTACAATAAGCTAGCTAACACTTACCGGAGTCGGACTTAACCTCTGAAGACTTGGGGGGAAGACTGCTGATTTATTACTGAAGTTTCAGAGGCTCTGAGAGCCTCTGCAGATCGTCCTATAGCTAATCCTACTCCTATATACAAATACCTAGTATAAACGAATCTCGATGTGGCGACTTCTGTACACTCATCAATAATGACGGTGATTACGCCAGAGGTACCTCGAGGTGCGACCGAGGCTTCCACTTAAGTACGACCGAGGTTTTGGTCGTAAATATCACTGAGTCTGACGGATTTAGCCTCGGTTGGGTATTTATTAGGTCCCACCGAGGCCAAAGTCACTACCTGTCACTCTACCGAGGTAAATGAGAGTGAAAGCTTGTCACAACGGCAACTTCCTTTCTGTCAGCTCGCTACCGTACGGTACGAGTCCCACCAACAACACGTCTTCCTGAAAGGGTTAACGAAAGTTGGATCTAAACCTTCAGGAACGATCCCTTACACCGGGTTGGATATAAGCCTCTGTGTACCAAGGGTGTCTTCGGTCAACCCAAAACCTGCACTAGCTAGCCACGAACGAGGGCTAGAATGCAATATAGCGCTTTCGCGCAACCCTTTTGCAGTCCCTCAGATGGAAGGGTACCGGCTGATTAGGCCTAATACAAAGGAGACCGAGGTAATCCTCGGTCGGTAGTAGAATATACTCTAGGGGACTTAAACACCCCACACACACAGAACGACACTCTAAGTGCCACTCTAACCTCTCGGTCACGCCTACTCTTGGCTTGACCTCGGTGGACTATTAATTAATAAATCTCTAGTCCGCCAACAGCCATACCACTAAGCCAGGCGTATCCAGGCACTACAATAAGCTAGCTAACACTTACCGGAGTCGGACTTAACCTCTGAAGACTTGGGGGGAAGACTGCTGATTTATTACTGAATATTCAGAGGCTCTGAGAGCCTCTGCAGATCGTCCTATAGCTAATCCTACTCCTATATACAAATACCTAGTATAAACGAATCTCGATGTGGCGACTTCTGTACACTCATCAATAATGACGGTGATTACGCCAGAGGTACCTCGAGGTGCGACCGAGGCTTCCACTTAAGTACGACCGAGGTTTTGGTCGTAAATATCACTGAGTCTGACGGATTTAGCCTCGGTTGGGTATTTATTAGGTCCCACCGAGGCCAAAGTCACTACCTGTCACTCTACCGAGGTAAATGAGAGTGAAAGCTTGTCACAACGGCAACTTCCTTTCTGTCAGCTCGCTACCGTACGGTACGAGTCCCACCAACAACACGTCTTCCTGAAAGGGTTAACGAAAGTTGGATCTAAACCTTCAGGAACGATCCCTTACACCGGGTTGGATATAAGCCTCTGTGTACCAAGGGTGTCTTCGGTCAACCCAAAACCTGCACTAGCTAGCCACGAACGAGGGCTAGAATGCAATATAGCGCTTTCGCGCAACCCTTTTGCAGTCCCTCAGATGGAAGGGTACCGGCTGATTAGGCCTAATACAAAGGAGACCGAGGTAATCCTCGGTCGGTAGTAGAATATACTCTAGGGGACTTAAACACCCCACACACACAGAACGACACTCTAAGTGCCACTCTAACCTCTCGGTCACGCCTACTCTTGGCTTGACCTCGGTGGACTATTAATTAATAAATCTCTAGTCCGCCAACAGCCATACCACTAAGCCAGGCGTATCCAGGCACTACAATAAGCTAGCTAACACTTACCGGAGTCGGACTTAACCTCTGAAGACTTGGGGGGAAGACTGCTGATTTATTACTGAATATTCAGAGGCTCTGAGAGCCTCTGCAGATCGTCCTATAGCTAATCCTATATACAAATACCTAGTATAAACGAATCTCGATGTGGCGACTTCTGTACACTCATCAATAATGACGGTGATTACGCCAGAGGTACCTCGAGGTGCGACCGAGGCTTCCACTTAAGTACGACCGAGGTTTTGGTCGTAAATATCACTGAGTCTGACGGATTTAGCCTCGGTTGGGTATTTATTAGGTCCCACCGAGGCCAAAGTCACTACCTGTCACTCTACCGAGGTAAATGAGAGTGAAAGCTTGTCACAACGGCAACTTCCTTTCTGTCAGCTCGCTACCGTACGGTACGAGTCCCACCAACAACACGTCTTCCTGAAAGGGTTAACGAAAGTTGGATCTAAACCTTCAGGAACGATCCCTTACACCGGGTTGGATATAAGCCTCTGTGTACCAAGGGTGTCTTCGGTCAACCCAAAACCTGCACTAGCTAGCCACGAACGAGGGCTAGAATGCAATATAGCGCTTTCGCGCAACCCTTTTGCAGTCCCTCAGATGGAAGGGTACCGGCTGATTAGGCCTAATACAAAGGAGACCGAGGTAATCCTCGGTCGGTAGTAGAATATACTCTAGGGGACTTAAACACCCCACACACACAGAACGACACTCTAAGTGCCACTCTAACCTCTCGGTCACGCCTACTCTTGGCTTGACCTCGGTGGACTATTAATTAATAAATCTCTAGTCCGCCAACAGCCATACCACTAAGCCAGGCGTATCCAGGCACTACAATAAGCTAGCTAACACTTACCGGAGTCGGACTTAACCTCTGAAGACTTGGGGGGAAGACTGCTGATTTATTACTGAATATTCAGAGGCTCTGAGAGCCTCTGCAGATCGTCCTATAGCTAATCCTATATACAAATACCTAGTATAAACGAATCTCGATGTGGCGACTTCTGTACACTCATCAATAATGACGGTGATTACGCCAGAGGTACCTCGAGGTGCGACCGAGGCTTCCACTTAAGTACGACCGAGGTTTTGGTCGTAAATATCACTGAGTCTGACGGATTTAGCCTCGGTTGGGTATTTATTAGGTCCCACCGAGGCCAAAGTCACTACCTGTCACTCTACCGAGGTAAATGAGAGTGAAAGCTTGTCACAACGGCAACTTCCTTTCTGTCAGCTCGCTACCGTACGGTACGAGTCCCACCAACAATACGTCTTCCTGAAAGGGTTAACGAAAGTTGGATCTAAACCTTCAGGAACGATCCCTTACACCGGGTTGGATATAAGCCTCTGTGTACCAAGGGTGTCTTCGGTCAACCCAAAACCTGCACTAGCTAGCCACGAACGAGGGCTAGAATGCAATATAGCGCTTTCGCGCAACCCTTTTGCAGTCCCTCAGATGGAAGGGTACCGGCTGATTAGGCCTAATACAAAGGAGACCGAGGTAATCCTCGGTCGGTAGTAGAATATACTCTAGGGGACTTAAACACCCCACACACACACAGAACGACACTCTAAGTGCCACTCTAACCTCTCGGTCACGCCTACTCTTGGCTTGACCTCGGTGGACTATTAATTAATAAATCTCTAGTCCGCCAACAGCCATACCACTAAGCCAGGCGTATCCAGGCACTACAATAAGCTAGCTAACACTTACCGGAGTCGGACTTAACCTCTGAAGACTTGGGGGGAAGACTGCTGATTTATTACTGAATATTCAGAGGCTCTGAGAGCCTCTGCAGATCGTCCTATAGCTAATCCTACTCCTATATACAAATACCTAGTATAAACGAATCTCGATGTGGCGACTTCTGTACACTCATCAATAATGACGGTGATTACGCCAGAGGTACCTCGAGGTGCGACCGAGGCTTCCACTTAAGTACGACCGAGGTTTTGGTCGTAAATATCACTGAGTCTGACGGATTTAGCCTCGGTTGGGTATTTATTAGGTCCCACCGAGGCCAAAGTCACTACCTGTCACTCTACCGAGGTAAATGAGAGTGAAAGCTTGTCACAACGGCAACTTCCTTTCTGTCAGCTCGCTACCGTACGGTACGAGTCCCACCAACAACACGTCTTCCTGAAAGGGTTAACGAAAGTTGGATCTAAACCTTCAGGAACGATCCCTTACACCGGGTTGGATATAAGCCTCTGTGTACCAAGGGTGTCTTCGGTCAACCCAAAACCTGCACTAGCTAGCCACGAACGAGGGCTAGAATGCAATATAGCGCTTTCGCGCAACCCTTTTGCAGTCCCTCAGATGGAAGGGTACCGGCTGATTAGGCCTAATACAAAGGAGACCGAGGTAATCCTCGGTCGGTAGTAGAATATACTCTAGGGGACTTAAACACCCCACACACACAGAACGACACTCTAAGTGCCACTCTAACCTCTCGGTCACGCCTACTCTTGGCTTGACCTCGGTGGACTATTAATTAATAAATCTCTAGTCCGCCAACAGCCATACCACTAAGCCAGGCGTATCCAGGCACTACAATAAGCTAGCTAACACTTACCGGAGTCGGACTTAACCTCTGAAGACTTGGGGGGAAGACTGCTGATTTATTACTGAATATTCAGAGGCTCTGAGAGCCTCTGCAGATCGTCCTATAGCTAATCCTATATACAAATACCTAGTATAAACGAATCTCGATGTGGCGACTTCTGTACACTCATCAATAATGACGGTGATTACGCCAGAGGTACCTCGAGGTGCGACCGAGGCTTCCACTTAAGTACGACCGAGGTTTTGGTCGTAAATATCACTGAGTCTGACGGATTTAGCCTCGGTTGGGTATTTATTAGGTCCCACCGAGGCCAAAGTCACTACCTGTCACTCTACCGAGGTAAATGAGAGTGAAAGCTTGTCACAACGGCAACTTCCTTTCTGTCAGCTCGCTACCGTACGGTACGAGTCCCACCAACAACACGTCTTCCTGAAAGGGTTAACGAAAGTTGGATCTAAACCTTCAGGAACGATCCCTTACACCGGGTTGGATATAAGCCTCTGTGTACCAAGGGTGTCTTCGGTCAACCCAAAACCTGCACTAGCTAGCCACGAACGAGGGCTAGAATGCAATATAGCGCTTTCGCGCAACCCTTTTGCAGTCCCTCAGATGGAAGGGTACCGGCTGATTAGGCCTAATACAAAGGAGACCGAGGTAATCCTCGGTCGGTAGTAGAATATACTCTAGGGGACTTAAACACCCCACACACACACAGAACGACACTCTAAGTGCCACTCTAACCTCTCGGTCACGCCTACTCTTGGCTTGACCTCGGTGGACTATTAATTAATAAATCTCTAGTCCGCCAACAGCCATACCACTAAGCCAGGCGTATCCAGGCACTACAATAAGCTAGCTAACACTTACCGGAGTCGGACTTAACCTCTGAAGACTTGGGGGGAAGACTGCTGATTTATTACTGAAGTTTCAGAGGCTCTGAGAGCCTCTGCAGATCGTCCTATAGCTAATCCTATATACAAATACCTAGTATAAACGAATCTCGATGTGGCGACTTCTGTACACTCATCAATAATGACGGTGATTACGCCAGAGGTACCTCGAGGTGCGACCGAGGCTTCCACTTAAGTACGACCGAGGTTTTGGTCGTAAATATCACTGAGTCTGACGGATTTAGCCTCGGTTGGGTATTTATTAGGTCCCACCGAGGCCAAAGTCACTACCTGTCACTCTACCGAGGTAAATGAGAGTGAAAGCTTGTCACAACGGCAACTTCCTTTCTGTCAGCTCGCTACCGTACGGTACGAGTCCCACCAACAACACGTCTTCCTGAAAGGGTTAACGAAAGTTGGATCTAAACCTTCAGGAACGATCCCTTACACCGGGTTGGATATAAGCCTCTGTGTACCAAGGGTGTCTTCGGTCAACCCAAAACCTGCACTAGCTAGCCACGAACGAGGGCTAGAATGCAATATAGCGCTTTCGCGCAACCCTTTTGCAGTCCCTCAGATGGAAGGGTACCGGCTGATTAGGCCTAATACAAAGGAGACCGAGGTAATCCTCGGTCGGTAGTAGAATATACTCTAGGGGACTTAAACACCCCACACACACACAGAACGACACTCTAAGTGCCACTCTAACCTCTCGGTCACGCCTACTCTTGGCTTGACCTCGGTGGACTATTAATTAATAAATCTCTAGTCCGCCAACAGCCATACCACTAAGCCAGGCGTATCCAGGCACTACAATAAGCTAGCTAACACTTACCGGAGTCGGACTTAACCTCTGAAGACTTGGGGGGAAGACTGCTGATTTATTACTGAATATTCAGAGGCTCTGAGAGCCTCTGCAGATCGTCCTATAGCTAATCCTATATACAAATACCTAGTATAAACGAATCTCGATGTGGCGACTTCTGTACACTCATCAATAATGACGGTGATTACGCCAGAGGTACCTCGAGGTGCGACCGAGGCTTCCACTTAAGTACGACCGAGGTTTTGGTCGTAAATATCACTGAGTCTGACGGATTTAGCCTCGGTTGGGTATTTATTAGGTCCCACCGAGGCCAAAGTCACTACCTGTCACTCTACCGAGGTAAATGAGAGTGAAAGCTTGTCACAACGGCAACTTCCTTTCTGTCAGCTCGCTACCGTACGGTACGAGTCCCACCAACAACACGTCTTCCTGAAAGGGTTAACGAAAGTTGGATCTAAACCTTCAGGAACGATCCCTTACACCGGGTTGGATATAAGCCTCTGTGTACCAAGGGTGTCTTCGGTCAACCCAAAACCTGCACTAGCTAGCCACGAACGAGGGCTAGAATGCAATATAGCGCTTTCGCGCAACCCTTTTGCAGTCCCTCAGATGGAAGGGTACCGGCTGATTAGGCCTAATACAAAGGAGACCGAGGTAATCCTCGGTCGGTAGTAGAATATACTCTAGGGGACTTAAACACTCCACACACACACAGAACGACACTCTAAGTGCCACTCTAACCTCTCGGTCACGCCTACTCTTGGCTTGACCTCGGTGGACTATTAATTAATAAATCTCTAGTCCGCCAACAGCCATACCACTAAGCCAGGCGTATCCAGGCACTACAATAAGCTAGCTAACACTTACCGGAGTCGGACTTAACCTCTGAAGACTTGGGGGGAAGACTGCTGATTTATTACTGAAGTTTCAGAGGCTCTGAGAGCCTCTGCAGATCGTCCTATAGCTAATCCTATATACAAATACCTAGTATAAACGAATCTCGATGTGGCGACTTCTGTACACTCATCAATAATGACGGTGATTACGCCAGAGGTACCTCGAGGTGCGACCGAGGCTTCCACTTAAGTACGACCGAGGTTTTGGTCGTAAATATCACTGAGTCTGACGGATTTAGCCTCGGTTGGGTATTTATTAGGTCCCACCGAGGCCAAAGTCACTACCTGTCACTCTACCGAGGTAAATGAGAGTGAAAGCTTGTCACAACGGCAACTTCCTTTCTGTCAGCTCGCTACCGTACGGTACGAGTCCCACCAACAACACGTCTTCCTGAAAGGGTTAACGAAAGTTGGATCTAAACCTTCAGGAACGATCCCTTACACCGGGTTGGATATAAGCCTCTGTGTACCAAGGGTGTCTTCGGTCAACCCAAAACCTGCACTAGCTAGCCACGAACGAGGGCTAGAATGCAATATAGCGCTTTCGCGCAACCCTTTTGCAGTCCCTCAGATGGAAGGGTACCGGCTGATTAGGCCTAATACAAAGGAGACCGAGGTAATCCTCGGTCGGTAGTAGAATATACTCTAGGGGACTTAAACACCCCACACACACACAGAACGACACTCTAAGTGCCACTCTAACCTCTCGGTCACGCCTACTCTTGGCTTGACCTCGGTGGACTATTAATTAATAAATCTCTAGTCCGCCAACAGCCATACCACTAAGCCAGGCGTATCCAGGCACTACAATAAGCTAGCTAACACTTACCGGAGTCGGACTTAACCTCTGAAGACTTGGGGGGAAGACTGCTGATTTATTACTGAATTTCAGAGGCTCTGAGAGCCTCTGCAGATCGTCCTATAGCTAATCCTATATACAAATACCTAGTATAAACGAATCTCGATGTGGCGACTTCTGTACACTCATCAATAATGACGGTGATTACGCCAGAGGTACCTCGAGGTGCGACCGAGGCTTCCACTTAAGTACGACCGAGGTTTTGGTCGTAAATATCACTGAGTCTGACGGATTTAGCCTCGGTTGGGTATTTATTAGGTCCCACCGAGGCCAAAGTCACTACCTGTCACTCTACCGAGGTAAATGAGAGTGAAAGCTTGTCACAACGGCAACTTCCTTTCTGTCAGCTCGCTACCGTACGGTACGAGTCCCACCAACAACACGTCTTCCTGAAAGGGTTAACGAAAGTTGGATCTAAACCTTCAGGAACGATCCCTTACACCGGGTTGGATATAAGCCTCTGTGTACCAAGGGTGTCTTCGGTCAACCCAAAACCTGCACTAGCTAGCCACGAACGAGGGCTAGAATGCAATATAGCGCTTTCGCGCAACCCTTTTGCAGTCCCTCAGATGGAAGGGTACCGGCTGATTAGGCCTAATACAAAGGAGACCGAGGTAATCCTCGGTCGGTAGTAGAATATACTCTAGGGGACTTAAACACCCCACACACACAGAACGACACTCTAAGTGCCACTCTAACCTCTCGGTCACGCCTACTCTTGGCTTGACCTCGGTGGACTATTAATTAATAAATCTCTAGTCCGCCAACAGCCATACCACTAAGCCAGGCGTATCCAGGCACTACAATAAGCTAGCTAACACTTACCGGAGTCGGACTTAACCTCTGAAGACTTGGGGGGAAGACTGCTGATTTATTACTGAATATTCAGAGGCTCTGAGAGCCTCTGCAGATCGTCCTATAGCTAATCCTATATACAAATACCTAGTATAAACGAATCTCGATGTGGCGACTTCTGTACACTCATCAATAATGACGGTGATTACGCCAGAGGTACCTCGAGGTGCGACCGAGGCTTCCACTTAAGTACGACCGAGGTTTTGGTCGTAAATATCACTGAGTCTGACGGATTTAGCCTCGGTTGGGTATTTATTAGGTCCCACCGAGGCCAAAGTCACTACCTGTCACTCTACCGAGGTAAATGAGAGTGAAAGCTTGTCACAACGGCAACTTCCTTTCTGTCAGCTCGCTACCGTACGGTACGAGTCCCACCAACAACACGTCTTCCTGAAAGGGTTAACGAAAGTTGGATCTAAACCTTCAGGAACGATCCCTTACACCGGGTTGGATATAAGCCTCTGTGTACCAAGGGTGTCTTCGGTCAACCCAAAACCTGCACTAGCTAGCCACGAACGAGGGCTAGAATGCAATATAGCGCTTTCGCGCAACCCTTTTGCAGTCCCTCAGATGGAAGGGTACCGGCTGATTAGGCCTAATACAAAGGAGACCGAGGTAATCCTCGGTCGGTAGTAGAATATACTCTAGGGGACTTAAACACCCCACACACACACAGAACGACACTCTAAGTGCCACTCTAACCTCTCGGTCACGCCTACTCTTGGCTTGACCTCGGTGGACTATTAATTAATAAATCTCTAGTCCGCCAACAGCCATACCACTAAGCCAGGCGTATCCAGGCACTACAATAAGCTAGCTAACACTTACCGGAGTCGGACTTAACCTCTGAAGACTTGGGGGGAAGACTGCTGATTTATTACTGAATATTCAGAGGCTCTGAGAGCCTCTGCAGATCGTCCTATAGCTAATCCTATATACAAATACCTAGTATAAACGAATCTCGATGTGGCGACTTCTGTACACTCATCAATAATGACGGTGATTACGCCAGAGGTACCTCGAGGTGCGACCGAGGCTTCCACTTAAGTACGACCGAGGTTTTGGTCGTAAATATCACTGAGTCTGACGGATTTAGCCTCGGTTGGGTATTTATTAGGTCCCACCGAGGCCAAAGTCACTACCTGTCACTCTACCGAGGTAAATGAGAGTGAAAGCTTGTCACAACGGCAACTTCCTTTCTGTCAGCTCGCTACCGTACGGTACGAGTCCCACCAACAACACGTCTTCCTGAAAGGGTTAACGAAAGTTGGATCTAAACCTTCAGGAACGATCCCTTACACCGGGTTGGATATAAGCCTCTGTGTACCAAGGGTGTCTTCGGTCAACCCAAAACCTGCACTAGCTAGCCACGAACGAGGGCTAGAATGCAATATAGCGCTTTCGCGCAACCCTTTTGCAGTCCCTCAGATGGAAGGGTACCGGCTGATTAGGCCTAATACAAAGGAGACCGAGGTAATCCTCGGTCGGTAGTAGAATATACTCTAGGGGACTTAAACACCCCACACACACAGAACGACACTCTAAGTGCCACTCTAACCTCTCGGTCACGCCTACTCTTGGCTTGACCTCGGTGGACTATTAATTAATAAATCTCTAGTCCGCCAACAGCCATACCACTAAGCCAGGCGTATCCAGGCACTACAATAAGCTAGCTAACACTTACCGGAGTCGGACTTAACCTCTGAAGACTTGGGGGGAAGACTGCTGATTTATTACTGAATATTCAGAGGCTCTGAGAGCCTCTGCAGATCGTCCTATAGCTAATCCTACTCCTATATACAAATACCTAGTATAAACGAATCTCGATGTGGCGACTTCTGTACACTCATCAATAATGACGGTGATTACGCCAGAGGTACCTCGAGGTGCGACCGAGGCTTCCACTTAAGTACGACCGAGGTTTTGGTCGTAAATATCACTGAGTCTGACGGATTTAGCCTCGGTTGGGTATTTATTAGGTCCCACCGAGGCCAAAGTCACTACCTGTCACTCTACCGAGGTAAATGAGAGTGAAAGCTTGTCACAACGGCAACTTCCTTTCTGTCAGCTCGCTACCGTACGGTACGAGTCCCACCAACAACACACGTCTTCCTGAAAGGGTTAACGAAAGTTGGATCTAAACCTTCAGGAACGATCCCTTACACCGGGTTGGATATAAGCCTCTGTGTACCAAGGTTGTCTTCGGTCAACCCAAAACCTGCACTAGCTAGCCACGAACGAGGGCTAGAATGCAATATAGCGCTTTCGCGCAACCCTTTTGCAGTCCCTCAGATGGAAGGGTACCGGCTGATTAGGCCTAATACAAAGGAGACCGAGGTAATCCTCGGTCGGTAGTAGAATATACTCTAGGGGACTTAAACACCCCACACACACAGAACGACACTCTAAGTGCCACTCTAACCTCTCGGTCACGCCTACTCTTGGCTTGACCTCGGTGGACTATTAATTAATAAATCTCTAGTCCGCCAACAGCCATACCACTAAGCCAGGCGTATCCAGGCACTACAATAAGCTAGCTAACACTTACCGGAGTCGGACTTAACCTCTGAAGACTTGGGGGGAAGACTGCTGATTTATTACTGAATATTCAGAGGCTCTGAGAGCCTCTGCAGATCGTCCTATAGCTAATCCTATATACAAATACCTAGTATAAACGAATCTCGATGTGGCGACTTCTGTACACTCATCAATAATGACGGTGATTACGCCAGAGGTACCTCGAGGTGCGACCGAGGCTTCCACTTAAGTACGACCGAGGTTTTGGTCGTAAATATCACTGAGTCTGACGGATTTAGCCTCGGTTGGGTATTTATTAGGTCCCACCGAGGCCAAAGTCACTACCTGTCACTCTACCGAGGTAAATGAGAGTGAAAGCTTGTCACAACGGCAACTTCCTTTCTGTCAGCTCGCTACCGTACGGTACGAGTCCCACCAACAACACGTCTTCCTGAAAGGGTTAACGAAAGTTGGATCTAAACCTTCAGGAACGATCCCTTACACCGGGTTGGATATAAGCCTCTGTGTACCAAGGGTGTCTTCGGTCAACCCAAAACCTGCACTAGCTAGCCACGAACGAGGGCTAGAATGCAATATAGCGCTTTCGCGCAACCCTTTTGCAGTCCCTCAGATGGAAGGGTACCGGCTGATTAGGCCTAATACAAAGGAGACCGAGGTAATCCTCGGTCGGTAGTAGAATATACTCTAGGGGACTTAAACACCCCACACACACACAGAACGACACTCTAAGTGCCACTCTAACCTCTCGGTCACGCCTACTCTTGGCTTGACCTCGGTGGACTATTAATTAATAAATCTCTAGTCCGCCAACAGCCATACCACTAAGCCAGGCGTATCCAGGCACTACAATAAGCTAGCTAACACTTACCGGAGTCGGACTTAACCTCTGAAGACTTGGGGGGAAGACTGCTGATTTATTACTGAATATTCAGAGGCTCTGAGAGCCTCTGCAGATCGTCCTATAGCTAATCCTATATACAAATACCTAGTATAAACGAATCTCGATGTGGCGACTTCTGTACACTCATCAATAATGACGGTGATTACGCCAGAGGTACCTCGAGGTGCGACCGAGGCTTCCACTTAAGTACGACCGAGGTTTTGGTCGTAAATATCACTGAGTCTGACGTATTTAGCCTCGGTTGGGTATTTATTAGGTCCCACCGAGGCCAAAGTCACTACCTGTCACTCTACCGAGGTAAATGAGAGTGAAAGCTTGTCACAACGGCAACTTCCTTTCTGTCAGCTCGCTACCGTACGGTACGAGTCCCACCAACAACACGTCTTCCTGAAAGGGTTAACGAAAGTTGGATCTAAACCTTCAGGAACGATCCCTTACACCGGGTTGGATATAAGCCTCTGTGTACCAAGGTTGTCTTCGGTCAACCCAAAACCTGCACTAGCTAGCCACGAACGAGGGCTAGAATGCAATATAGCGCTTTCGCGCAACCCTTTTGCAGTCCCTCAGATGGAAGGGTACCGGCTGATTAGGCCTAATACAAAGGAGACCGAGGTAATCCTCGGTCGGTAGTAGAATATACTCTAGGGGACTTAAACACTCCACACACACACAGAACGACACTCTAAGTGCCACTCTAACCTCTCGGTCACGCCTACTCTTGGCTTGACCTCGGTGGACTATTAATTAATAAATCTCTAGTCCGCCAACAGCCATACCACTAAGCCAGGCGTATCCAGGCACTACAATAAGCTAGCTAACACTTACCGGAGTCGGACTTAACCTCTGAAGACTTGGGGGGAAGACTGCTGATTTATTACTGAATATTCAGAGGCTCTGAGAGCCTCTGCAGATCGTCCTATAGCTAATCCTATATACAAATACCTAGTATAAACGAATCTCGATGTGGCGACTTCTGTACACTCATCAATAATGACGGTGATTACGCCAGAGGTACCTCGAGGTGCGACCGAGGCTTCCACTTAAGTACGACCGAGGTTTTGGTCGTAAATATCACTGAGTCTGACGGATTTAGCCTCGGTTGGGTATTTATTAGGTCCCACCGAGGCCAAAGTCACTACCTGTCACTCTACCGAGGTAAATGAGAGTGAAAGCTTGTCACAACGGCAACTTCCTTTCTGTCAGCTCGCTACCGTACGGTACGAGTCCCACCAACAACACACGTCTTCCTGAAAGGGTTAACGAAAGTTGGATCTAAACCTTCAGGAACGATCCCTTACACCGGGTTGGATATAAGCCTCTGTGTACCAAGGTTGTCTTCGGTCAACCCAAAACCTGCACTAGCTAGCCACGAACGAGGGCTAGAATGCAATATAGCGCTTTCGCGCAACCCTTTTGCAGTCCCTCAGATGGAAGGGTACCGGCTGATTAGGCCTAATACAAAGGAGACCGAGGTAATCCTCGGTCGGTAGTAGAATATACTCTAGGGGACTTAAACACCCCACACACACACAGAACGACACTCTAAGTGCCACTCTAACCTCTCGGTCACGCCTACTCTTGGCTTGACCTCGGTGGACTATTAATTAATAAATCTCTAGTCCGCCAACAGCCATACCACTAAGCCAGGCGTATCCAGGCACTACAATAAGCTAGCTAACACTTACCGGAGTCGGACTTAACCTCTGAAGACTTGGGGGGAAGACTGCTGATTTATTACTGAATATTCAGAGGCTCTGAGAGCCTCTGCAGATCGTCCTATAGCTAATCCTACTCCTATATACAAATACCTAGTATAAACGAATCTCGATGTGGCGACTTCTGTACACTCATCAATAATGACGGTGATTACGCCAGAGGTACCTCGAGGTGCGACCGAGGCTTCCACTTAAGTACGACCGAGGTTTTGGTCGTAAATATCACTGAGTCTGACGTATTTAGCCTCGGTTGGGTATTTATTAGGTCCCACCGAGGCCAAAGTCACTACCTGTCACTCTACCGAGGTAAATGAGAGTGAAAGCTTGTCACAACGGCAACTTCCTTTCTGTCAGCTCGCTACCGTACGGTACGAGTCCCACCAACAACACACGTCTTCCTGAAAGGGTTAACGAAAGTTGGATCTAAACCTGAGGTCCAGGAACGATCCCTTACACCGGGTTGGATATAAGCCTCTGTGTACCAAGGTTGTCTTCGGTCAACCCAAAACCTGCACTAGCTAGCCACGAACGAGGGCTAGAATGCAATATAGCGCTTTCGCGCAACCCTTTTGCAGTCCCTCAGATGGAAGGGTACCGGCTGATTAGGCCTAATACAAAGGAGACCGAGGTAATCCTCGGTCGGTAGTAGAATATACTCTAGGGGACTTAAACACCCCACACACACAGAACGACACTCTAAGTGCCACTCTAACCTCTCGGTCACGCCTACTCTTGGCTTGACCTCGGTGGACTATTAATTAATAAATCTCTAGTCCGCCAACAGCCATACCACTAAGCCAGGCGTATCCAGGCACTACAATAAGCTAGCTAACACTTACCGGAGTCGGACTTAACCTCTGAAGACTTGGGGGGAAGACTGCTGATTTATTACTCATATACAAATACCTAGTATAAACGAATCTCGATGTGGCGACTTCTGTACACTCATCAATAATGACGGTGATTACGCCAGAGGTACCTCGAGGTGCGACCGAGGCTTCCACTTAAGTACGACCGAGGTTTTGGTCGTAAATATCACTGAGTCTGACGGATTTAGCCTCGGTTGGGTATTTATTAGGTCCCACCGAGGCCAAAGTCACTACCTGTCACTCTACCGAGGTAAATGAGAGTGAAAGCTTGTCACAACGGCAACTTCCTTTCTGTCAGCTCGCTACCGTACGGTACGAGTCCCACCAACAACACGTCTTCCTGAAAGGGTTAACGAAAGTTGGATCTAAACCTTCAGGAACGATCCCTTACACCGGGTTGGATATAAGCCTCTGTGTACCAAGGGTGTCTTCGGTCAACCCAAAACCTGCACTAGCTAGCCACGAACGAGGGCTAGAATGCAATATAGCGCTTTCGCGCAACCCTTTTGCAGTCCCTCAGATGGAAGGGTACCGGCTGATTAGGCCTAATACAAAGGAGACCGAGGTAATCCTCGGTCGGTAGTAGAATATACTCTAGGGGACTTAAACACCCCACACACACAGAACGACACTCTAAGTGCCACTCTAACCTCTCGGTCACGCCTACTCTTGGCTTGACCTCGGTGGACTATTAATTAATAAATCTCTAGTCCGCCAACAGCCATACCACTAAGCCAGGCGTATCCAGGCACTACAATAAGCTAGCTAACACTTACCGGAGTCGGACTTAACCTCTGAAGACTTGGGGGGAAGACTGCTGATTTATTACTGAATATTCAGAGGCTCTGAGAGCCTCTGCAGATCGTCCTATAGCTAATCCTATATACAAATACCTAGTATAAACGAATCTCGATGTGGCGACTTCTGTACACTCATCAATAATGACGGTGATTACGCCAGAGGTACCTCGAGGTGCGACCGAGGCTTCCACTTAAGTACGACCGAGGTTTTGGTCGTAAATATCACTGAGTCTGACGGATTTAGCCTCGGTTGGGTATTTATTAGGTCCCACCGAGGCCAAAGTCACTACCTGTCACTCTACCGAGGTAAATGAGAGTGAAAGCTTGTCACAACGGCAACTTCCTTTCTGTCAGCTCGCTACCGTACGGTACGAGTCCCACCAACAACACGTCTTCCTGAAAGGGTTAACGAAAGTTGGATCTAAACCTTCAGGAACGATCCCTTACACCGGGTTGGATATAAGCCTCTGTGTACCAAGGGTGTCTTCGGTCAACCCAAAACCTGCACTAGCTAGCCACGAACGAGGGCTAGAATGCAATATAGCGCTTTCGCGCAACCCTTTTGCAGTCCCTCAGATGGAAGGGTACCGGCTGATTAGGCCTAATACAAAGGAGACCGAGGTAATCCTCGGTCGGTAGTAGAATATACTCTAGGGGACTTAAACACCCCACACACACACAGAACGACACTCTAAGTGCCACTCTAACCTCTCGGTCACGCCTACTCTTGGCTTGACCTCGGTGGACTATTAATTAATAAATCTCTAGTCCGCCAACAGCCATACCACTAAGCCAGGCGTATCCAGGCACTACAATAAGCTAGCTAACACTTACCGGAGTCGGACTTAACCTCTGAAGACTTGGGGGGAAGACTGCTGATTTATTACTGAATATTCAGAGGCTCTGAGAGCCTCTGCAGATCGTCCTATAGCTAATCCTATATACAAATACCTAGTATAAACGAATCTCGAAGTGGCGACTTCTGTGGCGACTTCTGTACACTCATCAATAATGACGGTGAGTATGCCAGTGCTAGTTGCCATCTCGGTCTGTTGGTGCCGGAGCCAGTTGGCGGCTTGATGCCAGTCCTAGTTGCCATCTCGGTCTGTTGGTGCCGAAGCCAGTTGCCGTCTTGGTGGTGGAGCTTCCGGTACCGGTGCTAGTGGCTAGCTTGATGTGCTGCTGCCGGTGCCAGTTCCTGGCTTGGTTTATTGCAGCCGGGGCCGGCTACCGGCTTGGTCTGATGCTGCCGGTGCTAGTTGCCGGCTCGGTCTGTTGCTGCCGGGGTCAGTTGCCGGCTTGATGCTGGTGCTAGTTGCCGTCTTGATGCCGGTGCTAGTTGCCGGCTTGGTGTTGTGCTGCCGGTGCCAGCTGCCGGCTTGGGTTATTGCTGTCGGGGCCAGCTACCGGTTTGGTCTGATGCTGCCGGTGCTAGTTGCCGGCTCGGTCTGTTGCTGCCGGGGTCAGTTGCCGGCTTGATGCTGGTGCTAGTTGCCGTCTTGATGCCGGTGCTAGTTGCCGGCTTGGTGTTGTGCTGCCGGTGCCAGCTGCCGGCTTGGGTTATTGCTGTCGGGGCCAGCTACCGGTTTGGTCTGATGCTGCCGGTGCTAGTTGCCGGCTCGGTCTGTTGCTGCCGGGGTCAGTTGCCGGCTTGATGCTGGTGCTAGTTGCCGTCTTGATGCCGGTGCTAGTTGCCGGCTTGGTGTTGTGCTGCCGGTGCCAGCTGCCGGCTTGGGTTATTGCTGTCGGGGCCAGCTACCGGTTTGGTCTGATGCTGCCGGTGCTAGTTGCCGGCTCGGTCTGTTGCTGCCGGGGTCAGTTGCCGGCTTGATGCTGGTGCTAGTTACCGGCTTTGTGTTGTGCTGCTGGGGCCAGCTGCCGGCATGGTCAGTTAGCGCCGGTGCCAGCTGCCGTCTTGGTCTGCCGCTGCCAGTTGCCGGCTTGGTCTCTTGTTGCCGGTACCAGTTGCCGACTTAGTCTGTTTCTGCCGGTGCCGGCTGCCGGCTTGGTGTCGGTGCTAGTTAGCGGCTGGGTCTGTTGGTGCCGGTGCTGCCGGTGCTGCCGGTGCCGATGCCGGTGCCAGGTGCCGTCTTGGTCTGTCGCAGCACGTGCCAGTTGCCGGCTTGAAGCCGGTGCTAGTTGCCGGTGCCAGTTGCCGGCTTAATGCCGGTGGTAGTTGCCGGCTTGGTGTTGTGCTGCCGGTGCCAGCTGCCGGCTTGATGCCAGTGCTAGTTGCCATCTCGGTCTGTTAGTGCCAGAGGTACCTGCCGGCTTGATGGCGGTGCTTCCGGTGCCGGTGCTAGTGGCTAGCTTAATGTGCTGCTGCCGGTGTCAGTTGCCGGCTTCGTCAGTTGCAGCACGTGCCAGTTGCCGGTTTGGTCAGTTGCAGCACGTGCCAGTTGCCGGCGTGATGCCGGTGCTAGTTGCCGGCTTGGTGTTGTGCTGCCGGTGCCAGCTGCCGGCTTGGTCTGTTGCAGCACGTGCCAATTGCCGGCATAAGGCCGGTGCTAGTTGCCGGCTTGGTCTGTAGTTGCCGGTGCCAGCTACCGGATTGGTCAATTGGTGCTGGTGTCAGTTGCCGGCTTGGTGGCCGTGCTGCCGGTGGCGGTGCTAGTGGCTAGCTTGATGTGCTGCTGCTGCCAGTGCCAGTAGCCGGCTTGGTAAGTTGCAGGACGAGCCAGTTGCCGGCATGATGCCGGTGGTAGTTGCCGGCTTGGTGTTGTGCTGCCGGTGCCAGCTGCCGGCTTGATGCCAGTGCTAGTTGCCATCTCGGTCTGTTGGTGCCGGAGCCAGTTGCCGTCTTGGTGGTGGTGCTTCTGGTACCGGTGCTAGTGGCTAGCTTGATATGCTGCTACCGGTGCCAGTTGCTGGCTTAGTGCCGGTGCCAGCTGCCGGCTTGGTCTGTTGCAGCACGTGCCAATTGCCGGCATAAGGCCGGTGCTAGTTACCGGCTTGGTCTGTTGTTGCCGGTGCCAGCTACCGGATTGGTCAATTGGTGCTGGTGTCAGTTGCCGGCTTGGTGGCCGTGCTGCCGGTGGCGGTGCTAGTGGCTAGCTTGATGTGCTGCTGCCAGTGCCAGTAGCCGGCTTGGTAAGTTGCAGGACGAGCCAGTTGCCGGCATGATGCCGGTGGTAGTTGCCGGCTTGGTGTTGTGCTGCCGGTGCCAGCTGCCGGCTTGATGCCAATGCTAGTTGCCGTCTCGGTCTGTTGGTGCCGGAGCCAGTTGCCGTCTTGGTGGTGGTGCTTCTGGTACCGGTGCTAGTGGCTAGCTTGATATGCTGCTACCGGTGCCAGTTGCTGGCTTAGTGCCGGTGCCAGCTGCTGGCTTGGTCTGTTGCAGCACGTGCCAGTTGCCGGCATGATGCCGGTGGTAGTTGCCGGCTTGGTGTTGTGCTGCCGGTGCCAGCTGCCGGCTTGATGCCAGTGCTAGTTGCCATCTCGGTCTGTTGGTGCCGGAGCTAGTTGCCGTCTTGGTGGTGGTGCTTCCGGTACCGGTGCTAGTGGCTAGCTTGATATGCTGCTACTGGTGCCAGTTGCTGGCTTAGTGCCGGTGCCAGCTGCCGGCTTGGTCAATTGGTGCTGGTGTCAGTTGCCGGCTTGGTGGCCGTGCTGCCGGTGCCGGTGCTAGTGGCTAGCTTGATGTGCTGCTACCGGTGCCAGTAGCCGGCTTGGTCTGTTGCAACACGTGCCAGTTGCCGGCTTGGTGTTGTGCTGCTGGTGCCAGCTGCCGGCTTGGTCTGTTGCCGCCGGTGCCAGCTGCCGGTTTAGTCGGTTGCAGCAGGTGTCAGTTGCCGGCTTGATACCGGTGCTAGTTGCCAGCTTGGTGTTGTGCTGCCGGTGCCAGCTGCCGGCTTGGTGCCCGTGCTGCCGGGGGCAGTTGCCGGCTTGATGCCAGTGCTAGATGCCATCTTGGTGTTGTGCTGCCGGTGCCAGTTGCCGGCTTGGTCTGTTGGTGTCAGAGGTACTTGCCGGCTTGATGGCGGTGCTTCCGGTGCCGGTGCTAGTGGCTAGCTTGATGTGCAGCTGCCGGTGTCAGTTGCCGGCTTGGTCAGTTGCAGCACGTGCCAGTTGCCGGCATAATGCCGGTGCTAGTTGCCGGCTTGGTGTTGTGCCAGTTGCCGGCATAAGGCCGGTGCTAGGTGCCGGCTTGGTGTTGTGCTGCCGGTTCCAGTTGCCGTCTTGGTGGTGGTGCTTCCGGTACCGGTGCTAGTGGCTAGCTTGATATGCTGCTACCGGTGCCAGTTGCTGGCTTAGTGCCGGTGCCAGCTGCCGGTGCCAGCTGCCGGCTTGGTCTGTTGCAGCACGTGCCAGTTGCCGGCTTGGTGTTGTGCTGCTGGTGCCAGCTGCCGGCTTGGTCTGTTGCCGCCGGTGCCAGCTGCCGGTTTAGTCGGTTGCAGCAGGTGTCAGTTGCCGGCTTGATACCGGTGCTAGTTGCCAGCTTGGTGTTGTGCTGCCGGTGCCAGCTGCCGGCTTGGTGCCCGTGCTGCCGGGGGCAGTTGCCGGCTTGATGCCAGTGCTAGATGCCATCTTGGTGTTGTGCTGCCGGTGCCAGTTGCCGGCTTGGTCTGTTGGTGTCAGAGGTACTTGCCGGCTTGATGGCGGTGCTTCCGGTGCCGGTGCTAGTGGCTAGCTTGATGTGCAGCTGCCGGTGTCAGTTGCCGGCTTGGTCAGTTGCAGCACGTGCCAGTTGCCGGCATAATGCCGGTGCTAGTTGCCGGCTTGGTGTTGTGCCAGTTGCCGGCATAAGGCCGGTGCTAGGTGCCGGCTTGGTGTTGTGCTGCCGGTGCCAGCTGCTGGCTAGGTGACCCTGCTGCTGGGGCCAGTTGCCGGCTAGATGCCAGTGCTAGATGCCATCTTGGTGTTGTGCTGCCGTGCCAGTTGCCGGCTTGGTCTGTTGGTGTCAGAGGTACTTGCCGGCTTGATGGCGGTGCTTCCGGTGCCGGTGCTAGTGGCTAGCTTGATGTGCTGCTGCCGGTGTCAGTTGCCGGCTTGGTCAGTTGCAGCACGTGCCAGTTGCCGGCATGATGCCGGAGCTAGTTGCCGGCTTGGTGTTGTGCCAGTTGCCGGCATAAGGCCGGTGCTAGGTGCCGGCTCGGTGTTGTGCTGCCGGTACCAGCTGCCGGCTAGGTGACCGTGCTGCCGGTGCCAGTTGCCGGCTTGATGCCAGTGCTAGATGCCATCTTGGTGTTGAGCTGCCGGTGCTAGTTGCCGGCTTGGTCTGTTGGTGTCAGAGGTACTTGCCGGCTTGATGGCGGTGCTTCCGGTGCCGGTGCTAGTGGCTAGCTTGATGTGCTGCTGCCGGTGTCAGTTGCCGGCTTGGTCAGTTGCAGCACGTGCCAGTTGCCGGCTTGGTGTTGTGCTGCCGGTGCCAGCTGCCGGCTAGGTGGCCGTGCTGCCGGGGCCAGTTGCCGGCTTGATGCCAGTGCTAGATGCCATCTTGGTGTTGTGCTGCCGGTGCCAGTTGCCGGCTTGGTCTGTTGGTGTCAGAGGTACTTGCCGGCTTGATGGCGGTGCTTCCGGTGCCGGTGCTAGTGGCTAGCTTGATGTGCTGCTGCCGGTGTCAGTTGCCGGCTTGGTCAGTTGCAGCACGTGCCAGTTGCCGGCATGATGCCGGTGCTAGTTGCCGGCTTGGTGTTGTGCTGCCGGTGCCAGAGGCCGGCTGAGTGGGTTGCTGCCGGAGCCGGTGCTAGTGGCTAGCTTGATGTGCTGCTGCCGGTGTCAGTTGCCGGCTTGGTCAGTTGCAGCACGTGCCAGTTGCCGGCATGATGCCGGTGCTAGTTGCCGGCTTGGTGTTGTGCTGCCGGTGCCAGAGGCCGGCTGAGTGGGTTGCTGCCGGAGCCGGTGCTAGTGGCTAGCTTGATGTGCTGCTGCCGGTGTCAGTTGCCGGCTTGGTCAGTTGCAGCACGTGCCAGTTGCCGGCATGATGCCGGTGCTAGTTGCCGGCTTAGTGCCGGTGCCAGCTGCCGGCTAGGTGACCATGCTGCCGGGGCCAGTTGCCGGCTTGGTGTTGTGCCAGTTGCCGGAATAAGGCCGGTGCTAGGTGCCGGCTTGGTGTTGTGCTGCCGGTGCCAGCTGCCGGCTGGGTGACCGTGCTGCCGGGGCCAGTTGCCGGCTTAATGCCAGTGCTAGATGCCATCTTGGTGTTGTGCTGCCGGTGCCAGTTGCCGGCTTGGTCTGTTGGTGTCAGAGGTACTTGCCGGCTTGATGGCGGTGCTTCCGGTGCCGGTGCTAGTGGCTAGCTTGATGTGCTGCTGCCGGTGTCAGTTGCCGGCTTGGTCAGTTGCAGCACGTGCCAGTTGCCGGCTTGGTGTTGTGCTGCCGGTGCCAGCTGCCGGCTAGGTGGCCGTGCTGCCGGGGCCAGTTGCCGGCTTGATGCCAGTGCTAGATGCCATCTTGGTGTTGTGCTGCCGGTGCCAGTTGCCGGCTTGGTCTGTTGGTGTCAGAGGTACTTGCCGGCTTGATGGCGGTGCTTCCGGTGCCGGTGCTAGTGGCTAGCTTGATGTGCTGCTGCCGGTGTCAGTTGCCGGCTTGGTCAGTTGCAGCACGTGCCAGTTGCCGGCATGATGCCGGTGCTAGTTGCCGGCTTGGTGTTGTGCTGCCGGTGCCAGAGGCCGGCTGAGTGGGTTGCTGCCGGAGCCGGTGCTAGTGGCTAGCTTGATGTGCTGCTGCCGGTGTCAGTTGCCGGCTTGGTCAGTTGCAGCACGTGCCAGTTGCCGGCATGATGCCGGTGCTAGTTGCCGGCTTAGTGCCGGTGCCAGCTGCCGGCTAGGTGACCATGCTGCCGGGGCCAGTTGCCGGCTTAATGCCAGTGCTAGATGCCATCTTGGTGTTGTGCTGCCGGTGCCAGTTGCCGGCTTGGTCTGTTGGTGTCAGAGGTACTTGCCGGCTTGATGGCGGTGCTTCCGGTGCCGGTGCTAGTGGCTAGCTTGATGTGCTGCTGCCGGTGTCAGTTGCCGGCTTGGTCAGTTGCAGCACGTGCCAGTTGCCGGCTTGGTGTTGTGCTGCCGGTGCCAGCTGCCGGCTAGGTGGCCGTGCTGCCGGGGCCAGTTGCCGGCTTGATGCCAGTGCTAGATGCCATCTTGGTGTTGTGCTGCCGGTGCCAGTTGCCGGCTTGGTCTGTTGGTGTCAGAGGTACTTGCCGGCTTGATGGCGGTGCTTCCGGTGCCGGTGCTAGTGGCTAGCTTGATGTGCTGCTGCCGGTGTCAGTTGCCGGCTTGGTCAGTTGCAGCACGTGCCAGTTGCCGGCATGATGCCGGTGCTAGTTGCTGGCTTGGTGTTGTGCTGCCGGTGCCAGAGGCCGGCTGAGTGGGTTGCTGCCGGAGCCGGTGCTAGTGGCTAGCTTGATGTGCTGCTGCCGGTGTCAGTTGCCGGCTTGGTCAGTTGCAGCACGTGCCAGTTGCCGGCATGATGCCGGTGCTAGTTGCCGGCCGGTGTTGTGCTGCCGGTGCCAGAGGCCGGCTGAGTGGGTTGCTGCCGGAGCCGGTACTAGTGGCTAGCTTGATGTGCTGCTGCCGGTGTCAGTTGCCGGCTTGGTCAGTTGCAGCACGTGCCAGTTGCCGGCATGATGCCGGTGCTAGTTGCCGGCTTAGTGCCGGTGCCAGCTGCCGGCTAGGTGACCATGCTGCCGGGGCCAGTTGCCGGCTTGGTGTTGTGCCAGTTGCCGGAATAAGGCCGGTGCTAGGTGCCGGCTTGGTGTTGTGCTGCCGGTGCCAGCTGCCGGCTGGGTGACCGTGCTGCCGGGGCCAGTTGCCGGCTTAATGCCAGTGCTAGATGCCATCTTGGTGTTGTGCTGCCGGTGCCAGTTGCCGGCTTGGTCTGTTGGTGTCAGAGGTACTTGCCGGCTTGATGGCGGTGCTTCCGGTGCCGGTGCTAGTGGCTAGCTTGATGTGCTGCTGCCGGTGTCAGTTGCCGGCTTGGTCAGTTGCAGCACGTGCCAGTTGCCGGCTTGGTGTTGTGCTGCCGGTGCCAGCTGCCGGCTAGGTGGCCGTGCTGCCGGGGCCAGTTGCCGGCTTGATGCCAGTGCTAGATGCCATCTTGGTGTTGTGCTGCCGGTGCCAGTTGCCGGCTTGGTCTGTTGGTGTCAGAGGTACTTGCCGGCTTGATGGCGGTGCTTCCGGTGCCGGTGCTAGTGGCTAGCTTGATGTGCTGCTGCCGGTGTCAGTTGCCGGCTTGGTCAGTTGCAGCACGTGCCAGTTGCCGGCATGATGCCGGTGCTAGTTGCCGGCTTGGTGTTGTGCTGCCGGTGCCAGAGGCCGGCTGAGTGGGTTGCTGCCGGAGCCGGTGCTAGTGGCTAGCTTGATGTGCTGCTGCCGGTGTCAGTTGCCGGCTTGGTCAGTTGCAGCACGTGCCAGTTGCCGGCATGATGCCGGTGCTAGTTGCCGGCTTGGTGTTGTGCTGCCGGTGCCAGAGGCCGGCTGAGTGGGTTGCTGCCGGAGCCGGTGCTAGTGGCTAGCTTGATGTGCTGCTGCCGGTGTCAGTTGCCGGCTTGGTCAGTTGCAGCACGTGCCAGTTGCCGGCATGATGCCGGTGCTAGTTGCCGGCTTAGTGCCGGTGCCAGCTGCCGGCTAGGTGACCATGCTGCCGGGGTCAGTTGCCGGCTTGGTGTTGTGCCAGTTGCCGGAATAAGGCCGGTGCTAGGTGCCGGCTTGGTGTTGTGCTGCCGGTGCCAGCTGCCGGCTGGGTGACCGTGCTGCCGGGGCCGGTGCTAGTAGCTAGCTTAAGGTGTTGCTGCCGGTGCCAGTTGCCGCCATTGCCAGCTGCCGGCTTGGTCTGTTGCACCAGGTGCCAGTTGCCGGCTTGATACCGGTGCTAGTTGCCAGCTTGGTGTTGTGCTGCCGGTGCCAGCTGCCGGCTTGGTGCCCGTGCTGCCGGGGCCAGTTGCCGGCTTGATGCCAGTGCTGGTTGCTAGCTTTGTGTTGTGCTGCCGGTGCCAGTTGCCGGCATGGTCGGTTGCTGCCGGAGCCAGTTGCCGTCTTGGTGGCGGTGTTGCCGGTGCCGGTGCCAGTGGCTAGCTTGATGTGTTGCTGCCGGTCCCAGTTGCCGGCTTGGTCTGTTGCAGTACGTGCCAGTTGCCGGCTTGATGCCGGTGCTAGTTGCCGGCGTGGTGTTGTGCTGCCACTGCCAGTTGCCGGCTTGGTGTCGGTGCCAGCTGCCGGCTTGGTCTGTTGCTGCCGTTGCCAGTGGCCGCTTTGGTCTATTATTGCCGGTACCAGTTGCCGGCTTTATTTGTTGCTGGCAGTGCCAGTTGCCGGCTTGGTGCTGGTGCTGCCGGTGCCGGTGCTAGTGGCTAGCTCGATGTGCTGCTGCCGGCGCCAGTTGCCGGCTTAGTGCTGGTGCCAGCTACCGGCTTGGTGCCGGTGCTAGTTGGCCGCTTGGTCTGTTGGTGCCGGTGCCGGTGCTGCCGGTGCTGGTGCTAGTGGCTACCTTGATGTGCTGCTGCCGGTACCAGTTGCCGGGTTGACGGTGGAGCTGCCAGTAGTGCCGTTGCTAGTGGATAGCTTGATGTGTTGCTGCCGGTGCCGACTGCCGGCTTGGTGTACTAATTGCCCATGTACTGTCGTCCGACTGTGTCGGGCTCTTTTTTTACTACCGGCTGCTGCAAATTGGACTGACGCAACAATCTGGTTGTGTCGCATGCCTGATGCTTCTGGTATAGTTGCAGCCGCCGTTATCAAGTTGACAGCTGCAAGAAGCGGGTCTAGACCAATACACTGCACCAAGCGCGGAGGTGGCAGTCGCTGTCAAGTTGACGGCTGCGAGAAGTAGGTCCACATCTAGGACTGTGACGTCGGGAATGGCGGTGGTCGTCGCTGCAAATTGGACGGATGCAACAATCTAGCGCTGTCCCAAGCGTAATACTTCTGGCATGGCGGCTGCCGCCGCTATCAAGTTGACGACTGCGAGAAGCGGGTCTAGTCCTATGCACTGCACCATGGACGGAGGTGGTAGTCGCTGTCAAGGTGACAGCTGCGAGAAGCGAGTCTAGTCGAATACACTGCACCGTCCCGCGACTGCTGGTAAGGCGTTTTGACGCTGAGGAGGTGCGTATCGTGGCATCCCCGAAGGGCCACCCGATCACGGCCTTGGTAAGCCCCCAAGGCGCGCTATCTGTCACCACCAGCACCACCGACTCGGACAGCTTAGACGGACTGACCGGACAACGGGAGCTGGAATCGTCCATCGGGCGGCTGGCGGGGCCAGAGGTGCAGATCCATCACGTGCATCCCCACCCACACATATTAAGACGCGTCTGCCTGTGGCAGGCAGGAAGGCGGAGACCACTCCGGCGAGTGCATTACAAGCGGTATGTGCGGCATGCCGCCATCAGCCGCGGACTTCGGGAGGCGCGTGCGAGGGCGGCCAAGTGGACGTCGCCCAGCACACCTGCGGCAACTGGATTGGCCAAACTAGAATGGAAGCTCCTTCGCAAGATACTCGGGCTGGGCGTGTGGGGGGAGCAAGTGTTGTATCGTCTCAAAGCACGATACTTTTTGCTGTTCGACTTGCGGCAGGAACGTTTGGGGTGACCGCATGAGCAGTGCGAGCATGAAATGAATGTAGACCTACATCACGTCTTCTGAACCTGCCAGGCTGTCCGCATATTGCGCAAAACATTCCTCCGCCCATGGCTTCGATTGGGTTTACGTGAAGCGGAGGCAGAACACGCCGTTTTCAGCTTGGAACTCCCGGCAGTACCGATGACATTTTGGGAGATCGCTGCGAGCTCAGTTTACCAAGAACGGCGCCATGACGCCGCTCTAGACGTCAACATCACCGCACTGGTCGAGGGATGTTGGCAACTAGGGGCAGCACTCTACTTCCACGCTGTCTGAAGGTGGCGTGTGCAGCTTTTTGACGTGAACAATGATGTCACGGCTGGACGCCAAATGCTCTTACTGGCCACACGCCTGCGGACTGGATATGCGAACATGGCCTACTATGCGGACCCACACGGCCACCAAGGTAGCCTCATGGCGGCGGCAGAGATTGTTAGACAGGCGGCAAAGCAACCCTGGAATGGATCGCACTAAGCAGTGCGGCCAAATGCGGTGGACTGCACTTACCTCCTGTGGGCTCGCGCGGTAAGCCAGGCCCAGGTGGGTCAGGTGCGGTCGTAGTACGGCTGACGGCGAATGGGGGGCCATTACCAGGTGATCTGGGTTGACAGTATGTCCTATGCTGCTAGGACTACCACCAACAATGTGGCCGAGAACATGGGACTTCTGGTTGGACTGTCGGCCTGTTGTCATTACGGGTACTCACCGGTACATGTCGTTGGGAACGCGATGATCATTAGACAACAGCGCATACGACAAGCTCCGAAAGCCAAGCACCTGAAGCCACTGTACTGGAGGTGCAGACGACAGCTGGCGTCTTATCTTGGCAACACCACCTCAGAGCCCACAACAAAATGGCCGACTTACTCGCGAATCAGGCGATGGACTCGTGACTGAGCACCCAAGTACGCTTGGATTCCGACTCGATGCGGAAGGAGACATGGAGCCCATCGCACGGAGCGATGTAGGCCACTGGGTACTGAACAATACGGACAGGATCTCTATGGGAGCCCCAGTGATCGGTCTTTAGGGAACGATCGCGGCCCCAGCTGACGGTTATTAGGTAGATGTCGGGGTGAAGCTGTAGGATAATTTAGAGGCAACATACGGGACGGGCATAGAAGGTCGTTAGCGATTAGAGTTAAGTGACATCAATGCACCTCGCAAAAAACGAAAAAAAACAAGGCACTGCACCGAGCACGGAGGCGGCAGTCGCTGTCAAGTTGACGGCTGGGAGAAGCAGGTCCAGATCCAGGACTGCGACGTCGGGTATGGTGGTGGTCGTCGCTGCGAATTGGACGGATGCAATAATCTAGCGCTGTCCCATGCCTAATGCTTCTGGCATGGCGGCGGCCACCGCTGTCAAGTTGACGGCTGGGAGAAGCAGGTCCAGTCCAAGGATTGCGACGTCGGAAATCGCGATGCTCACCCGTTGACTTAGAGGCGGTGCTGGTTGTGGCAGCTGGTTTCTGGCCTCTATAAGAAACGGTACGACATCTGGTAGCGATGGTGGTGGCTGCTGCCGTCATAACCACCTAGCACGTAAAGTTGGCTACGAAGGTGGCTGCACTGACTACGCAGGACAGCTCGTAGAATTGGTAATTGCTGTAGCCGCCACGCCTTGCAGACCCAGCCCGTCGACTTGGAGCCGGTGCTGGTTGTGGCAGCCGTTTGTGGGCTTGACAAGAAACGGTACCACAGCTTGTGGTAATGGTGGTGGCTGCTGCCGTCGTAGAGACTCAGCACATAAAGTTGGCTACGGAGGTGGCTGCACTGACTACGCAGAACAGCTCGTAGAATTGGTAATTGCTGTAGCCGCCACGCCTTGCAGACACAGCCTGTCGACTTGGAGCCGGTGCTGGTTGTGGCAGATAGTAATGGCCTCTATATGAAACGGTACCACAGCTGGTTTGTCGCCTCGCCAAGAAACGGTACCACAGCTTGTGGCAATGGTGTGGCTGCTGCCTTCGTAGAGACTCAGCACGTGATGTTGGCTACGGAGGTGGCTGCACTGACTACGCAGGACAGCTCGTAGAATTGGTAATTGCTGTAGCCGCCACGCCTTGCAGACACAGCCTGTCGACTTGGAGCCGGTGCTGGTTGTGGCAGATAGTAATGGCCTCTATATGAAACGGTACCACAGCTGGTTGTGGCCTCGCCAAGAAACGGTACCACAGCTTGTGGCAATGGTGTGGCTGCTGCCTTCGTAGAGACTCAGCACGTGATGTTGGCTACGGAGGTGGCTGCACTGACTACGCAGGACAGCTCGTAGAATTGGTAATTGCTGTAGCCGACACGCCTTGCAGTCACAGCCTGTCGACTTGGAGCCGGTGCTGGTTGTGGCAGATAGTAATGGCCTCTATATGAAACGGTACCACAGCTGGTTTGTGGTATCGCCAAGAAACGGTACCACAGCTTGTGGCAATGGTGTGGCTGCTGCCTTCGTAGAGACTCAGCACGTGATGTTGGCTACGGAGGTGGCTGCACTGACTACGCAGGACAGCTCGTAGAATTGGTAATTGCTGTAGCCGCCACGCCTTGCAGACACAGCCTGTCGACTTGGAGCCGGTGCTGGTTGTGGCAGATAGTAATGGCCTCTATATGAAACGGTACCACAGCTGGTTGTGGCCTGCCAAGAAACGGTACCACAGCTTGTGGCAATGGTGTGGCTGCTGCCTTCGTAGAGACTCAGCACGTGATGTTGGCTACGGAGGTGGCTGCACTGACTACGCAGGACAGCTCGTAGAATTGGTAATTGCTGTAGCCGCCACGCCTTGCAGACACAGCCTGTCGACTTGGAGCCGGTGCTGGTTGTGGCAGATAGTAATGGCCTCTATATGAAACGGTACCACAGCTGGTTGTGGCCTCGCCAAGAAACGGTACCACAGCTTGTGGCAATGGTGTGGCTGCTGCCTTCGTAGAGACTCAGCACGTGATGTTGGCTACGGAGGTGGCTGCACTGACTACGCAGGACAGCTCGTAGAATTGGTAATTGCTGTAGCCGCCACGCCTTGCAGACACAGCCTGTCGACTTGGAGCCGGTGCTGGTTGTGGCAGATAGTAATGGCCTCTATATGAAACGGTACCACAGCTGGTTTGTCGCCTCGCCAAGAAACGGTACCACAGCTTGTGGCAATGGTGTGGCTGCTGCCTTCGTAGAGACTCAGCACGTGATGTTGGCTACGGAGGTGGCTGCACTGACTACGCAGGACAGCTCGTAGAATTGGTAATTGCTGTAGCCGCCACGCCTTGCAGACACAGCCTGTCGACTTGGAGCCGGTGCTGGTTGTGGCAGATAGTAATGGCCTCTATATGAAACGGTACCACAGCTGGTTGTGGCCTCGCCAAGAAACGGTACCACAGCTTGTGGCAATGGTGTGGCTGCTGCCTTCGTAGAGACTCAGCACGTGATGTTGGCTACGGAGGTGGCTGCACTGACTACGCAGGACAGCTCGTAGAATTGGTAATTGCTGTAGCCGACACGCCTTGCAGTCACAGCCTGTCGACTTGGAGCCGGTGCTGGTTGTGGCAGATAGTAATGGCCTCTATATGAAACGGTACCACAGCTGGTTTGTGGTATCGCCAAGAAACGGTACCACAGCTTGTGGCAATGGTGTGGCTGCTGCCTTCGTAGAGACTCAGCACGTGATGTTGGCTACGGAGGTGGCTGCACTGACTACGCAGGACAGCTCGTAGAATTGGTAATTGCTGTAGCCGCCACGCCTTGCAGACACAGCCTGTCGACTTGGAGCCGGTGCTGGTTGTGGCAGATAGTAATGGCCTCTATATGAAACGGTACCACAGCTGGTTGTGGCCTGCCAAGAAACGGTACCACAACTTGTGGCAATGATGGTGGCTGCTGCCGTCGTAGAGACCTAGCACGTGATGTTGGCTACGGAGGTGGCTGCACTGACTACGCAGGACAGCTCGTAGAATTGGTAATTGCTGTAGCCGCCACGCCTTGGAGACCAAGCCCGTTAACTTGGAGCCGGTGCTGGTTGTGGCAGATAGTTGTGGTCTTGATAAGAAACGGTACCACAGCTGGTTTGTGGCCTCGCCAAGAAACGGTACCACAGCTTGTGGCAATGATGGTGGCTGCTGCCTTCGTAGAGACTCAGCACGTGATGTTGGCTACGGAGGTGGCTGCACTGACTACGCAGGACAGCTCGTAGAATTGGTAATTGCTGTAGCCGCCACGCCTTGCAGACACAGCCTGTCGACTTGGAGCCGGTGCTGGTTGTGGCAGATAGTAATGGCCTCTATATGAAACGGTACCACAGCTGGTTGTGGCCTCGCCAAGAAACGGTACCACAGCTTGTGGCAATGGTGTGGCTGCTGCCTTCGTAGAGACTCAGCACGTGATGTTGGCTACGGAGGTGGCTGCACTGACTACGCAGGACAGCTCGTAGAATTGGTAATTGCTGTAGCCGCCACGCCTTGCAGACACAGCCTGTCGACTTGGAGCCGGTGCTGGTTGTGGCAGATAGTAATGGCCTCTATATGAAACGGTACCACAGCTGGTTTGTCGCCTCGCCAAGAAACGGTACCACAGCTTGTGGCAATGGTGTGGCTGCTGCCTTCGTAGAGACTCAGCACGTGATGTTGGCTACGGAGGTGGCTGCACTGACTACGCAGGACAGCTCGTAGAATTGGTAATTGCTGTAGCCGCCACGCCTTGCAGACACAGCCTGTCGACTTGGAGCCGGTGCTGGTTGTGGCAGATAGTAATGGCCTCTATATGAAACGGTACCACAGCTGGTTTGTGGCCTCGCCAAGAAACGGTACCACAGCTTGTGGCAATGGTGTGGCTGCTGCCTTCGTAGAGACTCAGCACGTGATGTTGGCTACGGAGGTGGCTGCACTGACTACGCAGGACAGCTCGTAGAATTGGTAATTGCTGTAGCCGCCACGCCTTGCAGACACAGCCTGTCGACTTGGAGCCGGTGCTGGTTGTGGCAGATAGTAATGGCCTCTATATGAAACGGTACCACAGCTGGTTGTGGCCTCGCCAAGAAACGGTACCACAGCTTGTGGCAATGGTGTGGCTGCTGCCTTCGTAGAGACTCAGCACGTGATGTTGGCTACGGAGGTGGCTGCACTGACTACGCAGGACAGCTCGTAGAATTGGTAATTGCTGTAGCCGCCACGCCTTGCAGACACAGCCTGTCGACTTGGAGCCGGTGCTGGTTGTGGCAGATAGTAATGGCCTCTATATGAAACGGTACCACAGCTGGTTGTGGCCTCGCCAAGAAACGGTACCACAGCTTGTGGCAATGGTGTGGCTGCTGCCTTCGTAGAGACTCAGCACGTGATGTTGGCTACGGAGGTGGCTGCACTGACTACGCAGGACAGCTCGTAGAATTGGTAATTGCTGTAGCCGCCACGCCTTGCAGACACAGCCTGTCGACTTGGAGCCGGTGCTGGTTGTGGCAGATAGTAATGGCCTCTATATGAAACGGTACCACAGCTGGTTGTGGCCTCGCCAAGAAACGGTACCACAGCTTGTGGCAATGGTGTGGCTGCTGCCTTCGTAGAGACTCAGCACATAAAGTTGGCTACGGAGGTGGCTGCACTGACTATGCAGAACAGCTCGTAGAATTGGTAATTGCTGTAGCCGCCACGCCTTGGAGACCAAGCCCGTTAACTTGGAGCCAATGCTGGTTGTGGCAGATAGTTGTGGGCTTGACAAGAAACAGTACCACAGCTTGTGGTAATGGTGGTGGCTGCTGCCGTCGTAGAGACTCAGCACATAAATTTGGCTACGGAGGTGGCTGCACTGACTATCCAGGACAGCTCGTAGAATTGGTGATTGCTGTAGCCGCCACACCTTATAGACTTAGCCCAGTAAACTTGGAGCCGGTGCTGGTTGTGGCAGCTAGTTGTGGTCTCTATATGAAACGGTACCACATCTGGTTTGTCGCCTCGCCAAGAAACGGTACCACAGCTTGTGGCAATGGTGTGGCTGCTGCCTTCGTAGAGACTCAGCACGTGATGTTGGCTACGGAGGTGGCTGCACTGACTACGCAGGACAGCTCGTAGAATTGGTAATTGCTGTAGCCGCCACGCCTTGCAGACACAGCCTGTCGACTTGGAGCCGGTGCTGGTTGTGGCAGATAGTAATGGCCTCTATATGAAACGGTACCACAGCTGGTTTGTGGCCTCGCCAAGAAACGGTACCACAGCTTGTGGCAATGGTGTGGCTGCTGCCTTCGTAGAGACTCAGCACGTGATGTTGGCTACGGAGGTGGCTGCACTGACTACGCAGGACAGCTCGTAGAATTGGTAATTGCTGTAGCCGACACGCCTTGGAGACTAAGCCCGTTAACTTGGAGCCAATGCTGGTTGTGGCAGATAGTTGTGGGCTTGACAAGAAACGGTACCACAGCTGGTTTGTGGCCTCGCCAAGAAACGGTACCACAGCTTGTGGTAATGGTGGTGGCTGCTGCCGTCGTAGAGACTCAGCACATAAATTTGGCTACGGAGGTGGCTGCACTGACTATCCAGGACAGCTCGTAGAATTGGTGATTGCTGTAGCCGCCACACCTTATAGACTTAGCCCAGTAAACTTGGAGCCGGTGCTGGTTGTGGCAGATAGTAATGGCCTCTATATGAAACGGTACCACAGCTGGTTTGTGGTATCGCCAAGAAACGGTACCACAGCTTGTGGCAATGGTGTGGCTGCTGCCTTCGTAGAGACTCAGCACGTGATGTTGGCTACGGAGGTGGCTGCACTGACTACGCAGGACAGCTCGTAAAATTGGTAATTGCTGTAGCCGCCACGCCTTGCAGACACAGCCTGTCGACTTGGAGCCGGTGCTGGTTGTGGCAGATAGTAATGGCCTCTATATGAAACGGTACCACAGCTGGTTTGTGGCCTCGCCAAGAAACGGTACCACAGCTTGTGGCAATGGTGTGGCTGCTGCCTTCGTAGAGACTCAGCACGTGATGTTGGCTACGGAGGTGGCTGCACTGACTATGCAGAACAGCTCGTAGAATTGGTAATTGCTGTAGCCGACACGCCTTGGAGACTAAGCCCGTTAACTTGGAGCCAATGCTGGTTGTGGCAGATAGTTGTGGGCTTGACAAGAAACAGTACCACAGCTTGTGGTAATGGTGGTGGCTGCTGCCGTCGTAGAGACTCAGCACATAAATTTGGCTACGGAGGTGGCTGCACTGACTATCCAGGACAGCTCGTAGAATTGGTGATTGCTGTAGCCGCCACACCTTATAGACTTAGCCCAGTAAACTTGGAGCCGGTGCTGGTTGTGGCAGCTAGTTGTGGTCTTGATAAGAAACGGTACCACAGCTGGTTTGTGGCCTCGCCAAGAAACGGTACCACAGCTTGTGGCAATGGTGTGGCTGCTGCCTTCGTAGAGACTCAGCACGTGATGTTGGCTACGGAGGTGGCTGCACTGACTACGCAGGACAGCTCGTAGAATTGGTAATTGCTGTAGCCGACACGCCTTGCAGACACAGTCTGTCGACTTGGAGCCGGTGCTGGTTGTGGCAGATAGTAATGGCCTCTATATGAAACGGTACCACAGCTGGTTTGTGGCCTCGCCAAGAAACGGTACCACAACTTGTGGCAATGGTGTGGCTGCTGCCTTCGTAGAGATTCAGCACGTGATGTTGGCTGCGGAGGTGGCTGCACTGACTACGCAGGACAGCTCGTAAAATTGGTAATTGCTGTAGCCGCCACGCCTTGCAGACACAGCCTGTCGACTTGGAGCCGGTGCTGGTTGTGGCAGATAGTAATGGCCTCTATATGAAACGGTACCACAGCTGGTTTGTGGTATCGCCAAGAAACGGTACCACAGCTTGTGGCAATGGTGTGGCTGCTGCCTTCGTAGAGACTCAGCACGTGATGTTGGCTACGGAGGTGGCTGCACTGACTACGCAGGACAGCTCGTAAAATTGGTAATTGCTGTAGCCGCCACGCCTTGCAGACACAGCCTGTCGACTTGGAGCCGGTGCTGGTTGTGGCAGATAGTAATGGCCTCTATATGAAACGGTACCACAGCTGGTTTGTGGCCTCGCCAAGAAACGGTACCACAGCTTGTGGCAATGGTGTGGCTGCTGCCTTCGTAGAGACTCAGCACGTGATGTTGGCTACGGAGGTGGCTGCACTGACTACGCAGGACAGCTCGTAGAATTGGTAATTGCTGTAGCCGCCACGCCTTGCAGACACAGCCTGTCGACTTGGAGCCGGTGCTGGTTGTGGCAGATAGTAATGGCCTCTATATGAAACGGTACCACAGCTGGTTTGTGGCCTCGCCAAGAAACGGTACCACAGCTTGTGGCAATGGTGTGGCTGCTGCCTTCGTAGAGACTCAGCACGTGATGTTGGCTACGGAGGTGGCTGCACTGACTACGCAGGATAGCTCGTAGAATTGGTAATTGCTGTAGCCGCCACGCCTTGGAGACCAAGCCCGTTAACTTGGAGCCGGTGCTGGTTGTGGCAGATAGTTGTGGTCTTGATAAGAAACGGTACCACATCTGGTTTGTCGCCTCGCCAAGAAACGGTACCACAGCTTGTGGCAATGATGGTGGCTGCTGCCGTCGTAGAGACCTAGCACGTGATGTTGGCTACGGAGGTGGCTGCACTGACTACGCAGGACAGCTCGTAGAATTGGTAATTGCTGTAGCCGACACGCCTTGCAGACACAGCCTGTCGACTTGGAGCCGGTGCTGGTTGTGGCAGATAGTAATGGCCTCTATATGAAACGGTACCACAGCTGGTTTGTGGTATCGCCAAGAAACGGTACCACAGCTTGTGGCAATGGTGTGGCTGCTGCCTTCGTAGAGACTCAGCACGTGATGTTGGCTACGGAGGTGGCTGCACTGACTATGCAGAACAGCTCGTAGAATTGGTAATTGCTGTAGGCGACACGCCTTGGAGACTAAGCCCGTTAACTTGGAGCCAATGCTGGTTGTGGCAGATAGTTGTGGGCTTGACAAGAAACAGTACCACAGCTTGTGGTAATGGTGGTGGCTGCTGCCGTCGTAGAGACTCAGCACATAAATTTGGCTACGGAGGTGGCTGCACTGACTATCCAGGACAGCTCGTAGAATTGGTAATTGCTGTAGCCGACACGCCTTGCAGACACAGCCTGTCGACTTGGAGCCGGTGCTGGTTGTGGCAGATAGTAATGGCCTCTATATGAAACGGTACCACAGCTGGTTTGTGGCCTCGCCAAGAAACGGTACCACAACTTGTGGCAATGGTGTGGCTGCTGCCTTCGTAGAGACTCAGCACGTGATGTTGGCTGCGGAGGTGGCTGCACTGACTACGCAGGACAGCTCGTAGAATTGGTAATTGCTGTAGCCGACACGCCTTGCAGACACAGCCTGTCGACTTGGAGCCGGTGCTGGTTGTGGCAGATAGTAATGGCCTCTATATGAAACGGTACCACAGCTGGTTTGTGGCCTCGCCAAGAAACGGTACCACAGCTTGTGGCAATGGTGTGGCTGCTGCCGTCGTAGAGACCTAGCACGTGATGTTGGCTACGGAGGTGGCTGCACTGACTATGCAGAACAGCTCGTAGAATTGGTAATTGCTGTAGGCGACACGCCTTGGAGACTAAGCCCGTTAACTTGGAGCCAATGCTGGTTGTGGCAGATAGTTGTGGGCTTGACAAGAAACAGTACCACAGCTTGTGGTAATGGTGGTGGCTGCTGCCGTCGTAGAGACTCAGCACATAAATTTGGCTACGGAGGTGGCTGCACTGACTATCCAGGACAGCTCGTAGAATTGGTAATTGCTGTAGCCGACACGCCTTGCAGACACAGCCTGTCGACTTGGAGCCGGTGCTGGTTGTGGCAGATAGTAATGGCCTCTATATGAAACGGTACCACAGCTGGTTTGTGGCCTCGCCAAGAAACGGTACCACAACTTGTGGCAATGGTGTGGCTGCTGCCTTCGTAGAGACTCAGCACGTGATGTTGGCTGCGGAGGTGGCTGCACTGACTACGCAGGACAGCTCGTAGAATTGGTAATTGCTGTAGCCGACACGCCTTGCAGACACAGCCTGTCGACTTGGAGCCGGTGCTGGTTGTGGCAGATAGTAATGGCCTCTATATGAAACGGTACCACAGCTGGTTTGTGGCCTCGCCAAGAAACGGTACCACAGCTTGTGGCAATGGTGTGGCTGCTGCCGTCGTAGAGACCTAGCACGTGATGTTGGCTACGGAGGTGGCTGCACTGACTACGCAGGACAGCTCGTAGAATTGGTGATTGCTGTAGCCGCCACACCTTATAGACTTAGCCCAGTAAACTTGGAGCCGGTGCTGGTTGTGGCAGATAGTAATGGCCTCTATATGAAACGGTACCACAGCTGGTTTGTGGTATCGCCAAGAAACGGTACCACAGCTTGTGGCAATGGTGTGGCTGCTGCCTTCGTAGAGACTCAGCACGTGATGTTGGCTACGGAGGTGGCTGCACTGACTACGCAGGACAGCTCGTAAAATTGGTAATTGCTGTAGCCGCCACGCCTTGCAGACACAGCCTGTCGACTTGGAGCCGGTGCTGGTTGTGGCAGATAGTAATGGCCTCTATATGAAACGGTACCACAGCTGGTTTGTGGCCTCGCCAAGAAACGGTACCACAGCTTGTGGCAATGGTGTGGCTGCTGCCTTCGTAGAGACTCAGCACGTGATGTTGGCTACGGAGGTGGCTGCACTGACTACGCAGGACAGCTCGTAGAATTGGTAATTGCTGTAGCCGCCACGCCTTGCAGACACAGCCTGTCGACTTGGAGCCGGTGCTGGTTGTGGCAGATAGTAATGGCCTCTATATGAAACGGTACCACAGCTGGTTTGTGGCCTCGCCAAGAAACGGTACCACAGCTTGTGGCAATGGTGTGGCTGCTGCCTTCGTAGAGACTCAGCACGTGATGTTGGCTACGGAGGTGGCTGCACTGACTACGCAGGACAGCTCGTAAAATTGGTAATTGCTGTAGCCGCCACGCCTTGCAGACACAGCCTGTCGACTTGGAGCCGGTGCTGGTTGTGGCAGATAGTAATGGCCTCTATATGAAACGGTACCACAGCTGGTTTGTGGCCTCGCCAAGAAACGGTACCACAGCTTGTGGCAATGATGGTGGCTGCTGCCGTCGTAGAGACCTAGCACGTGATGTTGGCTACGGAGGTGGCTGCACTGACTACGCAGGACAGCTCGTAGAATTGGTAATTGCTGTAGCCGACACGCCTTGCAGACACAGCCTGTCGACTTGGAGCCGGTGCTGGTTGTGGCAGATAGTAATGGCCTCTATATGAAACGGTACCACAGCTGGTTTGTGGTATCGCCAAGAAACGGTACCACAGCTTGTGGCAATGGTGTGGCTGCTGCCTTCGTAGAGACTCAGCACGTGATGTTGGCTGCGGAGGTGGCTGCACTGACTACGCAGGACAGCTCGTAGAATTGGTAATTGCTGTAGCCGACACGCCTTGCAGACACAGCCTGTCGACTTGGAGCCGGTGCTGGTTGTGGCAGATAGTAATGGCCTCTATATGAAACGGTACCACAGCTGGTTTGTGGTATCGCCAAGAAACGGTACCACAGCTTGTGGCAATGGTGTGGCTGCTGCCTTCGTAGAGACTCAGCACGTGATGTTGGCTACGGAGGTGGCTGCACTGACTATGCAGAACAGCTCGTAGAATTGGTAATTGCTGTAGGCGACACGCCTTGGAGACTAAGCCCGTTAACTTGGAGCCAATGCTGGTTGTGGCAGATAGTTGTGGGCTTGACAAGAAACAGTACCACAGCTTGTGGTAATGGTGGTGGCTGCTGCCGTCGTAGAGACTCAGCACATAAATTTGGCTACGGAGGTGGCTGCACTGACTATCCAGGACAGCTCGTAGAATTGGTGATTGCTGTAGCCGCCACACCTTATAGACTTAGCCCAGTAAACTTGGAGCCGGTGCTGGTTGTGGCAGCTAGTTGTGGTCTTGATAAGAAACGGTACCACAGCTGGTTTGTGGCCTCGCCAAGAAACGGTACCACAGCTTGTGGCAATGATGGTGGCTGCTGCCTTCGTAGAGACTCAGCACGTGATGTTGGCTACGGAGGTGGCTGCACTGACTACGCAGGACAGCTCGTAGAATTGGTAATTGCTGTAGCCGCCACGCCTTGCAGACACAGCCTGTCGACTTGGAGCCGGTGCTGGTTGTGGCAGATAGTAATGGCCTCTATATGAAACGGTACCACAGCTGGTTGTGGCCTCGCCAAGAAACGGTACCACAGCTTGTGGCAATGGTGTGGCTGCTGCCTTCGTAGAGACTCAGCACGTGATGTTGGCTACGGAGGTGGCTGCACTGACTACGCAGGACAGCTCGTAGAATTGGTAATTGCTGTAGCCGACACGCCTTGCAGACACAGCCTGTCGACTTGGAGCCGGTGCTGGTTGTGGCAGATAGTAATGGCCTCTATATGAAACGGTACCACAGCTGGTTTGTGGCCTCGCCAAGAAACGGTACCACAACTTGTGGCAATGGTGTGGCTGCTGCCTTCGTAGAGACTCAGCACGTGATGTTGGCTGCGGAGGTGGCTGCACTGACTACGCAGGACAGCTCGTAGAATTGGTAATTGCTGTAGCCGACACGCCTTGCAGACACAGCCTGTCGACTTGGAGCCGGTGCTGGTTGTGGCAGATAGTAATGGCCTCTATATGAAACGGTACCACAGCTGGTTTGTGGTATCGCCAAGAAACGGTACCACAGCTTGTGGCAATGGTGGTGGCTGCTGCCTTCGTAGAGACTCAGCACGTGATGTTGGCTGCGGAGGTGGCTGCACTGACTACGCAGGACAGCTCGTAGAATTGGTAATTGCTGTAGCCGACACGCCTTGCAGACACAGCCTGTCGACTTGGAGCCGGTGCTGGTTGTGGCAGATAGTAATGGCCTCTATATGAAACGGTACCACAGCTGGTTTGTGGTATCGCCAAGAAACGGTACCACAGCTTGTGGCAATGGTGGTGGCTGCTGCCAGCCTTGCGGTTGGCTGCGGTTCATGTCCCCAGCGCCTTGCTGGCGCGGGCGTTCGCACTCCGACGTGACGTGCCCCCGCATGCGGCAGTTCCCATACGTCATGTTGCCATACCGGCAAGTGATACGGCTACAACCCATCAAATGGCAACGCCCACACACTCGCAGGCCGTCTTGGGTAAAACGATCCGGTCCCTGGCAAATCCCGCCAGGGTACGCCCCCGCGTTCTCTGGCCCAGACGCCGTGTCCGACGCGCGTGGCGACCCCATCGCGTTCTCGTACGCCGCGGCCACCATCGGAGCTCGCCGCGGAGATCTGGGTGCCTGGACCATCTGCTGTTGCTGAGCCAGCAGATTCTGCGTTTGCTGCATCATGGCACTCTCGGTCGTCGGTTTCTTCCCTCCGTTCTCCTCGAACTCGGCGTCGTCTTCCACAGGCAAGTGCATGTTCTTGTAGAGTAACACGAATACAGCTTCAGGAATCGTATTCACCATTGAGGTAGTCAGCGCAGTCTTCCACTCACGGTTCCTTAGTCCGGACAAGAAGTACTGGTACCTCATCTGCTCGTCGTAGCAGTGAGCGGCATTGCAGAGGCTGGAGATCAGATCTCCCCAGACCTCAGCCGACATGCCCTTGGTACGTTTCGTCGACTTCAGGCGTTCGATCATCTGAAGCGGCGTCTGGCAGATAAACTGGTTGTGGAACCTCCGACGCAGAGTCTCAAAGTCACTAATCTGCTAGTACATCCACCAGTCCTCGCCAGTCTTGCCCTTCAGACACTCGCGGAAGGCACTCAGCCGAATCGTGTCGCTCAGGCCGACCGTGGCCATCTCGAACGAGTCCCAGAACGCCCTCGCCTTCTCGATGGTGGCGCCGTCCGAGTAGAACGGCTGGATCATCCGGAACGCGTTCTTGATGCTCGAGGGCATGCCAAACACCGGCTGCCTCTCGTTCGAGTTCACGTAAGGATTTCCATTCGACCCGTAGCCTGGAACGCCCCCGTAGGACTGCTGCCCAGCCATTGACGATCGGCTTGACCGCGGCGGCTCCACCTTGACCGAAGAAGGGGAGTTCACGTTTGCTCCCCCTTGGCCTTGCCACGCTTGTGGCAGCGGAGACGGCTGAGTCGGCTCCGTCCAAGTAGGCTGCTGAGATTGTTGAGGGGCGGGCAATACCGGCGGCGCTTGCCCTGCCGGCTGCGAGAACGGGTTCGCGAAGCCGAACCCAGCACGTTGCATGTTTGCCACTGAGATTCCTCCGTACGAGGAGATGGCAGTCTGCGGCATCTTGACGCTCGGTGCAGCAGATGTCGTAACTCCGTACGCCGTGCCCCCATAGGGTGAGTTGTACTGCGTCGTAGGCGCAGGAGTGGACGTGGCACCAGCAGCGAAGGGGTTCGCTAGCTGGGACTGGGACGAGAGCCCATACGGCTGGCCCTGATACGGGTCGGATAACTGCGGCCCGTATCCCCCGAGCCCTTGCTGACTTTGCCCACTCTGCGTCGGCTGACCCTGCCCCTGGCCACTCATTAGCGAAGATTGGCCCTGTGGCTGGAGCTGTTCCGTCTTGACCTGCACGCCGCTGGATACGCTAGGGGCTTGCGAAGCGTGCAGTCCCTGCGCCCGGTAGGCCCTCCAAGCCTGCTCACCTGTTTGCCGAGGTGGCACTTGCTGGTGTGGCTCGAGGCTCGGTGCAGGCTGTCCCCCGCCAGAGCCTTGATGTCCACCTTGTCCTTGATCGGGTAATCCACCTCCTTGTCCTGGATGATGGTGCCCTCCACCGTACCCTTGTGCTCGAAGTTCAGCACCTTGACTGCCTTGCGGGTTGGGTACGGGCACGCCTTGCTGACCAGGCGCGGTCCCTCCTTGATGACCAGCACCCGAAGCTTGCGCGTCACCACCGTGTTCGAGAGGACCTTGGCCTTGCCCTCCGCCGGAGTAGCTAGTGCTGGCCATGGCTCGGCCGAGCACGTCCCGCACTGCGCCTCGTCCTTCGGGAGTCGTCAGGTCTGGCTGAGAGGCATTCCCCGGCGGCGCGTCCGCACCCCGTTCCCCTCTAGCCGTACCCTCCGTAGGAGCTCCAGGCGTAGCAGTTGCAGTAGCAGGAGTAGGTCGCCCGCCTTCTCCTTGGTTGGCATCGCCGATGAAGACCTCCGACACGAAAGCGTCCCGGTACCCCGTCTCGGGGCCGACGCTGTAGCTGTCGAAGTCGCCGTCGGATCCTTGCGATGCCATCTTCTCTTCCCCTTTGCACTCGGTGTCCAGTCCTTGGCAGCACGCGAGAAGTCCTTGATCTAATCTAGCTAGCCGTTCTCGAGCGAACAGCTACCCTGCTTCTCCACCAAATGTTGCGCACCTCCCCTGACCTTAGGGCGAGTAGCTGCGGGCTCTTGAGTGAGAGTTGGGCTAAACTAGACTATAGCAATAGAGATGCAATTAAACCACCCAACAAGATAAAAATGAATGTCAACTTGTTAGTGTTCTTGGTAGGGAAAATGTACGACTGACCTAAATGAAAGCGCGTCGGCGACGCGCACGCTCCCTGTGGAGGTGCCACCCTCACTGCCCTGCCCTTGGTCTTCCGAGACGCAACCTCCGTCCTACAGCGTGACAACCCTCCGCCGAGAGGCTACATGCGACTTGCTTCGCCTCCTTGACGCCCGTCCTCGAGCGTCTTTGCCCTCTGTCACGCATCCTTCCGGCGCCAACCTCGCGCCATCATGGCCTGGGCGTCCCTTCTTCCACTAAACGGGGTACGGTACACTGGCCGGGCCCATTCCCGCCGTGGGTGTACCCATGTGCCGAGGGGTTGCCACTCGGTGTCGGTCTCCAGCAAGACTTGAGACCTGCTGCCGAAGGACCCTTGGCGCGTCAGCGTCCCACCCGGACTCGGGACACTTTGTGATGAGTCAACTACGAACGAGAACCGATAACGAGCGCGCCCAACGTCAACTGCTTCTACACCACAACCGTAATGAGCTTAGGCGCATGGAGGAGGGCAAGCGGCAGCGGGGGTGAGTATCAGTGATAGTATCAGTGATACAGTATATCACTGATATTATCATCGCCTGTTGGTCGAGTAGTACCAGTATCAGTGATAGTGGTTCAGTGTTGAGTATTAGTATTAGTATCACTGATAGTCCAAAATCTACTATCGAACCCTGCTGACGAGGTGTATGCTTCAGTCGGGGACAGCAGTCACTCAAAACTGCAAATCTAATTCGTAGTTCAAGCAACATCAGGTTGCTTGCCGTTATGTTGCAGGATGTCAATCAGCGAATTTGGTGCTGCACAGGATGGCTGACCCTCCAGGCTTTCTCCGGATTGGTCCGGTAAAACTAATGAAACGCATGATGCTATATGCTGGAGGTGAGGTAGATTCTAAATTTGAAACATCAGCGGTCCTAAATCGTAGTAAGCTGATAACCTGCGCCCAATGGCTGGAGTTGCTGACACTGCTTGCGCCATCGGTCGCGGCCGTAGAGCTGCCGTCCGCCGAGTATCCCCCCACCCGCTTCTGGTGCGCCAGTGCATCCGCCTACGCGCGCTGGTTCCTGGTGCTTCCCTACGCCGGCCAGATGTCTCTGTTGCACAACGCATCGCCCGACATCCCCGTGCTACGTCTCCAAGGAGACGCGTCCGCAGGCTGCGCAGCTGTTCACACCTGAGCTGCCGCTCAAGGCGTTGCTGGAGGAGAACGGCAAGGTGCTGCTGCGCCTCATGAACGCGCGCGCCACCAAGTCAGATAAGTGCAGCCGCCACGATCTGCTGTACCTGGCTTCGCTGCGTGCCATCGGCACCATGCCCACGTTCTCGGGCGACACGTTCAAGAACGTGTCGTTGGTCTTCATCGACCTGGCGGAACGTGCAGTCGCTGCTGCCCTCGGTGTCGCCCGAAATCCTCGAGGAGAAGAAGAACGCGATCAAGCAGGGCACGCTCATGGAGGCCGACGTGTGGCTCACGCTGTAGATGCGGCAGCAGGTGATACTCACGCTGCTGATCAATGTGGCGCACACGTTCGAGACCATGTTCGTGAAGCAAGTCATGGTGGGCGAGGTCTCTGCAGCGGAGATCGGCTGCTGGTAATGCGGATCGTCGACGCGCAAGGAAGAAGGCGCGGACGAGGCTACCTACGACCTCAAGCACTACAAGGCCACTGGCGACAAGGCCGCGTGCGAGTAGGATGTCGAATCGCTGCACAAGGTACACTAATTAGTAGTTTTATATATATGCCTGAGACTACTTATGTTGTGCTCACGATGATTTCCGACGCTTTTGCTTCCGCAGGATCGATACGATCGACAACCAAACTAGTTGACCACGTCGGCGTTTGCGACCCTTCTCCGTCAGGCAAGGGACTTCGATCGAGCTGGAACACTTTTGGTAAATACATGCCGCGTCTTGAGCGCTGATGCCTCGGGTGTTGAGACTCAATTCTTTCGCTCTGTCTTCAATTATCTGCATCAGAAAACGCAAATCGGGCAAACGATTTTTATCCTTATCGCAAAGATCATACGGCTGCAGCCTCCGGTACGGTGGATAGCGTCTTTCAGGTTCACCACAAACCCATTTAACCCAAGCGTCAAGCGAACTACCCGTCGGTAGGGAGACTATCGCAGGAACTATGCTCAGGCGTCCTTGTCTCGGCTCAACCTGCCGAACGTCCCGCTGACTAGAAAGTTCAACAAGTCCTTGTGTGCCTATATCAAACGATTGATCTTCATCAGCGTTATCGTCGATCATATCTCGACGAACGCTTGCAGGCCTTGCTGCCAACAGTGCCTTAACTTCACGTATTTCATCCAGAACCTGAGTAATGTCTGTCATATCGGTCGTCACTGGTACAGCAGCGTTGAGTTCCGGGTTGACCGGTCGCATATTTGTCTGTAAGTTCAACTCCGTTCTTAAAGTGGATACTTCCGCTCTTAATAATTTGACTTCTTCTGCTAGCGACTTCACTTCACCTGTAAGATCTCGCACGTGTTGTTGCAACACAACATGAGGAGGAATACCAGTAAGCGTGATATCTTGGCTACCGGGTGGTGCTAAAAGTCGTTGCAATCGATGTAGTATGCCGGTATTGTTGAAGAGAGTCGACACTAGAACAGGATGCGTTGGAGGTAATCTTGATTTAAGAAAGTCCGCATGATAGACCAATGATGCCAAAACAAAACGACCAATTGTTCTTGCTGACACGGGTAAACTCGGAAAACAAATAGACATAGCATTCTCGACCGCTCTTGCAGACGGTTCGGTAGACACCAAAAAATGCGGTGGCCCAGAAGCAAATTCAGGCTCCATAATTGGTAGCCCAGACAATGTACGCCCAACATACATATCACCAGCATCTACATGCCTGAGATAGCTATTCTGGATTGCCCCCAGCGACCAGCCTGCCCGAATGTGGACGGCTGTTGCTGACGGGCCGGATGTGGCTCCACAAGATGCATATGATGATGACCCTTTTCTAAATGAGTGCGTTCCCAGGTTTGCCCGCTCTTCATTTGCCAGATCCACCTCGGGTAGCTTCAGCGTCCGCGTTAAAACGTCACGAAACCGGTTACTTTGTCTGTCTCCAGGAAATAAATGCGGATCATTAGACGAGTACTCGTAGCTTAGCCAAAACACTCCCAGCGCAAGAATTGGACATAACTCTGGTTGAACCGGATTTGCGTATATGTGGTGTGGGTCGCGTGGACGGGTTCCTAGCTGGTCTGTCTTCGAGTGAGCAAAGTATACACGCAAGGCATCTTCGCCCCATTCCAAATGCGAGAAACACACTGCCGCAGTACTCCCAGCGCGGGCCATCAGATTCCAAGTTAAGAGCATAAATGCCCTCGCAAATATCTTATCACGTGCTGGTGACCGTAGCATCACCTCTGCTAGACGACGATAGAGTCGCATCGAAATGGGCTGTTTTCCTTTTGTTGATTTCCCTGTCCCGTCGGCTGTTTCCTTCGCGAGTGTTCGCTTCAACCCGCTAAAATATGTAGATAAGTTCTCCACGAAATTTTCTGGCAGCCCCCACTCGTAGATTTCACACAGATAATTGAACGCTGATCGCATTGAGTTGTAAGAGCTGTAGCTCAAGGGTTGATCACTTTTCTTGTTCTTTCGAGAATGCACCCACTTCAGGAAGTCATCGGGCTCAAGGTTGGCAAAATACAGAGGCGGGGACGCAGGCGCCGAATCGAAAGTGGCCAAGATGCACTTATTTGTCGGGGAATCGCTCTTATCAAACGTTAGTGAAGCTGTAAAGGTCTTCGTAGCGAGCTCGGGCTTGTTTTCAACCACCCATCGAAGGTAGAGCGCCATCAAGTTGCGATATTTCTCCACACTACTCTCTGCATGCTGGCACTGTTGTATCTCGTGAATCTCTCGCGCAGCTAGATCCCCCTCTTGCCCCCCACCTGAGCCGTCGAAGCTTGTTGTTGCTGCCGCTAGAAGGAGCTCCATGTTATTGGAGCGTGGCGCACTTCCGGCCAATGTTTATCCGGATTTCACTCTATACTGGAGCCTATATGTTTCCGATACAACGCCTAGTACTTGTTTTTACTATGCCTACCTGTCCAATACCGCAACGGTGGATCCAGCTCGACGTCCGGTATTTCGTCCGAGGAGAAGGAACCTGTCCTGTGTTTCACCAGCATGGCGCTGCACCTGCAGCTGACGGAGCTCTTCGCGCAGCGCACCGAAGCGCAGACGGACGCGTCGGTAGCTTCTCAGTGGGCGAGTCGCATCCACGACGCCTTCTACGGGGCGAGCGCCCTCTCGCGCGGCTCCAACAAGTTCCTGGAACTCGAGGCGACGCTGGCGCAGACGTTCGCGAGCCTCAGCGCGGCCAGCGAGAGCGACTTCTGGGGATTCGCGGTGCTCGTCCTGCTGTGTCTGGCCCGGGAGACGCAGCCACGGGCAGAGACGCAGGCAGCAGCAGCAGAAGAAGAAGAGGCGGCACTCGCAGGCGCCGATGGCAAGAGGAGGAGGAAGCAGAAGACGAAGAAGACGAAGAGGGCGCAGCCCAATGTGCCGCTGGCCTTCGTGGTGGTCAACGCCCTGCGAGCGCTCACAAGAGCGGGCGAGAGCGAGCGCCAGCTTGAAAGCTGCCGAGCCCAAGGAGAACAGAACGAAACCTTGAGGGATTTCTGCGTGCGAGGCCTGCAAGACGCCACTTTTGTGGTACGTGGGATGTACAATGCGCCGTGCGCGATCTATTGGCGATGCGATGTTATTCATGCTCAGTGTCATATTTTGTGGCTTGCAGGATCAGAAGCTCGTGGTGGAGATGGTGGATCTCTTCGCCATTACGAGCATTGACCCACAGGCAGTTGAAGGGGCAGCGCAGATCCTCCTCGCTTCGAAGAAATACACGTCGCTGATAAAACTTTTCACCCTCTTCAGCTCATTGGACTGGTCATTCGAGACGACGATCAAGACGATGGCCAAGGCGAAGGACTGGTCACCAGCGGAGCTACTGGCGAAAACGTTTGGAGGACCTGGCAACAATGGTATTGGCCACTCAGTTATGTTGATATTGCTGAGGTGCTGGTGCTCTTACTTGTTATGCAACGACATACAGAACTGGCACGAATACTAGTGGATGAAGCTATCGCAGTGCAGGACGTGAAACGGGTACATTTGAGTAGGATGACTGTGAGCGTAGCAGCCTAACTCCGCGGCCACTTTCTTACAGTATTGTTCTGAACGTTGTGTGGTAGGCGGTGCGCGTTGTCTACAAGTTCGGCCTACAAGAAGATTACCCGGATATTGGTGTGTAGGGGGTTGCTGTGCATGCAGAAGTAGTGTTCGTAAACTCACGTGTTGCTTGCTCCGTGTAGATCTCTTGTACTGTCACGACGGGTTGATGAAGCTGATAGAACGGCAACGCTGGCAGATGGCGCTCTCTTTCGCCGGAAACGATACATCTCTCCAGAAGCTGTTGTTTGAACACATGATGGCTGCTGGAGAAATCCAATGGGCTGCCCGGCTTGCTCAAATCCTTGATATTCCTGATTTTGAGTCTCAAGTCGAGAAAATGGTTGCGCAGCGAGGCTCACTGCGGACGAACGGACTATCGCACTCGGCCAATGCAGCTGCCCTGAATGGCTGCCTAGCCCTCCATCTGAAGGACGATGCCATTGCTTTTTGCGATACTGAAGAATCACTTCGTGGTATGATGAAGCACATTTTCGGTGATGGTGTAGACAACAGTGAATTTGGCAAAGCTTTAAACTTCGATACCGATCACATCATTGGTTTGGATGTGGAGTGGAAGCCAACGTCGAGTAAAATTGCCGCCTCCACTGGCTCGACTACGACCACCGCAATCGCAAGCATTTTGCAGATATCGTCATCATCATGCGTCTTTATTATCGACCTGCTGGCACTGCATGTACGTGGCGAATCTGCTCCTTTGGCTGCGTTGTATGTGCGGCTACCAACACGTTAATCCTGTATTTTGCTTGTCAGGATAATGATTTCTTGTTTGATACCTTCCTCGCACGTTTATTTGCCTGCCCGTTCCTCCTCAAAGTTGGGTTTGGCTTTGATACGGATCTGAAAGGTACAGTGTTAGTCATGCCTTTTAGGAATCGTATGATACTGACAAGTGCTTAACTCGCTTTCGCAGTGCTGCATCAAACCTTTCCTGAGCGCCCCACCTTGATTCGCATCGATCCTTTTTTGGAGGTGAATCTACAAATCTACCAACGCCCCACTGTTCGAAATCATTAACCACCGCGTTTTGTTTGGCACAGTTGAATGAAGTCGTTTCCAAGTTGCTGGGGATCTCAGTAGGCAACAGCTTGTCGAATGCAACGAGCCATATCTTGGGCAGACCTCTCGATAAGGTGGGTGTTCAAGTAGGTCGATAAAACGGTTGATGGCTGCTGACGCACAACTTGTACATTCGAAATGACAGCGAATGCAAATGTCGAACTGGGATGTGCGTCCGCTTGCGGCATCTCAGCTTTCTTATGCCGCTTTAGACGCCTACTGCCTTGTTCAGATGACCAGCAAACTGTAAGCATGATAATTGGGTGCCAATTTGGGTTCATAGCTCGAGCTAACAATGATTATATTGCAGTCGTAGGGACGAGAACCCCGAGCTACCAAGTTGGCAGCATACAGCTGCTGAAATACATGAGCTGATTTATTTGACCCCGCTGAAGAATGAGGAAGCATCGGAGGCAATTGCGTTGCGGGAGAAATACCGTCAAGACTGGGTGGATAGCAAAGTGGGGGATGGCTTCAACGTCGTCGCAAACCTGCTAACACCACAAGCTGTCGAAGAATATTGGGAAGAGCGCAAGGGAATCCACCAAGAGAAAGAGTTCAAGCACCTGCAGAGCGGAGGCGGGGCGAATGTCGAGATTTTGGATACTGCGCTGACATTTCTCGATCCCCACACTGTTAAGGGTCTGCTGGAGCAATCGCGCGACTCAGATCATCCAGCCGCATTTGTAGCTATCAATGCTATATGTTTCTTCGCCGATGGTGAGTATGGTGGGTTGGCTTGGCTGAAGTAATTCTTCGGCGCTAATGGTTTTTGATTTCCTTGCCACGTTTTTCAGAGGAGCCGTGCGTCGCATGCATCGAAGCAAACTGCAAATTGGACACTGCTCAGCTCGCGACGCTCTGTGGGGTCAGCCGACGGCGAGTCAAACTCGCGACACCAGCGGAGTGTTGCGAATACTTCGGTTTCGAGCCAGGTACAGTCCCTCCGTTTGGCCACCGCCCGGCACGTGCTGATTCTGAGCAATCGAAAGACGATCATCGTATTCGGGTTTTCGCCAGCAGTACCTTGCGGTACGTCGAGTCTCTCGTGTGCGGTGGGGGATCCCATGAAGCGCTGTTGTGGCTGAGCTCGAAGGCCTACTTTGCACTGATCGATATCGAGGCCACCGGTGATATCCAACGAGGTGTATCTGCCATCGAAGCAACGACGTCCACGGAGGAGGAATCAACTGATCCACCGAATACGACACCCACGGCTCAACTCGAAAGGCGCGAGTACAAGTTCCTCGCAGACTCGATGGTGGCGCGAGTCGGAAAGTGGCTGCGAACTATCGGCATGGACGTCGTCATCTGGGATCCCTACTCCGTCCCCAAGAAGACTGCGAGTCAGGACCACAAGGCGGCGCTGCTGGCATTGTCCGTGTGTGAGCAGCGCATTCTGCTGACTCGCGACAAGAAGTTGGCCAATCGACGAGATGCCGGCGCATGCTTCGTGGTGTCGAGCGACGATCCGTTCAAGCAGTTCCAGGAGATCAAGGCCCATTTTGCGCTCAAGCTTGTGAAGGACGAGATGATGTCGCGCTGCTCCCGCTGCAACGCCAAGGGGTTCGATGTCGTCGACCTCGACTACGTGCGCAACCAGACGGAGGACCAAGTTCATCCAAACGTGCTGGAAGTTGTGACCGAGTTTTGGGTTTGCCGCGTCTGCCACAAGATTTACTGGGAAGGCCCCAAGTACGACTCCAACTACGCAAACCTGCTGCGGATGTTTGACGAGGACAGCATCGTCGACTCGCTCTGAGTCGCCGAGTGAGGCCAGCACTGTAAACAAACAAAAACAGATAGAGTGATATGCTGCAGTCTTCGTTCCCAATGGTCTGTCACGCTGGACGTGGTCGTAGCCTAGTTGATGAGCAACGTCTCGTCATCGTCGTAGCCGAACTCCTTCTTGTACTGCGAGAACAACCGCTCGATCTCCGCCACATACTGCGCGTGCACGGCGCGGATCTCGTCCTCCGTGGGGTTGGCCGTCAGCTTGGTGGGGATGGGCTTGCCGTAGACGACGCCGAAGCGCTTGCCCTTGGGCGGCTGCTTGGGCATCCACATGAACTTGCCCCAGAAGATGATCATCGGGATCTTGAGCGTCTTGCGGAAGAAGTCGATGACGCCCTGAGGCGGGTTCCACATGCTGCCAACAAACAAACAAACGGTCAGTTTGGGTCTCCCTCCTCTCGACTGGGCCACCGCCTTCACCACTCACTTGTAGAGCCACTTCTCGCCGAACACGAAGCTCGGCACGAGCTCCGCTCCGTGGCGCATGGCCAGCTTGACGAAGCCCAGGCGCTTCTTGAGCACGAGCTCGTTCACCTTGGAGTTGGGGTCCGTCTTGAAGATCTCCGGCACGCCGCCCGGGTACACCACGACGCTGGTGCCGTCGTTCAGGACCTTGTCGGCCGTGGAGCGCGAGGCGTCCACACCCCCGAGCCAGAGACACAACTCACGCCCAAGCGGCACGTAGAACATGGTCGAGGCCCCCAGCGCTGCCGATTCAAGGCCAAACAAGCCACAGAGTGAGTGAACGAGTGACGGACAACACAGCAGAGCAGAGCACAACGCCTCACCTCGCGTGGGGATGTCCGGGAAGACCTTCTCCCAGTTGCCGCCGTACGTGGAGACGCGGGAGAGCACGATGATGCCGTGCGGGTGGAAGCCGAAGACGAACTTCTTGCTGCTGTCCAGCTCCTGCTCGCGGATGACCTTGATCCTGCCACACACACACAGAGAAGCACACACACAGTCAGCACGTGCAGCAGCCACCACCACATACTACGATGCCGTGCTCTTACCCGAGGAACTTGGCGCTGAGCCCCCAGATGCGGCCGGAGCGGAAGGCGGGCCACGGGTTGCCCCTCGCCGTCTTCTGGGCACCGCTTAGGAAGGACGGCAGGTACAGCGCCACGAGCGCCACGGGCACATAGCCGTAGCCGATGGCGTAGAGGTAGTAGAAGAGCGCGAGGAAGGGCACGCCCCAGACGTTGTAGTGGATGGTCACGAAGCTGAAGAGGTCGGTCGCCAGGCTCTGCGCCCACTGCGGCACGCGCGAGTCCTCGGCGAAGAAGCCGGGCGTCTCGTACACGAACGGGCCCTCGGCCGCCTTGGGCGCGGCGCTGGCGGACGCGGCGCTCGCGTCGTCGCGCGCTTCTGCGGTCATGAGCTCCTGCGCCGTCATGTCCGGAAGTGAGCGAGTGACTGACTGACTGGCCAGTGACTGAGTCACGCGGGTGATGTGGCGGCTGCCGCGACCTGATGTCACGGCAACTTCAGTTTGTTTGTCAAGTCAACAGTTTGCATAGAACGCGCGGCTGCTCTGAAGCCATCTCAGGCTCAGAGACTCAGCCCAAGCATACCGGTAGGGAGCACTCGATGCGCGTCTGCTACTGTAATTCCATGATCGTCATCCTAGTCGAAGGCGCTTGGAGGCAAGTCGAGTGAATCAGTCTGAGTGATGGATCGGATGCTCAATAGACTTGGGCTATGAATGCCAGCGCGACTTAATGCCCGATATAGCGGCTGGGCCAATCGCCGTCCGTGATTCGCGGAAAGGGCGCCGCTTCAACTTGCTGCTATTCCTGGGTTGAGAGTGTGAGCTTTCTTGCCATTGCCATTGACGCAGTGTGACCCAAGCATGGGCAACTTCCTCGTGGCGTCGGTCTGTCGCGCGCACAGCCGCTCCGAGGCCGTGTACGCAATCGTCCGGGCGCAGGTGGGCGCGCTGCGTGGCCGCCAGTGCCGCGGCTCCCCCCTGCAGCGGCGGTGCGCGGCGCAGCAGGCGGCGTTGGTGTGTGCGCTATCCTCCAGGATGGCGCTGACGGCCGCCGTCATGAGCTGCTGGGCCGCGGCCGCCACGGCCCGCGCCAGGGCCGCGCTCATCGCGTCGCTCGTGTTCATCGCCAAGAAGTTCGTCGCCAGCGCGAGGCCGCCGCGCGCGCTGCCGCGGGACTTGGACGACGTGTTCGACGAGTTCAACGCGGTCTTCGAGACGGCGCCGCGGCCCACGAGGACGATCCGCGAGCTGCAGCTGCGCGCCAAGCAGGAGGCGGCGGAGGCGCAACAGGTCGCCGAGGCAGAGCAGGACGAGGCGCCCGAGGACGGCGAGAACAACTCGACGGAGGACGACGACGAGGCCTCGTGCGCCACGGACGCCACGGACCAGCTGAGCGACCTGGACGACGAGTACGAGCTGCTGCCCAAGCTGGAGGAGGACCGCGCGTTCTACGCGGAGCTGGAGGGCAACCAGGCGGAGAGCGACGGAAGCCGGACGGAGGGCGAGCGACTGCTGCAGCTCGCCTCGAGCATCTCGGACACGTCGATGCACGTGGACGAGTTCATTCTCAGCGGCAAGCACGACAAGTTCGAGGCCATCACGAGCGACGTGGACGAGCACGCGGCAGGCGCCAGCGAGAGCGAGAAGAGGAGCGTCGTGCGCGTGCTGCTGGCGTTCTGCGCGTACTGCGAGGACGCCAACTACTCGAGCGAGATGGTGGTCACGGCCCAGGAGTGTCTGCAGGTCTGGCAGGGCGACGAAGACCGCGCGTTCAAGTCCCTCGCCGTTCTGTGCAGCGACGTCCCGCGTCTGTGTGCGGCGCTCGAGTGAAGTGAAGTGCAGCTCCAGAGGTTATCTTATCTACAGTAGCGACCACGCATCCTTTTTATTTGATGAAGGTGATGGAGGTTGAATACATTTTGTCCCTTTGAGTTGGAAACCCGTAGCTACGAGAGGACTGGAGTGCACGAGTGATCATGCAGAATAACGTTAGAAATCGATTCACTTGTGCGATGGTGGCCGCGTCTTTGCAGCTCGTTTTGCGGCCTTCAGACGCTGCAGCTGGGAGCCCAAGGGATCACCAAAGTGCTGGAACGAGTCCCCTCTCGCAGCTGTAGCAGGAGTCCGTGAGCGCGACTTTGTCGGCTCCGATCGCCGACTCGACTGCCGTCGCTTCTGCGGGATGCCCTTAAACACGACCGCCCTCGACGCCAACACGTCGTCCGGATGCACGTCCAGCAGCGGGATGCCGAGCCCCAGCCGCTTGGCCTCCCGCTCCCTGCTCTTGTGCTGCCTCTTCTTGCTCCTGAACTGCGCCCGCAGCGCCGCGTTGCTGGCGTAGTCGTCCTTGAACTCGGCGTCCTGCAGCTCCACGAGCTCCTCGAGCCCGCGCGCGCGCTTCTTGGCCGCCCGCTTGTCCTCGTTCTCGTGCTCCAGTCGGAAGAACGGGTCGCTCTGCAGCTGGACAGCCAGCTCAGGGTCGTTGAGACGCTCCGTCTGCATCTCCTGGCCGTCCTCCGCCTCCACCTTCTGCCGGACGCCGCTCACGAGCTCGTAGCCCCGCGCCTGTGGGTCCGTGCGGATGGCCATCTCGCCGCCGCAGCCCGCGCAGCTCATGCGGAACTCCCACACGCTCGTGCTGAAGTAGCTGCCCGCCTTCCTCTTGCACGCGTTGAAGCGCACGCCCCGGCCGATGTGCGCGTCGCAGTGCGCGCACCAGACGCTGAAGGGCATCTCGAAGCGCACCACCAGCTCCCCGTCGCTGGCCAGGCGCTTGGCGCGTTTGCCCAGCGGGTGCGACCCGTGGAACTGGTTGAGCGAGCCATGCTCGGGCCGCCACTCGGCCGGGTAGTAGTAGCCGTCGGCCTGCGCCGCCGCCAGCGACGACATTTTCGCTTTCTGAAGTCGAAAGTCGCAGTTCAGATGGCTACATTGGTGTGCAGAACACGGAGGGTCCGGTGTACCGCAAAACGGGTACGCCCGCATTTTTCAGCAGAAAACCTTTTAGGCGCCCCCATGCGAGGCCCTAAGACCACGACGCTCGTGCACCCCCACGCCAAGACGCCCGGCGCCAAGACGGACCTGTTGCTGCACCGCCACCGTCTGCTGCGACGCTCGTCGGGCTTCATGCTGGCGCGCAAGTACCGGTAGGCAGCGTCGTCCCCCTCCCAGTAGTGATACATCGTTTGATCTCTCTCTGTTGGAATATTTTCGAGCAGCAACCCGTGGCCCACCGAGAGCGACTTCGCGCGGGAGCTCAGCGGCCGCTTCCTGCCGCGAGCGGCCGATCGGGGCGCAGCTCCGGCGTCCACGGGCTCCACCAGCAGCAACAACAGCGTGGCGGGGCTCAAGGGGCCCAGGGGCTACACGCGCGAGGAGCTCATCAACTTCTGGAGGGAGCTCTCGCTCGTGGCCAAGCGGCGGCTGCTGCGGATCCGACGCGAGACGTACCTGACGGCGCTGGACCAGTTCCTCGTGGGCCAGAACTTGTGCTGCGAGTGCCACGACAACGTCATCGCCGAGTGGGAGGACCACGAGCGGAAGCGCTCGGGCAGCCGCTCGCTGCAGGACGTTTTCAGCGTCTTCCCGCCCTTCCTGGACGACGAGGAGGACGACGAGGAGGACGATGAAGAGGACGATGAAGACGAAGAAGACGACGAAGAAGACGATGAAGACGCAGACGAGCTCGAAGACGAGTCGGACGAAGAGATGCTCGCCGCGGAGGAAATGGTGCTAGAGGAGGAGGAGCTGGTGTTTAAGTATGAGCTGGAGCGCGAAGGACGACGAGGCGCTGGCGGTGAGGGCGGCGGCGTGCTCTCGGACGAGTACCTGGCCGCGCTAGAAGTCGGCAAGCGGCAGGAAGACGAGCTGCTGCGGCTTATTCAGAAGGAGGAACGCTATATCATTATTCGGGAGGACCACACGGACTTCATCATGGACCTCATCCGCTGCGGCGAGCAGTTCAGCTACGTGTCGCCCTTCCGGTCTGGCTTCGACGACGACGACGACGACAGCGAGGACAGCGAAGAGGAGGACGACGACGTCGACGACACATGCCCAGGCGCGAACACGTCGCACTTGGCACAGGAATATTTGCTCGAGGTGCTCGCCATTAAGTTCAGGGAACAGGTGCGCTCGCCAGTGGCCAGTCAGTACGCGGTAGTCACCACTAACTATCGGAGCTAACCACGATGTTTCTTGTTTGTGCCTTGTCGACCGACCCGCCAGCTGGAAGACGCGTACCAAGAGGCACTGCAGCACTCGCTCGCGATCCAAGCTGAGCTGCTCCGGGACGAGCTCGCAGACCTCAAGGCAAGTCAGAAACCGTCCAGCACCAGCAGGAAGAAGAAGAACAAAAAGGACAAAAAGCGCCGCAAGAAGGAGGCGGCAGCACAGAGGGCGATGGAGAAGCGAGATACTGGCGCGCAGTCATCGCGTGCGTCTGCGTCCTCCAAGCGCAAGCCTGCAACATCTGCAGCAGCAGTGAAGGCGGGGAAGGAGCAGCCACCGCTGCCTCTGACAGACGCGAGCGGCGACTCGGACACGGAGGAGCGCGACCCGGCAGAAGACGAGATCGACCGCGAGGTGGAGCAGTTCCGACTGCTGCTGGAGAAAATCAACGCCGAGAGCGCGCTGCGGTCCAGGAAGAAGCTGGTGCTGCCCCCGGGCTCCTTGGCCCGCCTGACGTCTATGGCCGTCTCGTAGGTGCCATGCCATGCCATGAAGGTGTTAACCCCCTCTTTAATCTAATCTCCCAGTGGGTGTCCACCAGTTGTTGCAGTTGAAGTGCCAAGTACTGTACAGTAGCTTGTACTGTACAGTAGCTTGGCGCCAACTGGCCCAGCTCGACCCGTTGCTGCCGCCAAAATCGGCTCTTTTCTGTCCACCGATGACGTCGGTTTTGTATGCGGCGCTGGTGGTCGCGATCTCAGTCGGCAATTTGAAGTGAAAGACGCAGGCAGAGCCAATGGCGAGACTGCGGTCCCAACAGCAACAAAAGCAGCAACAGGCAGCGGCGTCTGAGGACTCGGACGCCGACGTGTGCGCCGTGTGCGCGGAGCAGTCGCAGCGCGTGACGGTCAGCTGCGCGGCCTGCGCCAAGCGCTTCCACTTGAGCTGCCTCTCGCCGCCTCTGCGACGCCGCCCGCAGCTGGCGGACGCCTGGCAGTGTCCGGACTGCAACGCGGGCGCCACTGGGAAACGGAAGCAGCGGGAGGAGACGGCGGAGGACGAGGCAAAGCAGGAGCAGGAGCAGCCAGCGCCCAAGAGACGGCGTGTGGTCAAGAAGTCGAAGGAGGACGAGGAGGATGACGAGCCAATCGCCAAGACGCTCCCCAAGCGTCCCAACGGGAAGGCGGCCATCAAGAAGAAGATGACGACAAAGCCGCAGCCACAACCGTCAGCCGCCAAGTCTCGAGATGGTCGCACGGGTCGCCGTGCCTCGTCCCGGAAGGTGGTGGCCCAATCCAGCGACGAGGAAGAGGAGGACAGCGATTTCGTCGGGGAGAGCGTCTCGGAGGGGGACGAGGAGGAGGAAGAGGACGAATCAGTGCTGGGGAAAGTGGAGGACGCCCGACGGCCGGCAAGAAGACCTACAGGGGTGAGGAAATCTCCTGCCAAGCCGAAGACGGCGGGAAATGCACGCGCGAAGCAACGAGTTTCCCCCGCAGTCGTCGCTCCTGAGGTCGCAGCAAGTAGCAACGCACACGTCAGTGACGCCGACTCGCTGGACATTGAATTTGTGGGCGAGAGCGACGAGTCGGAGGACGAGGACGAGGAGGATGCGTACGGAGGCCCGCGCTACTTCATTGAGTATGCCGCCAATGGCAGGGCGAAGGTAAGTCGAGGGCTTTGCTGGTTACAGTGAAAAGGGTCTAATGCTCTTGTCTGCTGTTGGATGTCCGGGTGTTGATTGCAGTGCAAAAGCTGCGAGCAGAAGCTCCTGGCCAGCCAGCTCCGCGTCGGCATCAGCATCCGCCACTCGATCTTTGGTGACACCACATACTATAAAGTACCGTGGGCATGTTGAGCTGTGGCCCCGAGTATTGCTCTGACGTGTATGGTGTGTGTGTGATTGTACAGCACTTGGAGTGTACTGCGATTGGACTAAAGGCTGGACTTGAAGCGAATAAACCTAAGGAGGAGAACCCAGACACCGAAGAGGTCGGCGAAAAGCCCACAAAGAAGCAGAAGAAGAAAAAGAAGGATGATCCGATTGAAGGTCTGTCAAAGCTCAAGCCGGTGGACCAGACGCGTGCTCGAGAGTACATGGAGCGAAATGACCTGGAAGGTGTTATTGATGAACGCCTCGAGCTCTCGGATGACCACTTCGTCAAGAAGGGTCGCATGCCAGAGAAGGACCCGTCAAAGTTTCTGACAGCTACGCTTCTTCCGTATCAACGAGAAGCGCTGGCTTGGATGGTTGGGCAAGAGGAAAGCAGCTACAAGGGCGGCATTCTTGCGGATGAAATGGGCATGGGGAAGACGATCCAGGCCATATCCCTCATGCTTGAAAACATCCGAGAGGAGGGCCCATCGACTAGCGGGAAGACTGCTAAGGGACGGAAATCCTCGACTGTCCGTGGGGGCACCCTTGTTATCTGTCCTCTTGTAGCCGTCATGCAGTGGAAGAGCGAGATTGAGCGGTTTGTGGAACCGGGTCACCTTTCCGTCTACATTCACCACGGCAACAAGCGCTTGGATTCGATCGAGAAAATTGCTTCGTATGACATTGTGCTAACGACGTACTCAATCATTGAAAGCGAGATTCGGAAGACGCTCGGCTGGTCGAAAGTCGCGTGCAAATACTGCGGGAAGAAGTATTTGCCGGACAAACTGATCACGCACAACAAGTACTTCTGTGGACCTGACGCGAAGAAGACCGCCCTGCAAGACAAACAGCAAAGGAAGAAGCCCAAGAAAAAAGCCGCTGGGGAGAGCAGTGATGAGGAAGATGACGATGACTTGAAGAAACCAGTTCAGAAACCGAGAGGTCGAGCGACCCCGCGGTCAAAGAAAAAGGATGTCGATGAGAAGAAACCCACCCTACAGAAGGCAAAGGGCAAGTCACCGTTGCATCAGATTCACTGGACGCGCATTGTTCTGGACGAAGCTCACTACATCAAAGACCGGAACTGTAATACGGCGCGTAGTGTCTTTGAGCTCAAATCTACCTACAAGTGGTGTTTGTCAGGTAAATCCTCTGCGGGCTGCTACTTAACGTTATTCAAGCTTACATATACTTGTGTTCTCTCTGTAGGTACACCTCTGCAAAACCGGATCGGTGAGCTGTTCTCCCTAGTGCGGTTCATTCAAGTGAAGAAATACGCGTACTACCACTGCAATGTGTGCGATTGCCAGATGCTAGACTACAAGTACGTACCCCACTCGCTCCTGACGCTTCTGCTCTATCTAATCGCGTTGCTATGGTGAATCCAGTTTCCCCGATAAAAAGTGTGCGCAATGCACTCATAGCGCCATTCAGCATTACTCGTACTTCAACAAGAAGGTTGTTATCCCGATTCAGGCATATGGCTACGTTGCAGAGGGCAAGCTCGCGATTCAAAGACTGCAGAATGACGTTCTTCAGCACGTAAGTGCGCTCGTGACTGCAAGTGGGTGGTATGAATACTTCTAACATTGTAGCCTTCGCAGATTTTGCTGCGCCGAACCAAAGAAGGGCGAGCAGATGACATTTCGCTTCCGCCGAAACTCGTGCGTATTCGAAAGGATCGGCTGGACGAGCGTGAAAACGACTTTTACGAGGCGATCTACACCCAAAGCCAAGCGCAGTTCAACACATACGTGTCGTCGGGCACGCTGCTGAACAACTACGCTCACATCTTCGATCTCCTTATACGTCTTCGCCAAGCCGTGGATCATCCATACCTCGTCATTTACTCCAAGTCGAATCCGGCACTCCAACTCCCAAGTTCAGCTGCACCTTTGGTAGAAGAGCAGCCCTTTGATACCAATGCAGGCAGCAGTCCCGAGGATGAACGACTGTGCACGATCTGCCACGAGTATTTGGAAGATGGGGTCACTGCGAAATGTGAGCATGAGTTCTGTCGGGAGTGTGTGAAAGAGTTCATCGAGTCACTTCCCGCTGGAGGAGAGGCGACGTGTCCAACCTGCTCAAAACCGCTAACGGTTGATTTGTCTCCACCAGCTGAAACAAATATGGGAAACATTGGCAATGAGGCGGCCAACGCGTCAAGCTGCAGGTCACCGAAGGCTGTGAGTTTGTCCAGCTTCCACCGGAACAGCATTCTTCACCGAATCTCCGATATTAACGCTTTCCAGTCCAGCACGAAGATAGAAGCGCTGATGCAGGAACTTGAGCTCATGCGTGTTCGCGACCCGTCCGGGAAGGCCATCATCTTCTCGCAGTTCGTGAACATGTTGGATATCATCCAGCACCGACTGCAACTTGGTGGGGTCAAGTGCGTGAAGCTTTCCGGTAACATGAGCATGGCCGTACGAGACCGAACCATCAAGGCCTTCCGGGATGACCCAACAGTGACGGCGTTCTTGATCAGTCTCAAGGCTGGCGGTGTCGCACTCAACCTGACCGTCGCTTCACAGTAAGTTTTGATCGATTGCGCTCTTGAGTTGTTGCTACTGTTGACTAACCACGTTTTCTTACGTTCGCTACAGCATTTTCTTGATGGACCCATGGTGGAACCCTGCGGCTGAAAACCAGGCAATCGATCGCACCCATCGCCTCGGTCAGTTCAAGCCGATCCAAGCCACCCGCTTCATCATTGCCGGCACCGTCGAGGAGCGCATCCTGAAGCTTCAGGAGAAGAAGCAGTTGATCTTCGAAGGGACCGTTGGCGCGAACGTGAGCGCTATCTGCCGCCTGACCGAAGAAGACTTGCGGTTCCTCTTCGCGACGTGATCGAAGTCGTCCCCGTGCAGCCAGCCTCCTTTGCTCATCTTTATGCATTGCATCTGCTGTTCACAATGCTACTGTACATGTAGTTGCTGTATTTGCGAGCGAGTTATCGAGCTAAGCCAACTAATCAAGTACAAAGTGAGCAGGTATCAAAAACCAGCAAGCCAAAAAAGTAAACAAGAGTACACAAGCGCTCAACAAAATAATACGAAGGCAGGCAGGGGGTTGAGTCGCCAAGCTGGAAGGACAGGACACTCTGCTCTGGAGGCTTGCGCTAGCATGCACCTCAATGCGTGTAGTCCAGCGTACTCGATGGCATGCCTGCCACCCCATACAAAAACGGCGACGCCAGTTGGGGGTCGTTCTGCTGGTACGAAGGGATGTACTGCAGCGGCAGTGTCTGCACGCCAAAGTGGGCTGTCGGGACAGGGGGCATTGCGTGCTGGGCCACCCCCAGTAGGTGCTGAGGATAAACAGCAAGCGACTGCTGTTGCTGAGCGTGCTGCAGTTGCTGCGGAGATGGCTGTTGCGAATACATTCGGTGGGCTACGTAGCTGCCGTAGTCATCAGCGCCAAACATTCCCGGAGAATAGGAGTGCGCTGTCTGCTTTTTGTGAGCAAGCTGCTTGGGGGCTGGGAACGGCTCCGGCTTGCCGCGGTGTGGCCCCGCGCTACCGAACACCAGCGGGCGGTAGGATTCATGCTTGTCGAGCAAACTTGAGTTCTGGAAGCGCGCGATCATGGCCTGTTTGCCCTGCAACCGCGCGTACGAAATGGCGCAGACCTTCTCGCTGTTGAAATTGGTCCACTTCTGGCCGTCAAACTCCTTGTGGAACGCCGCGATGTGCGCTGCCTCAATGAAGTTGATGAAGGCGTAGCCCATGTTGCACTTGTTCTTGAAGTCGATGGGCAGGTAGAAGAAGTCGTAGTTGCCGCGGTGGTTGCGGTTGATCTCGGCCAGCAGCATTTGCTGCGTGTACTTGTTGGGAATGTTGCGGATCATCAAAGTGGTCCGCTTGTCCTCGCCCGACGCGACCTTCGTGATCGATAAGCTGAACTCGCCGGTGCCCTGGTCGTTACGCCCCGTCGTCGGGCGTCCTGCGGAGCTACCGCCGTGAGCACCAGCGTGGCCGCTGCTAGACACCGCACTCGTTCGGAAAAAGTGGTCGTTGTTGCCGAAGCTGCTTCTCATGGGGGCAAACTTGGTCGGCATGCGCTGCCGTCCGCGAAAGTCGTAATAGGTCTGCTGCTGCTCCGTGGCGGAAGGCGAGACCTGGTTGTTGGAGGGCTGCAATTGATGAGCACCCTGGAACGACGAATATCCGCTTGCGCGACGAGACAACGAGCTCATGCCGCTTGAAGACGGAAGCGTAAACGCGTTTGAGTACGCCGCCGAGTCGCCGAAGCTGCTGGACGACAGAGAACCGCCAAGATACGCCGAGGACGAGTTGCTCCTGGCTCGGGGCGCTGGCCTCGCCCAGATCTGCTGCTCCTCTTGCGGCATTAGCACTGGAGACGTGAGCTCTCCGGCTCCGGGATACGTGGCCGAGGTGGCCGGGCTGTTGTTGCCAGCGCCGTCCAGGAAGGACGCGTTGAGCGACGACGCGAGCGACGATGTCGGCGACGTCAGAAGCGACGTGCTGCTGGACGAGAAGCTCTTGGGGCGGGCCCGAGCGAGGCGCGGGTGGCTAGTGGCGGCCCGGTTCAGGCACTCGTGGAAGAGCTTGAGCTTGGACACGTCTAGCGTCGGCGGCGTCGTGCGGGCCACCGAGAGTGGGCCACTCGCGTGGAAGGCGCGCGGGAGGCCGTTAAGCGCGGCGGGGAGCGCGCGCGAGTCGCCGTACTCGACGACGTACTTGGCCGCTTGCGGGTCCGGCTGCAGGACGCTGGCCACTTGGCCGAAGCACGCACAGACCTGGCGCAGCTCGGCGGCCGTTACGGGCGGCCCGCCCAGCGCGAAACGCACGAGCAGCGTGGCCGAGTTGACGTCGTCCGGCAGCTCGTACGGCAGGCAGAAGCTGATGACGTCGGCGTCGGCGCGCCAGCGGTCAACCGCGGTCACGGCGCTCGCGAGATCGAAGAAGGTGCAGAAGAGCAGGTCGCCCGCTGTCAGCTCGCGGCGCGTGCTGGCCACGCCGCCAAAGTTCTGCAGCAGCAGCGACGACAACCACAACAAGTCGTTAATTGCTAGCTACGCGCACAACACGGCAACCCCAAAAGATCGCGTACATTGAGTCGGTCCACGACGCGGCGCACGTCCAGCGCGTCCCAGGCGCCGGCGCCGCAGCGCACGACCACGTGGCGCGAGGCGAAGTCCGTGCGCATGGCCTCCCAGAGCTCCCCGAGCTCGCTCAGCTCGGCGTGCGCCCGCCAGCGCTCGGCGTCGCTCAGGGCCGCGTAGTCCGAGAAGCTGCGCGGGCGTCTCTCTGCTGCTGCTGGTGCTGCTGGGGCCGGGGAGGCCTCGGCTTCCTCCTCGTCCGTGGCGAAGGTGAGCGCGCGCAGCGACTGCGCGAGGGCGTTGTCGAAGCCCCAGAGCGGGTCCGACACCTGCGAGGAGCGGCGCAGCTCCTCGGCCGCGGGCGAGTTGGGCGCCGAGGCCGTGGACGGCGGCGACTCGTAGCTGCTGTCGGCCTCGTCCTGCTGCTGCTGCTGCGGTTGACTGTCGGGGCGGAAGAAGCGGAAGCGGCCCGTGGTCAGGTGCAGGCTGCTGCGGTGGCGCGCGCGCGAGCAGTCGACGCACAGGTCGAGGCGACAGGCCTCGCAGCGCAGCGCGGCGGCGGCGGCCGCGCACACGTCGCAGGCTGCGGTGACGTCCTTGCGCGCCACCATGGCTGGGGCTGCGTGGGTGGGGAGGGAGGAGGAGGCGGAGGAGGAGCGGGCCGGGCCGGTGGAGATCTTTGCGCCGGAAGGAGAAGCAGGCAGTGCCGGCTCACTCACTCGCCCGCCTTCCGCGCCGCTCGGGGGTTACTGCGGGTGACTGGTGCGAGCTCCGGTTCGTTGCGCTGACTTGGCGTGAGTATGGCGCTTCAACACAAAGATTTTGCCCATTTGGCCGTCCCACTCTCGAAAATGGCAACGCGTGGCCCGACCCAGTTCAAGTCAGCGCGCAAGCGTGGATGGTGCCAGGCGCCGCTGCGCTGTTCGCGGGTCATTTCACAATGCAAATGCTCAGCCACTCGGTGCTGACTGCACCGCCGACCTCCTGATACGTCTCAGTCAGTCGGCGGAGGGCCGAGCGCCGTTGACAGCCATGAGCAGCAGCAGCAAGCAAGCGCGGGCTTGATTGAAGCGATTCATTCGCTGGCGAGGACGGCGGGCGGGCGGTGACAACACGGCATAGAGGGGCCCAACTCGCGGCGCCAGCTGGCGTGTTTGCCTGCATCTACTGTACCAGAGTCGCGGTACGCTGCGCCGCACCACGCCACATCACATTTCGCCCGAACGTCAACAGCAGCCCATCTACCGACCTACCCAAAATGGCCGAGTCCAACTTCGCGCACCTGCTGCCGCCGTCCTGGACCAAGCACGTGCAGCTCTGGCTGGAGGACGACATCCCGAGCTTCGACGTCGGTGGCTTCGTGGTCGGCGGTGCGTGCGCCGGCCCCTCTCCGCCTGGCATCTGTGGCCGTTGCTGACTGTGTCTTGTGTGTGTGTTGCCACCCGACAGAGGCCGAAGAGACGGCGCTACTGCTGGGCAAGTCCGAGGGCGTGCTGGCCGGCGTCCCGTTCTTCACCGAAGTCTTCCGCGCGCTCGGCTGCCAGGTCGAGTGGCTGCTGCAGGAGGGCGACGAGGTGCAGCCCAGCAGCGTCCCCGGCGGCAAGGTGCCGGTGGCCAAGGTCACGGGCAAGTGCCGCCAGCTGCTGCTGGGTGAGCGCACGGCGCTCAACATCCTCACGCGCGCCAGCGGCGTGGCCACGCAGGCCAAGCGCTCGGTGCAGCAGGCGCGCGCGCTGGGCTGGAACGGCCACGTGGCCGGCACGCGCAAGACCACGCCCGGCTTCCGCCTCGTGGAGAAGTACGCGCTGCTGGTGGCCGGCGCCTCCACGCACCGCCACGACCTGTCGCAGATGGTCATGCTCAAGGACAACCACGTGTGGGCCGCCGGCAGCATCACGCAGGCCGTGCTCAAGGCCAAGCAGGCCGCCGGCTTCTCCATGAAGATCGAGGTCGAGTGCCGCCGCATCGAGGAGGCGCAGGAGGCCGCCACGGTCGGCGCCGACATCGTCATGCTCGACAACTTCGAGCCCGAGCAGCTCAAGGCCACGGCCGCTGAGCTCAAGAAGCAGTTCCCGCACTTGCTCATCGAGGCCAGCGGCGGCATCACGCCCGAGACGCTCGGCCAGTACGTGTCGCCGCACGTGGACATCGTGAGCCAGGGCAAGCTGACGCAGGGCTACCCGTGCCTCGACTTCTCGCTCAAGATCCAGAAGGCGGACGGCGTGCTGGAGCAGTAAGACGTTAGTTGCGGACGGAGATGGAGGCTGCTGCATGCAGGGCTTCACTGTTAGCGTTACATCGATTGAGAACCAAAATCAAGAGCATTCACATCATTTCAAACAGAAAACTGCTCGAGTCGCTCGGCCAAGTGCTCGACGTCATTGGCAGAGCTCCTGCGATTGCCGTAGCGGCTGCGGCCGTCTTTTTGTTGGGCGGTTTGCTCCTCAAGCTGCATCAGGCGCACGATCTTCGTAAGCCAGGCACACAGCGGTACGATCCGATCCAAAAACTCGTGCTTGGTCTTGACGTCGGCATTCCGTGCGCGCCACTCGAGTTCAGCAACCAACTGCGTCACCAACTCTACTTGAAAAGGCCTTTTAGCTCTGGGTGGTGTGAAGCGGCGGAATATGTACTCGACCGACTCCAGCACATCGGTCGTCGCTGCTGCGGTGACGGGGTCGTCCACTGCTCCAGAAGTTTGCAACGTGATGTCGACGCTTTTCAGAAGCCAAAACCAAATGATACGAAGGCGCGCGATAGGAAGTACGCCGAAGTCAGCACGGCTCCGTCTCAGCCACTGAGCTCCGCTCCTAATGTCCGATACTCTCAGCTCGGACGACATTTGCGAGATGAGCGCCGCGATCTCACTTGCAGACTCGATGCTTGAAAAGGAATAAAACCAGCCAAAAAACTGCGCGGCACCGCGAGCTACACCTTCAGTCTCGTCGTTCTTGGGGCCACTTGTGTCGATGCAAAACGATACCTCCAGTGCTTCGTGGAGAAGTTGAGGGTGCTCGAGCACACCAATCCATTCGTACTGCCACACATTGTCTGAAGCGGTGCGTGCAGCTTGGAGCTGCTCCAGATTGCTGCCTAATACCGAGAACGCTCGTTTTCGCTGATCGGAGGACCAGCCTCGTCCGTTTGGTGAGCTATCCGACAGCGGGACGTGGCTCAACAATTTGCGGTTAAACAGGCGAGCAGCGTTCTGGGGTCGTGTGCTATCGGATAGCACACTTACAAGCTCCGTGGCTCGGCAGGATGAGAGCAAGTCCACGTGACTTCGACACCACTCAATCAAAGTCACGTACAAGTGAGAATAGCGCCGACAAGCTGTAGTAAGAGCAACGCTGCCCGGGGAATCAGCATCCGATCCATCTTCAAGCCACCACCCGTCAGGTAGCACAGCGCTGATCGGTTTGAACGGTGCTCGATGAGCCTCCAGCATCCATGTCTGGAGCTGTGACCGCCAGCTCGGTAAGTGGTTCGCCCACACACGAACTTTGCTCCCCAGCGTAAGCGCATCAAACAGTCGGTGTCCACGCAGCACATTTCCTTCATTCAACCGCTCGTCAGGTGGCAATTGAATCGATCGCCGATCGAATAGGCGTTGGAGGAAGGCGGCGCCAAGCACCAGCGACTCGGCCTTAGCCGACAACGCGGTCTCTGCAAACTGCAGGAAGTGCGCGTCGTCCTCCAGACTCGTCGCGCACAGCTCCAGCATATTAGACACTGCATCCGACTCATCTTCGTCCTTCACTGCAGCCAGCAGCGACTGGTGCAGCTCCATCTGCACTTCTGCTTGTCTGCAGGGCGCCGACACGAACAGTTTGGTCTGCATCTGCTGCAGCGACGCCGACAGGGTCGGGGCCCGAAGAACCTCCTCAGTAAATTGCTCAGTGCTCGTGCAAGCGGTTGGGACGTCCAGCAGCGTCTGAATGGCCCAGTCCCTGGCCGAGTGCAGCGTCGTCACTGTCTCTCGTGGAAGCTCCAAGTCAATGGGGAACTCGGCCATCTGCAGCACTGCAGCCAAGTCAACGTCAGCGCCGGGCTCTAAGTATCCACAGACACGCAGCGATCGAGTGACCTCACGCACAGACGTCGGCCAGCTCTTGGAGCGGAACTGCGTTGGCTTCCGGCGCTTGCAGCAGCTCATCCAGCGCCGCCAGCAGCAAGCTCGGGAACTGGAAAAAATGCATCGGTTGGTCAATAGCGGACGCGGTTGTGCGTGGCAACACGACGCACCTCCGCAGTCTCGAGAGCGGCCTCGTACGTCTCCAGGCTCTGCGTGGCCGCAGCCATCCAGCTGAAGTCCCAAGTCTCCGGCATCGTCACCGCCTTGTTACAAGAGTCTTGTATCGTGCAAATCGCACTTAGGCCCGTTCTCAACCGATGCGTTTTTTGGACGCATGCGTGCTAAACGCACGCATGGCGTTTTGATTGGTTAAATGGACGTGTTACAGCACGTACACATGCCACGAACCTCGGACGCATGCGTCCTCGTGCGTTTTCGAGTTTTAACCAATCATATCACCCTCCCTTCTTGACGCTGTGAGAAGTTGAGCTTTTCCCAAAAAGACTACCGATTTGCTATTCCGTCCCAAAAGAAGTACCTGTCCCAAAATGAGTACCTGTGAGTGCCATTTGCGAGACAATCTCACATCAACACCCTCACTTCCTCTTCAACTCCCTGCCAACACCATGGCCTCTGCTTCTCGCGCTCATCGATCTGAACGCCCTTATGAACTACGGGTCGGACATACGTTTGCGCCATCAGTTGGGGCGTGCTGGATCAGAACCGGCCGCCGGGCGCGATCGCATCGGCCAAGCCCTCGGTCCACTCCGTGTTAAGCACGCACTGCATGCCGGCGTTCACATTGAAAACCATTCGGTACCGGTCTCTCCCAGCATCTTGGCCCAGTTCTTGACGCGGCCATCGAGCTACCGGTATGCATGTAGAGCCGAATGGTAGAGTAAAGAGTAGAAACGTAGTCATTTTTGCACTTTGTTTTCTTTGCATCATACTTCCCAAGATGCCCACTAGCCCTGGCAGGTATCTGTCGTAGTGTGGGGACTCATGCTGTACGGCTGCGCCTTGTGCCCTATGTATGCAGACTTCATAGGTACAGTACTCATTTTGGGACAGGTACTTCTTTTGGGACGGAATAGCAAATCGGTACTCTTTTTGGGAAAAGCTCGTGAGAACTTCTCACTGAGAACTGGTCTTTCGTCTTCCTGCAATTCGAGCCACCGATGTCTCCAGTCTCACCCAAGCAGCGCCTACGCCCCCGTCAATGTACCCCAAGTACACGGCAACGCCGTCGTCTGAAAGCTGATGACGAGTTATGCAGTCTAATTATTTGTCTGGTATCGTTCAATCAACTTCGGGCTGCCAAGAAAGAGAATCCTGTTGTTCGAGAGCGACTGACCTGGAGAGTTCATGCTACAACGCTCATCAAAGAGAAAGCGTTCAAGAAGTACTACCGGATGGATATATCCATGTTCGAAAATCTACTCTGTATTGTGGCCCCCTACTTGGTCGTTGACTATTACCAATCGCTGCGACGGACACGAGGGACACCCCCACCTACTCCCGCTGTCATGCTGCAATGTGCTCTGTCGTGGTTGGCAGGGGGTAGCTATCATCACGTTCGCGTGATCACTGGGGTTAGCATATCTAATTTCTATCGAATTATTTATCGCGTCATGTTCGCCATCAACGACACAGAAAAACTTGCCCCTCGGTTCCCACGGAGCCATGATGAAATGAAAGATGCGGCAGCTGGATTTCGATCCATTAGCAATTGTGGTGTTATTGAAGATTGTATTGGAGTTATCGGCTGTGTCCAATTCGCGTCCCTCGGAAAAGTGAGTGTGGTCGAGTCATATCATTCTTTTCCGGTCACTATCAAAAATACGGACTTAACGTCCAAGCGTGCGCTGACCACCTTTCACGATTTACAGCCTTCTCGGTAAACTCACCCGGTGGCATGAATGATTCGTACGCATTCCAGCGCTGGCAACTAAGTAATCTGCTTCATGATAATGCGGGTAAGTATTTTGTGATTGGGGATAATGCCTATGTCCAGAGCAAGCATGTAATGACCCCATTTAACAAGGCAGAGCTGGTGGATCGGACGGATCGCGACAACTACAACTTTCACGTTAGTCAACTACGGATACGGATCGAGATGGCGTTCGGGCTTCTGGTCAACAAATGGAGAATATTCAAGCAACCACTGCATGTACGGTTACGACACTGCCGAATTGTAATTTCTGCATGTATACGTCTACATAACTTCTGTATTTCGGAGCGTTGCTCAAAATCGACGAGATCTCCGCAGCATACTTTGCACTCCATGATTCAGGAAGTGCGTTTATGGAACGACCAAGATACGTTGGATTATGACGAAGCTGAAGTTGAACTTGATGATGGGAGCCATGTGAACCTAATGGACGAAAAAGTCCGCTCGAATCTTGTCGATAAGATTGCCAGTAGAAATCTACATCGTCCAGTGCGAAATGTATTAAGAAATGACAAGGCGACGGAGACTGAACATATCTTGCAGAGAGATACGATAGCACTGTCTCGTGATCATGAAGGGGTGCCACCAGTCGCAGTGCAGGATGCTGACCTGGGACATCAAGTAGACGCTTCATACATTTTCAGCTGCTAGTTATGCTGCAGTAGTGGACCAAGTTGAACTACTATATTTCTAAACGTTTGCCATCAATTTATAGTAAATGTAAAAAACATATTACGCAAATTCATGGCACTTGCAGTCTAGCAAGATGTGCTGCTAAAGTCAAAATGCTAATGACCTTGAGAGCGAACGAGATCCATAATTCGCTGTCGCTCCTCGAGGAAAAAGTCCAAATCGCCCTTAAGCCGACGTTTGACAGGGCTAGTGGCAGCGCTCATCTCGCATTCAATATCACTGATGCGCTTTCGATTGTCGTCGAGCATTTTATGGCGCTCTGCACGCACGCGTACTACAACCTCTTGCTCTTGTTCTCGACCTAGTGCCACTTCTGCCTCACGCGCAGTAACAATACGCCCAACCAGCGTGAGCAGTACATCCATCGAGTCCGAATCTGACTTTGACTTCTTGTTTCCCAAGCTGCCACGCGCCGGACTGCGCTCAGCACGCTTCTTACCACCGTTCTGACGATTGGGAGTTGCCACGGAAGAGCTTCTCCGCTCACGTACAGGGGTAGTCGAGAAAGCATCGAGCGAGTCGTACTCGTCCTCTTGATAGAGCCCCCCGCGAACATTGCTCAAAGCTTCAGGTCGAAGCTATATCAAAGAAAAAAAATACGTTAGTAAGCTCAACGCTATCTAATGCTTATCCAAAATACTTGTGCGTACCTGAAGCCAGTACCACAGATAAAGAACGTCGAATTGGCCGCGAACAAAATTCTTAAAGTGCCTGGAATGAGTTCCAGACATTCGAAAGTTTGCTTCGTAGATGCTGAAAAAAGAGCGCACCTCTGACCAAAGTTCCTCCAACTTAGCCGCGTTGTGTGGCACGATGTACGAGGGGTCGATGCCTACAAAAGCCTCATCGTCCGAGATGAGGCCTTTGCAGTCCTCGTCATCACGACCGTACTTCAATGCAACTTCTCGCCAAAATTGTGCTTTCTGCGACGCTTGAATGTCGTCCAAATCTTGTCGGTCAAAGTTTTTCCCTGCATCACTGAGCAGATTAGTCTTCGCTGCTAAGACGAATCTGAACTTCACAATATACTTACCCGTTATCTCGATGAGCCGATTAATCATGTCCTTGGACATCAGACAATTAATCAGCCGGAACATGCAATGTTTTGTCCGTCTAGTATTGCCGGCGGCTTGCATCGAAGCCGATGACGCACGCTCGCCGCTGTTGACAAGCCTGTCATAATGGCGAAGACATTTGATCCGATCCGCCTTGTTGGTTCGGGTGTGGACCTTAATTGCGCGCAGAGTACACTCTTTTCTAATCAGATCCATGGACATTTTATCGTAGGGCTCCCAAGCAAAGTGCCCCTCAGTTGCCGAACCACTAACACTAGCAGAGGCCACACCAGCGCTTTGTATCGGTACTCCTCCGCTGTTTTGCGGGCGACCACCAACACCTGCTTGGCCTTCACGGTCGCCTTGACCGGCCTTCCGAGCTTGGCTGTCGATTACGCGAGGCTGGTTAGGTGTATCTCGCGACACACTAACCAGTTCAGCTGTCAGATTGCGTGCCACTAAAGGCGGTGGCGATGACGCGGGGCCCGTGTAGACGTCTGGAGCCTGGTACGAGGGAACGGGAGCGACGAGCGGGTATGGAGTCTGGTACGAGGCGACTGAAGCAGCGTGACCCTGCTGCACGGTAACTGGGTCTTCAGGCAGGACTGTAGCCGCCTCATTCCGCTGGTGGTGGGGCGAAGCTTGCTGCGACGGGACTTGTGCGGCGTGGGCTTGCTGCATGGGTTTCGAGTTGTGTTGAAGGGGGAGGGGCAGCTTACAAGTGATTGGCTTCTGTCTTGACACGCATCCTCCAATAAGAATCTAGTACTTTCATTCTCAACCGAAGCGTGAGGGGTAGGGCACGCATGCAACGCATGCGTTCACTTGACGCACCGGTTGAGAACGGGCCTTAGTGTGTGTCCAAGTGCAGGTTGAAGCTGCTGGCGAGCTTGAGGACATGTGTGCTGACCGGGTCTGCCTGCATGAGACTCGCAGACGTACAGTGCTTTCTGGTACTTCGTCGGGGCCACCGTAGCAGAGATCCCTTTCGTGTTCGCTAGCGGCCTGATCTTCACAGTCATCTTCTTCCCGCTCATGGGGGTTGGATTGGGGCACCGGCAGAATAAATTATTCCGCCGATCGCCATGAAATGCAAAAAAGAATTATTCAGTATATTGCAGCAATTTTAAGTCCCGTACAAGATGGCAACCTCTAATTGTAGTTAGTGCAAACCTGTCAAATTACGCGTTGGCATCCTTCGAGACCGTCGCAGCCCCCCCCAGAAGCGCCTGTTCACCTTGAGAAACAACATCATCTCCAAACGAATGGGGGGATGCGGTGGCGGTGAAGCGAGAGAATAATATTCGTCATATTATGACGTGCCTTGCTAAAAAGCCGCTCGACGGTATTCGAGGTAGGGGACACCATGGTAGACTTGGACAGCAACGCGCTGCTTCTTGCGCGCGCGCAAGGCGCTAAATGAAGCTCAGAAACCAAAGTAGAGATCAATATTATACAACGTCGCGCTCACTACAAAAACTGTAATCACGTAAAAACACTGTTTATATCTGTAAACATATATTGTAAAAAGTGGGGTCGTAAGTTATTCCACTTTTTCTGGCTGGGCGCAAAATAAATTATTCCGTACTAATATTTCCGTATATTTGCAATACAATCTTTTATTCGGAAGGCCTGGTTCACCACAGCCGTGCTGTACTGGATCAACGTTTCGCTGTTCGTGCTTCTGGAGGTGTATCTACAGCAGCAGTGGGTGAGTGTTCAATGGAGACAGCGGCCCCGACGTGCGCAGTAACCCGACCAAGGCTCCATGCAGCCCGTGAGCCACGTTCTCGATAATTGGCGTCCACGACGCGTCGGAACCTCAGAAAAAAAAATATCCGACATCATTCACGTGTTCACGTGGTCTGCGCAGACCAAAATGTGTCAGTGGAGCCGTCGGGTATCGATTTGGTTTACCAGGGCTGGTGCCAAGTGGTCTCGGAATGCAGAGGCTGGCGCTCTCGAGAGTAATACGGTAGGTGATCACCGCACACAAACCGCAGCGCTGCTGTCAGCCGTATCTGAAACCCAAGCGCCAAAACACTTCAAACGCTTGTTCAGGTGGCCTGCATCCATACGACCAGGTGGCGAGCGTTGGCGCAGCAAATTTTCGCGTTAGCCCCGCTCAATACACCACAGCAGCAGCTCAAACAGCCGTAGCGGAATCCCAACTGTCGGTGATGACCACGGACTCCGAGAAGTCAACGCACGCAAAACGTTGGGAGCGGAATACTCAACGGACAGAGGGCTGGCGGTGGGGGCTGTTGTGCTGGATACAGCTGACGCTGTCATGGTAGATGATGGTTGGTCCGCTCTCCGTCTCTTGCGTGGGCGCTCGAGACTACCACACCACTCCAGTCTCACTTCTCAACTTGCCTCGCCAGCGGTAATCCACACGGAAGCAGCAGCACTTTTGTAGCACTCGACCAAGCATGAAGATCAGCGCTATCCTCTTCCCTGCTGTGCTACTGAGCGTCGCAGCCGCCAGAAACCCCAAGAACGCGGTACAGCAGTTCTCGCCGGTAACACCGACGCCGACGCAGCAGCAGCAACCTACTCCGGCACCTACCGTCCCATTGGCTGCTAGCCCAACTAAGAGTATCGGTATCGCGACCTCAGCTCCGTCAATGCCAACATTGGACACCCCCACTCCGTACCCGACTCTAGGAATTCAGCAGTCGAAAATTCCGACGCCCGCGCCCTCGACGACAAAGTCGTGCACGAACGTATCGGTTGAAGGCGACGCGATGTATTGCATCCAGGGTCCCGTTTGCGGGGGATCTGGCGACGTGCCTGCGGGGGCCTCGTGTCCTTTGAAGGGCGACATCGCGGTGCTGGGCTGCATCAAAAACCTTCCGAGCTGGACGGCTACAGGTACCTGTGCTGCCCCAGTGGACGCAATTTGTGCGCGCAAGTCTGGTGCGTGGAGCTGCGTGTACGGCCAGCCACATGTGATCCCAACACCCGCCCCGACAACGTACGAGCTCCCGACACCAACACCTACGACCCCTCCAAGCGCGCCAACACCTGTGCCCACTGTCCCTGAGCCAGTAGCCCCTCTGGTGATCACACCTGCGCCTACAACGGAAGCACCAAAGCCCACGAGTCCCCCGACAAGCGCGCCGACACCTGTGCCCACTGTCCCTAAGTATGTTGCACCAGTGATCACACCTGCGCCTACAACGGAAGCACCGAAGCCCACGATTCCCCCGACAAGCGCGCCGACACCTGCACCGACTGTCCCTGAGTCAGTAGCTCCTCTGGTGATCACACCCGCGCCTACAACGGAAGCACCGAAGCCTACGAGTCCCCCGACAAGCGCGCCGACACCTGCGCCGACTGTCCCTAAGCCTGTTGCACCGGTGATCACACCTGCGCCAACACCTGCGCCGACTGCCCCGAAGTATGTTGCACCGGTGATCACACTCGCGCCTACAACGGAAGCACCGAAGCCCATGAGTCCCCCGACAAGCGCGCCGACATCTGCGCCGACTGTACCAAAGACTGAAGCTCCTCTGACGCATTTGCCTACCACCTCGGTGCCGACTCGGACCGTAACCCCTTGCAGCACTACGACGCACCCTACCAACTCGTTGCCGACGTCATCTTTGCCTAGCAAGCCGTCGAACATCACTGCCACGCCCAAAACACCTAATCAGTCCCAGTCCAAGCTGCAGCAACAGGGACCATCTTCGACCACGCAGCAGCCGCAGAAGCAATACCAGGGTTCTACCTCGACTACGCAGCAGGCCAGCACTTCAAATGCCGCTGCTACCACTGGTGCTACGACCACTTCGATTTCGGGCGCTGGGGTGGCTGCCATCGTTGCGGGCGTCGGTGCTGTCCTTGCAGTTGCGGTTTTTGGGCTCTACAAGAACCGCCAACAAGGTGAGACCAGGTCTCTGCACGTGTACGAGGGCAGCGTCGCGACGCCCGTCTTTTAAGTCCTTCGAGCAATGCTCCTCTCTGTTCTGTCCGCTGCACACTTCCAATGGTAGAGTAGTCTAGCGATTCCAAAAATCCACAAACACCAAAGAGTGATGGTCGTTGAAGTTGGCTTCAACGTGCCTATTTTTGTAATATCCATATGCATATCATCACGAACTGTGTATTCTTATACAAATGCCAAGTCGATATATTTCATATATAGCCAAAGATTTTGATGCGCATCACTTGGCATTATGCTCGCTCTCGCCCGCCGCTCGTCCCCGCTGCTCTCGACCATGAGCGGCCCCCCTCGCGCCTCCTCCCGCCTGGCCAGTTCCCTGTCGCCTCTGCTGTCCACGGAGCAGGCGCAGACGCTGGCGCAGAGCGGAGAGCGCCGCGTGCGCTTCCTGGACGCGTCCTGGTACCTGGACAAGAGCCGCGACGCTAAGAAGGAGTTCGCGGTCGAGCGGCTGCCCGGCGCGCAGTTCTTCGACATTGAGCAGATCTCGGACACGACGTCCACGCTGCCGCACATGCTGCCCACGCGTAATTCCGCCCTAAGCGTTTGCTAAATGCCACTATATCATATAGTGAGAAGTAGGATATCTCACTCACTCACTCTTTGCTCCTTGGTTGGACTGCAGCGGAGACCTTCGAGCACGCCATGATGTACCTCGGGGTGGAGAACAGCGACACAGTGATCATCTACGGCGGCAAGCACTGCTTCAGGTGCGATAGGGGGGAGGGGGGCACCAGTTAGGAACTGGGTAGTTGACGTGGTGTGCTTTGTGTCTTCGGTGCAGCCCGGCGCGCTGCTGGTGGACGTTCAAGTACTTCGGCCACGACAGTGTCCACATTCTGAACGGTGGGCTGGTTGCCGGCCTGCCGCCTCCGTCTGGAGTTGGAAGTGGTTGAACTCATAGTTGTCGTCTGTTTTTTTTCTTTTGCTTCTCGTTGCAGGTGGCATCACCAAGTGGAAGCATGAGAAGCGCGAGGTCGAAACCGGCGAGCCGCAGAAGGTGGTGGCGGGTGCCGCGTACAAGGCCAAGCCCAACGAAGCTCTTGCCGTGTCGTGGGAAGATGTGCTGGCCAAAATCGGCTCGGACACTCAGATCGTGGACGCTCGTGGTGCCGCGCGCTTCTACGCCAAGGAGCTCGTACGTTGATATGCTGCTGTGGTACATTGGAGTGGGGGTGCCCGATTGATCCGCTTTGGCCATTTTTTCGTCTGATTTCGTTGCCTACAGGAGCCGCGTCCAGGCATGCGCGGTGGGCACATCCCTGGATCTCTCAATGTGCCGTTTGGAAAGCTGGTTAGCCCGGACGACTTCTCGGTGAGCGTTATTACCGAGTCAGTGAGCTGTGGGGGCGTATCTAACGATTTATTTACCTGCGGTGCAGCTTTTCCGCGACCTGGCTGAGATTAAGGCTGCCTTCGCTGAAGCAAGTAAGTGCACCACTCTCAGTCCGAAGAGTGAGCAGCTCTCACACTTTGTATGTCTGGTTATGTAGACGTGAAGACGGACGAAACCAGCCCGATTATTACGAGGTACGTTTGTGCTCGCTCTTGCTTCTCGACAACCTGATAATGATGCCATCCCATTGTGTACAGCTGCGGCTCTGGTGTGACTGCAAGTGTGCTGACGTTTGGATTGCATTTGGCGGGCAAACCGCTGGAGAAGTAAGTCTGAGCGATATCCATATTGTGCAGCGCCGATTCTGACTAGGCCATGCGATGTTTGCTCTCCTTGCAGGGCTCCTGTGTACGACGGGTCGTGGTCTGAGTGGGGCCTGCGCAGCGACCTTCCTTTGGAAACGGAGTCGAAGTGAGTGCATTGCCAGACAGGCGCACCAGCAAGCAAAAAAGCGAGAATATGTCAGCCTTTGAAAACAAGTTTTCCGTGTGAAATGACAAGTAAAAGAGACAAAATGCAACCAAGTCTTGCTACTGTCAGCATTTTGTTCGTGCCGATGTTTTAACATTGCTGCAGACGTTACATGATCCGAGGCTGGATATCTCACACGGCCGATTCCGTTCATCTTCGGATTACTTCCATGCAAATTAATGCAAGCAACAACTGCGCTATTTATCTTCTCTAACTATGACCCCCCCCCCTTACCCAGCACGGCACAGCTCGACCTCTTTCGCTCACTCACAGATTCTCGCGAATTGTGCAGTTCAGGGGGGAAAAATGTCTGAGCTGCCTACCAAGACCGTTATGTTTGCCCGAAAAAACATCGTTACGCTTGGGTAGATCAGTCAAGACGCAGTTCGAACGAGAATTGAAGCAAAACAAATCTATTACCGGATGTTGGGTAGCTATGAACAACCAATGTGGACCTCTCCGTTTGCACTAATGGGTACTGTAGTTAGTGTTTTTTCTTCAGAGCTTTCACCTTCTTGGCATGTTTGGCCGAGTTCATGTGTCCATTGTACTTCTTCACATCGCGGAACGTGAGACCGCAGGGCTGGCAAGCCATCTTGGTAGGGGGTGCGGCTGCTTTCGTTTTCGCGGCTCCCTGTTCGCACGTAGTTTAGCAAATAGGTCAGCAAGATGTCTAACAGACGATGGCCTAGTTGGCACGAACCTTCTTGGCACCGCCAATGTCGCGCTTGAGCTCCCCACCACTTGATACATGAGGGGATTTCTGACGCGGGTCAACCACTTCAACGCTCTTGTCGAGCGCGAAGATGAAGTAGTGAGCTCCAGAAGTTGAAGGCGGTTCGCCTCGGAATGACGCCGGGTGCGTTCGCTGTGGCTCGTAGCCCGAGTAAATGCTGGCGTCAAAAGGCTCCGCTCTGTTGACATCAGGCACATTAGAAGATGCAACCACTAGCAACTCTTGAGCAATAGGATCTCCACCTACCGCTTCATCTTGAAGCCGCTCGCCGCAGCCTGCTCCTGAATTTTCCATCGGTTGTAGAACAAAGTGTTGCGCAGTGACACGAGCACTTGGCCCCGCGTCGGGTGCAGGTGCTGCCGCGTCGAGTAGAAGAAGTCCCTCAGCAGTTTCTGGTTGTTGGCCACGTCTTCCTCGGTCGCGCCGCCAAGATGCGGGAAGTTGAAGACGATCGACTGGAAGGGCTCAGCTGCCTCGAGCCAACTTTCCTTCTCCAGATGCGTCGCGTCCACACCAAAGTGAACTTCAGCCTAACCATAGTCGCCATCAAAGTCACTGGTTAGTGAACAAAAAATAAAAAAAAAAACAATTGCAACTTTCTCGCGCCTACCCCAGCCGTCTCGAGTGCGTCGTAGTTGAGCAATGCGTTCGGGTATTTCTCCTTCAGGTCCACCTTGGAGTCGTAGCAAGTAGCGACCAGGTTTTTGCCTCCCTACCACAGTTTCGGTCCTCGGTTAGAGCTGTTTTACCATTTTACTGTACCCATTTCACGAAAGGTCTCACCAGGAACACGGCGAGCGCCAGCGAAAAGGAAAAATCTCCATCGCCGACCACCAAAATGCGCTGGCGGTCGCTAAAAGGGCCCAAATTCTTGGGATTTGGGTTGGAGGACGCCGTCAGCGAGAAGATGGCGTTGGTCTGCGACTTGGCGGCGCGAATCTGCTGCGCGGCGGCATTGGAGCTGCCGGCCGCGTGTTTCTATTATAGAAGTTGCACCATTGGAAAGGTCAGCGGTGGGCGCGTATTGTCACGAACGAATGGGGACTGGGGACACGCACTTTGTCATTGCGGCGGCGCTTCTTCTTGTCGCCTTGGGCACCGTGCGACTTGGCCATCGTTGCGCTGCTGTATGTGACGATGTGAACCAGCCGACCCATTTCGTACTTTACACACTAAAACCGTACTTAAGCGAGGGCAACATCATGTTGAAGTGCTCTGCCCCCCACCTACTAATACCATTGCTCTATGCAACACCTCGCAGTAGCTTGTTCGCACTCCATTGCACTTGATGCTCACTCAAAGGGGTCTCAACGCTTCTACCGCCTACATGTGGACTCCTCTGCTGGACTGTTCGTCGCCGACCCTGCACCGAAATGACGCTTTCACCTGTAGACAAGCAGCATCTCGAGCACGCGGCCGATGCGCGCCAGCTTCCAGCTTGACGCAGATTCATTGGCATCTGCCAGGCCAATCGATTCTGCTAAAAGATTCTTGTCAAGCTCCAGCGCGTCGCAGTCGTGTCATAGCTGAGCCGAGTCGCCGGTCGACGCAAGTTAAATGAGCCAAAGTCCAGCACCGGGTCGGTGCTACAGCGCGACTAACAGCCTCTCGAGTGAGTCGGGCAAGACAAACTGAAGACTGGCGCCGACAAGGGGCTCAATAGGCTACTCGAGTCAGGGGGTTTCTCGACCCGAAACCAACCACTCTATGCTCGACCGAACTCGGGTCACATCGGGCGGAATCAAGACCGTCCAACGTGGCGTCTCGATGCCAGGCCTCCGATCTTGGGGCCCAAGTCCAGGTTCTCATTTCCCAATTAACCTCGAACAACGCACTTCAACTAGCTGGAGCAGCAACTAGTACGCCACAATCATGCAGCTGAACGCACTTTTTCACGCCATCCTGGCCGGAGTCGCCATATCAGCTGCCAGCGTCTCCGCCGCCTGCGTCAACGTCTCGGTCGAGGCGGATGCGACCTACTGTATCAACGGACCCATTTGCAGCGGCTCAGGTAGCACACCTGCTGGTTCGCTGTGCCCCACCAAGGGTGCCGTGGCTGTAAAAGACTGCAGCAACAACAAGCTGCCGAGTTGGACGAGCGCCGGAGCGTGCGTGGCGCCGGCGGATGCTGTGTGCGCGAAGATCAAGACTGGCGCTTGGGGCTGCGTCTACACCGCAAAGACAACGGCCAACGCAACATCAACTGGCATGGCGACTCCGGCCCCCACCGCGACAACCAAGTCAAGTAATACGACCACCAATTCTACTGCATCGGTGACTCCGGCCCCCACCACGACGGCCAAGTTGAGTAACACCACCGCGAATTCTACAGCGGTGACGCCTGCCCCCACTGCCACTACGGCCAAGTTGAAAACTACTACTACCAATTCTACGACGGCAGTGACTCCAGCCCCCATCACCACGACGGCCAAGACGAGCAGCACGACCACCAATTCTACTGCAGCGGTGACTCCGGCCCCCACTACAACGGCCAAGTCGAGTAACACCACCACCAATTCGACAGCGGTGACGCCCGCCCCCACTACGACTACGGCCAAGTTGAACACTACTACTACCAATTCTACTGCAGCAGTGACACCGGCACCCACCACAACGGCCAAGTCTAGTAACACCACCACCAATTCGACGACACCGGTGACTCTGGCTCCCACTACCACTGGTAGATTTTATTTTGGTTCGTATACGGAACTGATCTGGTCTATGATCGGGTTGTTGTCGCGTCGATGATCGGATCTGTGATCGGGAAACTAATGGTAGGCTGGGGGCATGGTAGAGCAGCGTTCGCTACTCGATCAGTCGTGAAGTTGCATCAAAGGTCTCAAGTGGCATGGAGGAAGGTGTCAACGCAGTCGTGGTAGACGAGCAAATGGGGGCCGAGGTGCTGGAGAGTGACAGCGGCCCTCAGCCGCCGGTTGAAGACACGAGCAGCCACGCCCCGAGACGTGCTGAGCGCACAACGTGTTACTTCAAGGGGTACAAGTATACTCGCGCCTGGGATTCTTCGCGCAAGATTGTATACCGATGTTCTAAGTTTCGAGCGGGTTGCGGCGGCAAGATGGAGTTCCGGATTGCGTCCATGGGCTACACCTGCGTCAAGGCGCACAGTTGCAGCGCGACAGCTGTAGTTAGCTCCGTCACCAGCGTTGGAGCTGAAATGAAAGCGCAAGCTGACCTCTTAGCAATTGAGCATGTTGCGTGGCCTGTACGTCGCGTGTGGGAGGAGCTGCAACGACGTTTCTACTCTACGGACAACCCTGATGTCGTGCGGGGCCTGTCGGAGCAGCAAGTTACAGGCCGCGTGCATCATGCAAGACGCCAACACTACTCCGGCAACGTGCACGGTTCAATCGAGATCCCGCCGCTCGCACTCGCGCTCGATGAGGCTGTCACATTTTTCCAGTTTCACTGCATTACACCCAACCGAGACGACCTGACCAAGCCTACTCGTCTTCTGGGTTGGGCGCACCCTGCACTGGTGGCGCTCTTACGCTATCATGGAACGACGCTATTCGTCGATGGAACGTTCAGATGTGTTCCGAGTGGCTACGCGCAATGCGTCGTGTTCATGGTGCATGATCGCGCGTCGGGCGTGTACGTACCTGTGTTTTACGCTCTGAACACCTCTCGAACGGCGGACAGCTACTGGGATATGATACACTTCATCGTCCAAGCTACCGATCAGCAGATTGAACCCGCTGAGATTGTCTGCGACTTTGAGGCCGCTTTAATGGATTCCCTTCAAACCCAGTTTCCTAACGCAATTGTGCTAGGGTGCCTGTTTCATATGAAGCAGGCACTCCGTCGCGCTATGAAGCGCTACGCTATTCCGGAAGAGGAGTGTCTAATCGCCATGACGCATGGTGTGTTAGACACACTGACCGTGATTCAGCATGACCACATCGAACGAGGGATTAAATGGGTGAAGCGGGAGATCAAGCGGCGATGCGCGGTAGCTGATGTGACCTATTCGGCAGCTAAATGGGGTGAATTCTGGGGCTATTTCGAACGCACATGGCTCGAGCAGTACTCCATCGAGGTTTGGAATGTGTTTGGGCTGGACAATGAACTGATCGCGAGGACGAACAATCCTCTCGAACGGTTTAACCGGGAGTTAAATAGCAGGTTCCCAACGCCGCACCCCTCCATGGCTACATTCGTCACGGTGATCAAGACGATCTCGCAAGAGTATGTGCGTCGTGTTGCCAACGTCCCTCGTGGCCGTGCTCGACGCGTTGCTCGTGAAGTAATCCAGCTTCCTGAGGTTGTTGACATTTCAGCCGATATAACGAGCGACGTGGAGACGACCGAAGCAGTCGCTCCCTCCGACAACTCCACCGCTTCAGTCAGTGTCGCACTTTAGGTATTGTTAGGTAGCTACTAGCACACTCCTATAATTCAGCAACTTCACAACTACACACTTGCTGCACCATGATATTAATCAGTTCACACATCCGATCAACAGTCCTGATCATAGACCAGATCAGTTCCGTATACGATCCAATTTAGAGCTAACCCTACCACTACGGCCAAGTTAAACACAACTACCAATTCTACTGCAGCGGTGACGCCTGCCCCCACCACAACCGTAAAATCGGGTAACGCCACAACCGGTACCAGTTCTTCGGTGACGCCGGCCCCGACGGTCAAGTCGAGCAACACAACAACGAACTCGACCATCTCGAACTCAACAGTGACCTATAACTCGACGGCAACCTCGAATTCGACGACAGCTCCTGTGAAGGTCTCGTACGCACTTACCGAGGGTGGGGATGCACCGGGTGCGGATGCCTCGAGCTCTAAATCGACCACTATCTGGGTCGGTGGCGCTGCTGTTGTGGCGGTTGTCGCCATCGCTGCCTTCGTCGCTCACAAGAGACGCCAGAGTGCTGCGAAGACCGAGTTCCCGGACGATGTGTACCACGGCACCGTACCGACTCCGCTGTAAGCAGCGGTTGAGCGCATCTGCCGCGAGTCGTGGCGCTCCTTTCTCTATTTTTCTTCATGATACGCTGCATCTCGAGCTCTTTGGCAGCGAGCGGGCGAACGAAGCGAAGGTCCCCGTAGCGAACCGTAGCGAGCTCGAGACTAAATCTTGTCAAATTCTTTCGTGAGTTTTTTTTCTTCTGTCTCTCGAAGAACCGGAGGCAAACTCGTAGTGTGATCCGCAGGGTCAAAGCACAAATGACGCGCTTGCCGCTCTGTCCGGTGAACCCTAAAAGAATCGGTCGTATCGGATGATTGCGTTGGATCCAGACAAAGTTTTCAGATAAATTAGTACTCATTGCGAGTTGACCTGTCGGGGGCGCGTGCAAACGAGTAGGACGCGTCCAATGCAAAGCCTTCGTGTGCCTGAAAGAGTCGTCATTGGTGGTCGGGAAGAGACGAGCTGTAACTTGCTCAACATTTAGCGGTAATAGTGCCAGATAGTCCCCAGGGCGTGTGCCTCGATATAGTTTTGATTATGACGCAGCACGTTTGGTTTTGTCAGGCTCAACAGGACTGCTACATGTACCGCTGCAACGCGTCGATAGTGATCCGGTGATTCAGTCTCAGCAGCTTAAAACTCATCCGTCCAGTGAATCGACGGTTGCTTTGCTTTCCAAACGACAGTAGGTAATTTTTCTCGTGTTTATGAACGACTTGGGCTCGTGCCCTGTGTGCGGAACCATAGTACTAAATCATCAAAGATTGATGCAAGATACGCTGGCAACAAGTTCCGGGAATGGAATTTTTTTATTCACACATCTCCCGGTGGTGCACCCATAGTGTTCTGTGTTTACCTCTAAGTAGAGATTAGTTCCCGGAATCCTTCTCTATTTATGAATATCTGGGCGCTCACATCTTTAGTGAACAACCAGACAGCGCGTCGCCAAAACACCCTGCACTCTTCAGCGCATTTAATTCATACCACCCAGTTAAGCACGATGGCAATTGCGGAGAATATTTTTTGCATGCCACTTTTGGCGGTTTTCCATGCCAGTGGGATGAATAGCATTCCAGTCAGATGAATTGCATTCCAACCGGGATGAATTGCATTCCAACCGGTTGGATTCCAACCATTCCAACTTGGAATGCATACCACGTGCACTTTCTCACTTATAGGCAGGTGCGGTACACGTGCTTATGGTTGGCTAAAATTATATCCCCAGCAAGTCCACAGAGTGAAATCCCCAGCTACAGTCATCACAGCAATTAGTCTGACAAGATGGGAGGGGTAGGGTAAAAATGTTACAGGCTGTTTGACGAAAAACTTGATATTGCCTCGGATTCTACTCAATGAGATTCATCTATTTCAGGTGCCCGCAGTTTTTATAGGATAGAAATTGACTGCAGGCCTACCTTTCAAAGTTCAAAAATCGCACTTTCTATGCAAATTTGAAGGGCAGACTAATTACCGTAATGACTGTAGTTTGGTGTAAGGTTTTAGGATAGGCAATGTAATCTAACAGCGTATAAAAGCTAAACACAATGAGCGGGTCATCGCATCATCACGAGTAGTTAGCGACGAAGTGAGTAGCCAGTGAATCGATGATGACGAAGAGCGCGTCGAGAGCAGATGGGTCAGTAAGAGCAGTGGGGACACGGGAGTGGGAAAAAGCTAGGAACTTCCGTTGAACTTCAACGCGGACATAAAGCTGAAAACGACGCATGAGCGCCACATGAAACCAAGATCTTCGGTGAGAGATCACACGCAGCCAAAATGGACGAAGTGAGCGAGGGATCCGAGGGGCCCAAGAGGTGAAGTTTGAGTTCAGTTGGAAATTCGCGGGTTGAAGCGCGAGTCGAGTGCCGAGTAGCGGAGCGTACCGAGAAGTTAGAGCGGGTGGAGCCTCAAAGACGCCCGACCGAACCGATGAGCTAAAGGAAAGGCGAACAGAGGATCAGAGGAACATACGAAAAGAGATAATAAATACAGCAAGTGAAGCCCGGCTACTTTGGGGCGGCATTTAGGTGATTTGAACTTGTCGGTGGCTAGCGGATGAAATAATGGACGTCCAACCGCATGCAGCACTCGAGCATTCAGACCTCCTTCACTCGGTACAGAAGTCGGCATAACAATGCCATGTTTCCTCGACAAAATATTTAAACCTAGCATAAATTTCTCTACGATACATTTATTCATGCTGCAATTTGCTAGGCGGTCCCAACTACGAGGGCGCCACAAGTTCTATGTTGTCTACAAACGCATGCGGATCTCTTATGAAAAGTGACGCTGATAAACGACCTATTCCGTGTTTCCACTCAAGATGACCACACTGAACTAAGCAACTCCGATTCTACGATGCATCAATCAGATTCATCTAGACTATTTGGGTATATCTCGGTGTGAGGGGTGCCTTTTTGGCTATTTCATTTCTTTACACGTCGGCAGGCCGAGCTAGGCGGCTTTACCCAGAGTGTATTTCATATTTTCGGGTAGCTGGTGATCTAATCTGACGTTTCGGCAGGGCAGCACATGGGATAGTGTTTCTGAGAGCGGTTGGGTGGATTCCGTATGGCGCGGAGTCTGAGATGATTATCTCAGCTTCGCAGTTTCGTTTACGTCAAGGCGTGGTGTGCGGAAGTCCCAGGGTGCGGAGACGAGAACCCTCGATCACGACAGACTCAATTCTCAGAACCACTCTATGTCTGAGGGGTGAGTGAAGACCTGTGGTTGCGACTCTCAGCTAGAGGTGATCGGAAGTAGTGAGGAAGAAAGGAAGACCAGGTTCGTGGTCTTTGAGGGAGCAGACAAGTTGTGTGTGGGATGTATTTTGGAGTATCGTGTCTATATTAGAAAACCCGGGGAAGTTTGGGTCGAGACACGTGCAGGCGAAGACCTGTTGAGCGGGGAGTCGATTTCATCCGAAGACGACTGGACTAGGAACACGGTTAGTGTGGGAGGCTGACGTCTAGGCCTACGGCGTAACTTCAGCAAGAACCGTCAAGGGGGCAAGGGAGTCACCCACGCCGCGCCGAACCGTCGATTCGAGCTTGGTGGTGTCGGCCATGTCTTTGTTGAGTTCAGCTGGGGATTGCCAGCTGAGACTCAAAACCTCTGAGCCCCTCCAAGCTTAGATCTGAAGTTGGATAATTCAAATTCCATCAAGCTTTGTTCTGGATGCTGGGAAGTTTCCCGCGCCTCCCCACAATGGAATTCTCTACGGACAAAACGTTACAAATGCAAGGAAATCGCTCTACACCTAGTCGCTGAAAGGAATTATTAAAAAGACGAGGCCGTGAGCTACATCCAGTTAGCTTATCAGTCCCTGCACGATGTCGATATTCTGACGTATGTGTCGATCGAGCACGACTGGGCTTCCCCCATTTGGACAATTAAAGAGGTACGTAGTTGTGTTAGTGTGATGCGCTTTAGTCAGTGTAATTAATCTGTTGTATGCGTGTACCTACATACGATGCAACAGATTAGAGCCATACGTAGCAAATTCAAATGCGACTGTAAGGAGCTCTACCAAACGGGATGGCTTTGTGGACACGTGATGTCATGCTTAAAACTTGTCGATGGCCTTGGTGTTTTCCCTAATGCTACGAGGCCTCCTGGTGAGACGACCACGAAAAAAAAGTTAGTGCCTGGAGCGTGAAGGGACATCTCCATGTCAGTACAGTGTAGACGCGCTCATTTCTCGGCTTATCAAAACTCCAGCAACTGCTATCAACTGGAGCGTGTCCAGCAAACAATCGAGGATGTGAAATCGATGATCGAGATTTTGTTGGGATAGTAGAGCCCTTCATGAAAGGTGGAGCTCGCTATTGGGACGTCTATTTTGAGAATTGAAATCCATTACGGCAAATTACGTACACAAAATGGGCCATCACATTGCCCCCGCGAGGACTGAGAATGCGTGTAACGTCGTGTAGATTCAAGACATGTTTATTTCTAAAACAAGGTTGCACGTAGTTAGGCTAGATGTGAAGTGCGAACTAGGGACCTGCAAAACCTCAGCCAGTCCAATGAACACTTTCATTTGAATTAAGTATGGCATGCAATTAATCCGGTGGCATTTAAAACCGCTTTCTATTTTTGGCATGGAAAATCGCTTTTTTTGGCATGAAAAAAATCCGCCACCCAGCAGTTGCGAAGCTGCTCAAGGCCTCGCAGAATACCGATCGGCCCATTCGAGCTCACCAACCTCAGGTTGGCAACCTGCAACTGCAACCTAGTGGTTTTATGCAGCAAATGCATCCAGGGCATTCGGACCACCAGCACGACCTGTCCACCGTATAGCACGAGCAGTACAACAACTTTAAGGTCTTTAGTTCATTCATAACATCCTCTTCACCGCCATCTTCGACTTTCATGTTATTCCTTGCGATAGACCACATTTAATCGGCGTACTGCCAGACATTCCACAGCCTTCCTAAAAAGCGTTTCCGCTTTCCGTAAATTTCCTTTCTGTACTAACGTGGAAATGTTGCCAGTCTTCTGCGAAAACTATTTTTTGGGGGTACCAACTTCCACGTCCATATCCAGCTGGACGTCGATTCTAAGCAGCCTCTCGGTTTCGTTGGCACTTTCCAATTCGCCCTGAACTGCGCACTCGTCCACTGGTAGTTTGAAGTCTTTCGACAGCTACTTACTCTTCAACGATGAAAATCGCCTCCATTACTTTCGCCGTCCTGGCAGGAGTGGCCATGGGTGGATCCAAGGCCCCCTCGGTGACCCCCGCAGCTACGACGATAACCGTGACGCCCGCCCCCACCACCACTTCGACATCGACGGGTGCAGCTTCCTCTACCTGCATTGAAGTCTCCGTGGAGACCGACGCGACGTACTGCATCGAAGGCCCGATCTGCAGCGGATCGGGCGACACACCTGCCGGGACTTTTTGCCCCGTGAAGGGCGCGCTGGCCGTGAAGGATTGCCACGACAACCTTCCGAGCTGGACGGGTGCCGACATGTGCGTAGCGCCGTCGGACGCGGTTTGCTCAAAGATTAAGACTGGCGCGTGGGGCTGCGTGTACGAAACCCTAGAGAGCTCGGTTGATACTCCGTGCCCGACGCTAGCTCTTGCTGCAGAGAGCTCGGCTGACACCCCGTGTCCGACACTCGCTCTTGCCAAGGAAAACTCGGACTCCACCCCGTGCCCGACACTTGCGCTGGCCAAAGAAAGCTCGGACACTACAACCGACGAGACTCCATGCCCCACGCTCGCTCTGGCGTACGGAAGCTCGGACACTGCTGACGCTAGTGCTGCTGACAGCACACCGTGTCCAACACTTGCGCTGGCTTCGGAGAGCTCGGAAACGACTGATGCTGCCCCGACCTCGAAGTCCGTCTCAACTGCCACGACATCTGCAGCTGCTTCATCATCCACGCCATGCCCAACACTTGCTCTCGCTACGTCGGACTCGACTGCAACCACCCCGACCACCAAGTCTTCCTCGACGGCTTCACCCACCACGGCCACCTCGACCCCATGCCCCACGCTTTCGCTTGCGTCGAGCAGCTCGGATGAGGCCACCAGTATGGATACGTCTTCCCAGAAGGAAGCCGCCACTTCGACCCCGTGCCCGAGTCTCGCTGTTGCTTCGGACAACGAGACTGCCTCGACTGCGACGGACTTGTACTCTATGGACACTCCGACCCAAAGCATTACGACGTTCACCGCTGAACAGGCAAATGACACAGATAAGTCGACTGCCTTCCCCACCGAGGCGATCGTTGGCACCGTTGGGGGCGCTGCTGCAGTCGCAGTCATCGCTGTCTTCGTCGTCTACAAGAAGCGCCAACATCTTGCAAGCCCGGGCTTGTACCTTGGAGCTGCTGCAACCCCAGTGCGGGGCTAGCTGTTGCGCTGCACAGCATGCGTTGCTTCCCCCGCCGGCCTCAATCTCCCGCGCAGCAACCGTGTCTCCAAGTCGGCGATCTCTTGCAACAAGCTAACACGACTTTGCATTCGTTTCTAAGTTCCTCCTCTTCAGCCGTTCATATGCATAACTCCACGACAGACACACCCAGTCGTCGCTAAACCCAGCTCCGATGACCACATCTCGAGTGACGTCAAGCACCAGCTTCGTGTACATGTCGTTCAGGTAGCCGAAACGGAAGATGCGGCTGGAGCCGACTCGAGCCCTTGTCAATGCAGCAGCCCGAACTGCTCCAGCGCGAGCACGCGCTTGCCCTGCTTGGCGGCATAGTAGGCAGCCCTTGAGGCCACAAGACGTCGTATACTGCAGTCGTCATCAGGAGGTGAGCGGTGGTCGTCCTTGATCTACGCAGCCTTCTCATCGATAGAAGACGGTAAGCAGGCCGCGACCGATCAACATCAGGAGGTGGTCAATAGGAACGACACGGACGAGCACGTTGAGCGCTGATCCGGCCACTTAATTTAGTTCTCGAGAGCTACTTGGCTGATAACGTGTCTGCCTTGAGGACAGGCTTCTCAAAACGTGAGTCGCGCGGAGCCCACGGCGTTCTCCCAGCGGATGATGTATGTGAGCACCTCAAACATGTAAAACTGCGCGTACGACGGGTCTCGATTGTCGACCTTGCCTGCAAAAGACACCTTGATGCCACCCACACGTTGAGAGGCGTTTGCTTGGGGCGCAAGCCCCCTCCTACCGCGCCTCAGCACCTCCTTCTTGACGCCCGACGAGGAGTCTTCGCTGTCGCTCGAGCCGAGCAGCTCCAGGTCCGAGCCGCCGCTGTCGATGTCGAAGTTGTCGTCCTCCTCAAAGAGGAACCACTGCAGCGTGTTGACTCGAGAGAACTTGGGCTGCAGGTCCTCCGCCACGATGTCTTCGTGGCCCGTGAAGTACTCGGTGTACCCCTCGGCGTAGGCTGGGTGGTTGATCGTCTGGTAGGCCACGACGTACCCGCGCGGGCTGCGCAGACGGAACATGACCATGTTGTTCCAGTTGACCGTCTTGAGCTGCGGGTGGTGCACGCAGCGCTGGATCACGAGCGTGTCGTCGTTGATCTTGTGCAGGACCTTGATGCCGAGCGTCGAGTACTGGATCGTGCGCATGTGCTGCTCCGTGGTGACGATGTCCCACGTCTTCTGCATGAGCGTGTTGGCCGACATGTCCGTCACGCGCTTGGACATGGAGAACTGCAGCGTCGTCCCGTCCAGGAACATTTGGTCCTCCCAGCCGAGCATGTGCATGCCCGAGCTCAGGCACTTGCCGCGCAGCCTGCGGTCGAAGATCTCGTAGTAGCACTGCTTGATCATCTCCTGGCACTCGCGCTCAGTGAGTCGCGGGTGCGCGTCCGCGGGCGCGGGCGTCGGCAGTGACGGCGCCATGAGCAGAGAGCTCTTGACGGCGCCCGAGGCCAGCGACGCCGCCGTGATGGCGGACGGCGCGTCGAAGTCGGTCAAATAGACCTCCAGGGACGACGCGAAGCCGTCGAACTCGGCCAGTTTCTGCTTGGTGGTCGCGATCTGGCGCCGCAGGGCGTTGAGCTCGTGGGTGGCCGCCGCGTACTGCTGCTCGAGCGGGGAGGGCGCGCGGCGAGAGGTCTCGGCCGTCTGCTGCTGCGCGTCCAGCAGCGCGTCGTACCGCGCCTCGAGCTGTTCGACCTGCTGCTGCATGGCCTGCACGTCATTCTGTCGGCAGCAACAGTCAGTCGCTGGGTCGGTTAGAGCGTCAGTCGGTCGTACAGACATAAACTTTACTTACTTTGCGGCGCTCGCGGTACCTCCGCTTGAGGTCGCGCTGCTTGCGTCGCCGCTCCTCGTCCCCCACGTACACGCGGGCCTTGGCGAGCATGACTGCGGTAGTGTAGCTGAAGCTGTAGCTGTCACGACGGTGTTGAAGGCAAGTCGACTAAGGACTCAGCAAGTGATTGCCCGGAGCTTGACGAACGCGGGTCCTTTTCAATAGTAAACGCGCGGCCGGGGGCGTTGGGGAGTGAGCTGTAACTCAGGGCAGAGGTCGCGCCGCCTCATCTCTGCTCGAGTGTTGAGCTGCGAGCCGCTCCAACCGCGACAGACGGGCAAGTGACGCGGAGCCTGGCGGGTCGAGCGCAAACAGCAGCAGATGGAGAGCGCCGCAATAGAGACAAGGCTCAAGGCCGAGATCTCAGTCTTTGCGAGTGAGACTGGCTCCCTTGGCAGCCAAAGGGAGGACGCGTTACTTTTACCGTACAGTGTTGTACCTGCACCATAGATCTGTGTCAGCACCACAAAATCAAGAAATCACAGAACAGTGTTGTGATTCCACCATAGGATGTGGGTGTTTTGACACGTTGTGGCTGTTCTGCACAAGTGCACAAAAGGGTCCCGTTTGCCGCGAGTTATTCTTGACCTGGCATTGCCAGGCTGGCAAGTTGTTTTTGAGCGGGCAAGTAATTCTTGACTTGGTAAGTTGTTTTTAAGCGGGCAAGTAATTCTTGACCTGGTACGTTGTTTTTAAACGGGCAAGTAATTCTTGACTTGGTAAGTTGTTTTTAAGCGGGCAAGTAATTCTTGACCTGGTAATTTGTTTTTAAGCGGGCAAGTAATTCTTGACCTGGTAATTTGTTTTTAAGCGGGCAAGTAATTCTTGACCTGGTACGTTGTTTTTAAGCGGGCAAGTAATTCTTGACTTGGTAAGTTGTTTTTAAGCGGGCAAGTAATTCTTGACCTGGTAATTTGTTTTTAAGCGGGCAAGTAATTCTTGACCTGGTAATTTGTTTTTAAGCGGGCAAGTAATTCTTGACCTGGTACGTTGTTTTTAAGCGGGCAAGTAATTCTTGATCTGACAGGTTGTTTTTGACCTGGTAGGTTGTTGTTGACCTGACAAGTTTTTTTTCCCAAACAGGCAAGTAATTCGTGACATGACAGGTTGATTTTGACTAGAAATGTTATTTTTATTTTGTAAGCGACAATCTCGTGGTTGTGGGCATTCAAAAACTGAAGAGGGGTGTCGACTAGGGGCTGGAGGGAGTGCATTAAACAAAGAGAGCGGCTGGACCGCGTACGGGGAATCAGAAGATGCCGAAGCGAGTGGCTTGGAGGGCAATTGCTGTTAACGTAGCTGAGGAGGAGGCAGATAGAGTGCGCGACAACCTCAAGACACATCAGATAAGCAAGAGTGACCCCACGACGTGCACTATTTGCAGCGATGGCGAGCCCCACAAAATGCGGTATAGACTGCTAACCTGCAAGTCAGAATACTGTTCGATGGAGGGATCGGGGCCGTGCCCATGGTGTGGAAAGCTGCTTGTGTGCCTTTCGACTGGAACGGCATCCATCTACGAATTCGGAGAGCACTTCAACCGAGTATCCTCGCCCAGACGACTCAAGCTAAGTAGCGCCCAGAAAAGGTTCTGTCGTGAGCTTACAGAGAAGCGTCTGAAACCGATGCGGATTCGTCACGCTCTCTCCAGGAAGTTTGGAGTTTCACTTGAAGACTTGCCAAGCCTAGTTAGCGTCCAAAATTACGTCAATAACTATGCACGCACTCAGCTTGACAATCACGACCGAGTCGCCGACATCAATAAGTGGATTGGGGACAGAGCGTTCAACGGAGCCGAGTCGATATCGCAGCCTTTCACTTTCTCGTGGAATATGGATTCGAAAGGAAGGCCGGTGATCGGAGATGGATCCGATGAACATCCTTTTCTTGTGGGCTTGTCGACGAAGGCTATGATGATGAGACTTTTGATGCCACCCGAGAGCTTTGTTCTGCATATTGACGCCACCTATAAGCTAAATCGACTTGATTACCCGGTTGTTGTGGTTGGTGTATCGGATCTCTCCCGTGGATTTCACCTGATTGCTCTCTTCATTGTGTCACAAGAGATACAGGAAATCTACGAAGCTGTGCTACGCGCTTTAAGCCGATTATTCACGTGGATTACTGGACAGCAATTGTCTGTCCAATTTGCAATGGGAGACGCCGATAAGGCACAGCACAACGTATTGTTTGCGGTATTTGGCAACAACGCTCAGTTCAAGTTTTTAATGTGTTTTTTTCACGTTATGAAGAATGTACACACTGCGCTACGTGGAGTTCCTACGTATGCGTGCGCTATGGCGGTGAATGACATATACAACCTGCACTTTGCAAACGACGAATACGAATTCTTTGCAATGAGGGACAATATTTTGCAAAACTGGTTAGTACAGCCAGCACTTCATGGATTTGCTCTCTACATGAAAAAACAATGGTTATTTGGGCAATTTTCTAATTGGCAAGTGTTCACCACCCCAAGCGGATATGCAACTACCAATAATCCGGTGGAGACATTCAACAGTGTATTGAAACGAGATTACACGTTGAGGCGCCGATTGACGATGGGGACACTTCTTCGAGAGCTAACTGAATGCTGCCGCCATGCCTCAACCAATCTACGCCCGTTTCTTAACGCGATAATTCCGTCTGCGGCGCTTGTTCGTCGAGCAAAAGAGATGGCCCGTGGAAACTTGCTACAAGTTTGGGACCTAGGCAATGTTTCAAATGCAACCCTTAGCGACCCAATGATCGTGCACGTGCTCTCATGGCCAGCTCATCGAGTGCAAGCGAATCCAACAAAGCGTAGCGAAGTTGGCATTGCTGTATCGGCCCAAATGGGGTCGAACTACGCTCGAATGGAGGTTGAATATCAACCCTTAACAGGCTGGCCTGTTGATTTGCGCGCCCACTGGTGCCCATGCAAGTTTTGTTTTGGCTTCGGGACCTGTGTCCACATTCTTCACGCACTGAGAGTAACAAGCCGAGTTGATAGCGAAGGGAGACAAGTTCTGGTGAGTCGCAAGAAAACCAAAGACGGTGCCTTCAGCAGTAACTTCCAAACTGGTCGCAGTCGGCTCGTAGGTCCTGCTTTGACAAGGTAGAAATCCGCGATACAGCATTTAGGCTGATCCCCTTGCGATATACAGCAACTCAGGGCTCAACGAGAGAGAGAGAGAGAGAGAGAGAGAGAGGGAGAGAGAAAAAGAGAGATCATCGATCTAATACATGACTTGCATAAATCGTTGTAGGGATGTTTTCCGTTTTGGTATTTCATTACTCAAAATGTTCATTTTGCTTGCATAACTCTACTTGGCTCCTTTTTTCTTCTTTGGCACTCAACCGGCCTAACGGCGCTGCTGTAACGCCCCTCCGTATAAGCAAAGCAATGTTTAACCTGCACATTGGACACTGCGTATTGTGAAGAGATAATTACAATACCACTTAAACGAAGTACATAATGTTTTCAATGTATCAACCACTTGATTGATCGGATAAAATTGACATTTTTGCTAGTATCATGGAGCGTTTACCTGCGAAGAAGATAAAGCTGCTACCAAGCCATCACATCACTGCTAATAATACAACAGGGGCGTTCCATGAATTTATGAACGAGCAAAGTTTCAAATTAATTGATGTTCCTTGTGCGTTTTGCAGTAGCTACATATCAGGTGAAGGGCTACGCCATCGGCGCTGACCAGCTTCCAGTGATGGAGCTGCGTGTGCGCTACATGGGGAATGCGATGCCGATGGAGCATCTGGAGTCCCGTCATAGAGTTGATGCGCTAGCTCGATAGTGTTTTCGACGCCGTTCTGAAAAAGATCTTGTTGGCGCTGTTGGCGGCGCAGCTTAAGCGCAGCGTCAAGCCGCATTTTATACGAGGCCAAAGCTCGTTTCAGCAGAATAGAGTCTGGTGCAGCGCATATTTCTACTTGAACGTCACGAACAGAGCGTTGCATTATGTCAACCTCGTCCTGAGGATCCTCTTCGTCTTCGCTATCGCTGAAACAGCGCTGCCAGAACTTTGCACGCATTCGCTTGCCGAGTTGGGTGCGGAGGAAAGCTTCATCACTGCGTTGTCGATCGTCCTTTGCAATATCCTTTCGCGACCACGCGTACGCCTTCGCTTTCGGTGTTCCGTGCTTCCAGCAGTATACCCAGAACTCGCACTCCATGATGTAAGAGTGAAAGTGACGCGAAGAGGCGTTCAACAGCTATAATGACTGGCGCACATTCCACTTACAGTACTGTTGGGTCCGTCTCAGTACACAAGAAACGGTTACGGTACTGCCTTTCGTAGTACCGTAATGGTTTAGCCGTACCGTATCATACTAAGATGTACCGTATTTAATGGGTCACGAATAGCATGCCAGGTCAAGAATTTCTTACCAGGTCAAGAATTACTTGTCTGAGCAAAAATTAGTTGCCAGATCGAGATTTAGTTGCCAGATCAAATCAGGAAATACACAGCAAATTGTGCTATGTTAAATTCAAGTATCAGACTCAGAATCACTCCTGATTCTCTGACTCTCGATTCGATTGGCTCCGCGGCAGAGTCACTTTCAGATCTCCCCGCCCCCTCAGACTCGGATGGCGAAGCGAACTTGCGTGCACAGAACTGAAAAGGAGCGAATCGCTCTACTCAAGCGGTGGAAGGCAAACCCGCAGTGTTCCAACGCAGATGCCGAGCGGGAGTTAGGTGTGAAAATACGAACACTCACTTTCTGGAAGAAAAAATACTGGGACAAGCTGGATACTCTTGTCGGGGCTGATTTTGTACGAGCGGAGAAGGGTGGCCGCCCACGCAAGGCGAAGCCGTACGAAGAATGTGTTCTCAACCACTACAAGCTTCGCTTGCGTGAGAACGGCTCGTGCACTTCTGGAGAAATACTCCTGTTTTGTCGAAGCCTGGAGGTGTTTCTCCAGGATAAGCCTAATACCAATAGCCAGAAAAGCTGGGTTCGTGAATTTCTGCGGCACTATACTGAGGTAGATGCCGTCCTAAATTCGGGTAATGACGCTGCCAATAGTGGACGAGGTGACGCAGGCAGTACCGGGGGTGACGTCGTCCTCAATTCAGGAGGTGACGCGGGCGGCGACGCGGGAGGTGACGCGGGAGGTGATGCGGGAGGTGACGCTGTCAATAATGGAGAAGGTGGTACAGTCAGTACTGGTGGCGATGTCGTCCTAAATACTGGAGGTGATGATGTCAATAATGGTGGAGGTAATGCAGTCACTATTAGGGGTGGGAATACTGGAGGTGACGCGGGCTGTGACGCTGTCAATAATGGAGAAGGTGGTACAGTCGGTACTGGTGGCGATGTCGTCCTAAATACTGGAGGTGATGATGGAGGTGATGATTTCATTATTGAGGGAGAAGGTGGCTGTAAAGTTTCTGGTGGAGGAGATGCAGATAGTCTGTATGAAGCTGAAGGAAGCAGTAGAGAGGATGACAGCGCTGAAGACAGTTGTTTGGATGAACCCGGCAACTTCAACATTGATGATGAAGCAGAGTCCAATGATTCGGATGCTAGTTGGTTCGAGATGGAATTGCCTAAAGACAAATCTAGCGCTACTGATTTTCGACGAGAAACGCGTTCATTTTTCCGGAAGCGGTTTTCTAAAGATGAAAAGGTTTTAGAGTGGTCGCGTGGGTCAGAATACATGGTGATATTTGGTGACGATCTCAAATGCCTCGGTGCTGGCAGCTGCTTATCGGAGACAATAATGGACTACTTTATTTTGCGGTACATCTCACGACTACATAGTATTACGCATGTGTGTACTACTAATTTGTTTAGCCTGATGGAGTTTGCGTGGAAGATTGAAGATCCGGAGAAGCAAAATTACAAACTTAATAGCACATGTGGTCGTGTTAAATGGGGAGCTTTTCCATTTGTGTTCCTCCCGATTTCTGGTTGTAATCACTGGAGCTTTGTTATTGTGGAGAATGCCTTGCAACCGGGCCCGACAAACATATACCACGTCGACTCATCCAAGGGAGTTCAAAGCTCTCCGTACATCTTTGATGTCGTGCAATGGTTCCTGGTGCAGGAAAGAAAAAGACACGCAGTTACTGTACCCCTACTCCGTGGGGAAACGGTATATTTTATACGAAACCGCAGCAAACTAACAGTTTGGACTGTGGAGTTTACGTTTTACACTACATTGACCGCATATGCAAGGCGATCGTGGAGCTGCACAAGGCAAATCAAGCCCCGAGATGCATTCGCGAAAAGCTTACAAAGTGGACTAGTGGGAATTTTAACGCTGGTGCTGCTGACAATTTTCGGTCGAAGCTGCGTCAAGAAATTTGCTTTGCAGTGGAAAAAGAAAACAAGAGGAGCAAGTCCAGTTCATCGGTGATTAGCGCACTAGTATGAAGCCTCAGATATGACAACCTTGTGCATTATCTTAATTTATACTACTAGCATTGTACATATTTCTATATTGTACTCATCTGCAGCTTGTGCTGTCGAAATTACCAGTGCAAACGCTCTCATGAAGCTTTCTCCTCCCTGGAATAATTTGGGCAGCCTGCCGGCCGCCTTTTCAGGTAAAATACGATCACAACTGCGCTCTGGGGGACTGGTGGCTCGGCGGGGCTTGAGGAGGGCTTCTATCTGCATCTATCGATGCATCGTCGGGGTTCTGGGTTGCTCTGATGCCCTCGCAACTGCCCGAAGCGCGCTGGCGGTCCCGTGCGTCGAGCCATCTCGTGTCGAGTCGAACGAGAAAATGAGAGGGAAGTGCGGTTCAGTCAAGTGGTCCACTTAATGTTTGCCACTCTGTCGCGCTTTTTTCTGCGTTCAATTTGCCACACGTTTTTGCCGAATGGTATTAGCTCAACGGTGTTTTTCAGATCTGTTCAGGTAATGCTAATGTTTTCTCAGCCAAAGGCCGAGATCTCAGTCTTTGCGAGTGAGACCGGCTCCCTTGGCAGCCAAGTTGGCTGTGTCGACCGTGCCGCGCGGATTTGACCGTCTCCGCCTTTGAAATGTACGACAAGGGCGCACTCACTGTGAGCGCACGACTCCAGTTTCTGTTTTGCCGCGATTGAAGAATACTGCAGCCAGCATCACGCAGGCCTGGCTTGCTAGCATGCGGCCATCTGCAGCGGGCCATCTGCAGCGCGCCAGCTGGAAGGAAAGCTGTGCGCAATATCTTCGGCTGACTCACTATATACATGTACATGTAGCTCCTTGATGGTCTCCGCGCCTCCGAACGAGTGCATGTAGTGCTGTATTTCGATGTGTGAGTACATGTACACTTGCACCTTTGGCGCATTTGTCAAGTTTGCATGCAGGGCGGGTGCCTATCCAGTGGATCCCCAAGCAGGTTTTGCCACCGAGATTTGACCGACCACCATCAAATTGATGACATCAACAGTGATGATCATCAAGTGACGCCAGTGGTGCCAGCTCCCTGGTTGACGCCGTCAACTTGACGGCGCTGCTCACTGAGCAGTGCGCAGTCACTGAGTCGCTGGCAGCGTCGGCAGCACTTGCTGCCAGCAAGGCTCTGCCTGCCAGCCCGGCCAGCTTGCCTGCCATTCGGCCACGACCTGGCTACGTTCAGTGAGCAATGCCTCGCGTACATGTACTGTGGCAACGTGTACATGTACTGGAAATGATTCCTCCGTTTGTAAACCTCGGGTCACGGTGCATGGTACAGTGTATCTGTGATGCGAGAGCTCCTTATGAAGGATCCGTCGCGACCCTGGTCATCATGCTTGCTTGTTGTGCCGCGTCGTAAGGCGGCGTGGTAAAGCGAAGCAACGTTGTGCGAACGTGAACTCCTACCATTCAGCACCTCTGGACGACTCGACGCCGCGGCTCGAAGTGATTTCGACTCAACCCGGTTGGCATTTGGCACCGCTGGAATACAGCTACGGCACGCGTCCGGGGAGTGTTCGAATCTTTGCCGTCGTGCCAAAGCGAAATTTGGGTAGTCGACGCCTGTACACTTTGTGATCTTCCGACCTTGAGCTGAGAGCTTGCTCGCTCGTTTAGCGTCTCGCCTGGGCGGTTGTGATGACTGCAGCGTCGAAAAGAAGCTGTCGGGAACGACTAAGCCGTGACTAAGAGGTCCACGTCCACCTGTGATCACTGCCTTACTGTTGCTACACATGCACATACGCCGCTTGGCAGACCATTTTCTCTGCGCTTTTAGACTTCGGACTTGCTACACTAACCGTCTTCGCCTTCTCATTTGCTCTTCGACGCATACTTTGCCGTCTTCTTCGCCAATTTCTTTGCGACAGGCTGCTCTTCAACCGCCGCAGTTGCAGTCGTCGCAGCATTGGCAGCCGTGTTCTCGTATAATAAATACTACGAGATATTCCGAGTCGGAATCAGTAAATACAAAGAAGTCGTTGAACGGGAAGCCACAGCAGTAGCCGCTGCCATAATAAGGATATAATAGCCGTAGTCCGTGTACTATTAGTCCAATAGATAACCACCAAAGCCGCCATAGACCTGATAGTCAAGGCCGTCATAGAAGTAGTCGAAGTCGTTTCGTGGTCGTTGCAGTCGCTGTAATACTTGAATCGTCAGTTACCATCACGCTCGTCGCCTCCTACTGCTCGTAGCCGTATTATTCGCCAGCCTGGTCTTCGCCAAGGTAACGGATAGGCAGAATCGACACGGAAGCTGGTCAACATTGCCCCCTCGAGTTCGACTATTTAGCTGCTGAAAATTGCAAGCAGGGATTGGTAGTAGACTCCAGAATTAGTAATACTAGAGATCCACCAAAAGTTTGTTGGAGAGGGGCTGTCCGAACTGTACTCCATAAAGTTAGGACTCGCCCCCCCTGCTACTGTAGAACTTCTAGCCTAGAAGTTGCCATGCAATATATTTTGATAGTATGCTGGTCTGGCAGCCCGCAAATCAGCAAAGGAGATGATAGTAATATCTGATTCACGAATTCTGTCCGAATGCTTTTGCCGCGTGACGTGCGCCTGTAGAAGACTTTAATGTTCATGTTTCCCGCGTCCGGTGTGGCGGACGTGGGCATTCCAGGGAGCAACTCAAGAGTGGGGGGAAGGTGTATCACCCCGCGCAGACCGGAAGCGGCAGTTCGCGCAACAGTTCAGAACACCAGGAAATACCCTACAGCAGCAGATAGGTAGCTGGTTGCAGCCAGATATGAGCATACCACCGGACTGGGCATTGCAACAGCGAGAAGACTTGGACAGGTTAGCATCGAACGCAATAAGCTGGACAAACGACGGGGAGTGGGTGGTGGAGCTACCGCGGCAACTACCGAGTCCCCCCAGGACGATGACGTCAGAGGAACAACGCTTCTGGCCGACATACTATTGGTACGACAACCCATGGATTACCGACCACCAAGGTAGAGTGCTCACGACTGTGAAGTACGATAGGATTCAGCCGTGTACTATAGCGGCGCTGCAAATCCAGCGCATCGGAGTGAGAACATACTCCATGATAATACCGACGGCAGGTGCGAACGTTTTTGGTCGGGTTGGGGTGACGCCCTCCTGACAGACGGCGTCGAGCAGAGCCTCGGCGCCGCTCTGTGGCCGCTGTCCTCGTGGCAGCGTCTAGTCCCGTGCGGGCCTGCGGTGTCTCCGTGGGCATGGAGGAGAGAGTGGTTCAAGCTGTGGCCAAGGACTCGTCGTGCAGAAGGCTTCGCTGCGCTGTGACCGGCTCGCCGTAGCGGGCGGGCTGTTAGCAGCACGGCCCAGGAAGATGAACTGGACATGCGGCAAGACCAAGGCGTGGGGCGGGCTCCTGATCAAGACTTTGTACTCAATATGACGGCGGACGAGGGACCCGGCTTGAGAGAAGTGCAAGGAACAAGAACAGATACTATAGATCAAGGCACGAGGGGCAAGCCGATCCTGCTGCCGGTGGATGAGAGTCGACGTGCAAAAAGAAGAACAGATACTACAGATCAAGGCACGGTGCAGGAGAACCATCCGCCAGCGGCAGGACCCAAGGCCGCCCGATGTTGACGAAGAGACCTGGCCAGGAGAGCGACACAGCGAGTGCCATTATCGCCGAGGATGAGGAGGAGGAGAGGGGGGGGGCGGAGAGCCAGCAGTTCCGACGCATGCGAAAGGAGCACCGGTACACCGTACTTCGGTACAGTACCGGTGAACCGTAACCTGAGTTACAATAGGCTTTGTACCCTGGCGGAACGTAGGTAACCGCGAAAGCGTAATACATACATACATAGGTGCGAACGGTCATCAGCAGGCAAAACTACGAAGATGGGGCATCGCGATATTGATGAATGCACCTTTGCTGGGAATCGGGGAAGGGCTAGCTGTAGGGAAAGTACTCGTCCCGAGGCACCTAACAGCAGTGGAGAACGAATATGAATGGGAGTACGAAGCGGCAGGACGCGCCAGAGGCACCATTCACAGTCTGGACTCAGGGGCACGAGACACCATAGAGTTGGAGCAATTGAGTGACGGAGTTCACTGGAAGGTGGCCGACAGTAACATGGAGACCTCGCGGACAGCAGCGGATTGTCAAAAGCTACAGCACCGCCAAGGCGCAGGGGGACTCGTATTCTACGCACATCCGTCTATTCACGGATTTCCTTGGCGAGTACCAGACTCTATTGGAAACAGGCACGTGCTCTTAGTACTGAAAAAGCGGTAGATTTTATTTTGGTTCGTATACGGAACTGATCTGGTCTATGATCGGGTTGTTGTCGCGTCGATGATCGGATCTGTGATCGGGAAACTAATGGTAGGCTGGGGGCATGGTAGATGCAGTGTTTGCTACTCGATCAGTCGTGAAGTTGCATCAAAGGTCTCAAGTGGCATGGAGGAAGGTGTCAACGCAGTCGTGGTAGACGAGCAAATGGGGGCCGAGGTGCTGGAGAGTGACAGCGGCCCTCAGCCGCCGGTTGAAGACACGAGCAGCCACGCCCCGAGACGTGCTGAGCGCACAACGTGTTACTTCAAGGGGTACAAGTATACTCGCGCCTGGGCTTCTTCGCGCAAGATTGTATACCGATGTTCTAAGTTTCGAGCGGGTTGCGGCGGCAAGATGGAGTTCCGGATTGCGTCCATGGGCTACACCTGCGTCAAGGCGCACAGTTGCAGCGCGACAGCTGTAGTTAGCTCCGTCACCAACGTTGAAGCTGAAATGAAAGCGCAAGCTGACCTCTTAGCAATTGAGCATGTTGCGTGTGGGAGGAGCTGCAACGACGTTTCTACTCTACGGACAACCCTGATGTCGTGCGGGGCCTGTCGGAGCAGCAAGTTATACGCCGCGTGCATCATGCAAGACGCCAACACTACTCCGGCAACGTGCACGGTTCAATCGAGATCCCGCCGCTCGCACTCGCGCTCGATGAGGCTGTCACATTTTTCCAGTTTCACTGCATTACACCCAATCGAGACGACCTGACCAAGCCTACTCGTCTTCTGGGTTGGGCGCACCCTGCACTGGTGGCGCTCTTACGCTATCATGGAACGACGCTATTCGTCGATGGAACGTTCAGATGTGTTCCGAGTGGCTACGCGCAATGCGTCGTGTTCATGGTGCATGATCGCGCGTCGGGCGTGTACGTACCTGTGTTTTACGCTCTGAACACCTCTCGAACGGCGGACAGCTACTGGGATATGATACACTTCATCGTCCAAGCTACCGATCAGCAGATTGAACCCGCTGAGATTGTCTGCGACTTTGAGGCCGCTTTAATGGATTCCCTTCAAACCCAGTTTCCTAACGCAATTGTGCTAGGGTGCCTGTTTCATATGAAGCAGGCACTCCGTCGCGCTATGAAGCGCTACGCTATTCCGGAAGAGGAGTGTCTAATCGCCATGACGCATGGTGTGTTAGACACACTGACCGTGATTCAGCATGACCACATCGAACGAGGGATTAAATGGGTGAAGCGGGAGATCAAGCGGCGATGCGCGGTAGCTGATGTGACCTATTCGGCAGCTAAATGGGGTGAATTCTGGGGCTATTTCGAACGCACATGGCTCGAGCAGTACTCCATCGAGGTTTGGAATGTGTTTGGGCTGGACAATGAACTGATCGCGAGGACGAACAATCCTCTCGAACGGTTTAACCGGGAGTTAAATAGCAGGTTCCCAACGCCGCACCCCTCCATGGCTACATTCGTCACGGTGATCAAGACGATCTCGCAAGAGTATGTGCGTCGTGTTGCCAACGTCCCTCGTGGCCGTGCTCGACGCGTTGCTCGTGAAGTAATCCAGCTTCCTGAGGTTGTTGACATTTCAGCCGATATAACGAGCGACGTGGAGACGACCGAAGCAGTCGCTCCCTCCGACAACTCCACCGCTTCAGTCAGTGTCGCACTTTAGGTATTGTTAGGTAGCTACTAGCACACTCCTATAATTCAGCAACTTCACCACTACACACTTGCTGCACCATGACATTAATCAGTTCACACATCCGATCAACAGTCCTGATCATAGACCAGATCAGTTCCGTATACGATCCAATTTAGAGCTAACCGAAAAAGCAACCGTTTCGTAAGTACAAGGGGGACGGGGTGGCTCTGAACACTATACTTACAAAGCTGGAACTAAAAGCACAGGGAAGTCGGTGGCAAGCGGCAGCCCTGCAGCAGACCCCAAAGCAAATATGGGCCCACCGATCAGAACTCACAGCATACCAAGTCTGGACAGCTTATCGTGTTGCTGTCCGACAACTGAATCTACATCACAGTGGGTGGCGAATGGATAATAGTTGCCGCAAGTTGCAATGTTGTCAAGGGATGAAAGAGACTATGGAACATCTACTGTGGGAATGTCCATGTGCACAAGCATGCTGGCAGAAGCTCATCTGGCACTGGACGAGGGAACGAGTCGAGCTAGGCGACCTCCAATGCTACTTAGAGAACTGCGCCAATCGACGAGCACCGAGTATATCAAAGAGTATGGAAAAGCGGCTGACAGCAGATCACCCTGATGATGAAGATGTTTTTGCTGTCGAATGGAAGCGAACAAGGCGCATCCTGAGTAGCATTTGTGTTACATGTCTGTGGATTCAACGCAACCGAGCTGTATACCAGCAAGAGGAAGTGACAATCGCCGGCAGCGTTCAAGAATACTGGATCACCGGAATGCGGCAACTGCGGGCGCTTGCGAAGCGCGAGTGCAGGCGCGCGGACACCAAACTTCAAGGCACACGACTCATGCTGTGTCTTCGACTGTTAGAAAGCCAACCCAGAGAGCCACCGTCAAAGGTGACAAGCCCCGTACAATCACCGGACCAGCTGATGGCACCGGCGTTGCTAACCAGGCTTAGGACTTACCAGACATCTTGCGACCGATAAGTTAAATAGACTAGTCTGCCTCTCTCTCTCTCTCTCATTTTTCCCGCGTCGGCGGAAAGTGGCACAAGCCGTTTGGACGATCAAGGAAGCTGGCACACGTCCATATTTTAGATTGGTATTTCAAAGATGTAATACAAGCCAGTACGATTGTATTACTACTTAAGTACTAGTGCAATATTAGTACTAAGGCAAAATGCCAATTTGATGTCCACTGCCAGTTTGATGACCAGACTAGTTTCTACCAATCTTCGCGATGTATCCATTTTACTATAGATTTAATTTGCCAAAAAATGGACAGCTGGATTCAGGGTGAAAACCTGAAGCGCTTGATATTCGCGCACTCAAGTGACTGACTGTCAGTTCGCGTGGCGACTTCCAAGTCAAAAGCCCCCCCCTCTCCAGTCAAGGGCGATGGGGTAACGCCGCGGCTAGTACAGCGACGACGAGCTAGAAGCTGCAGTTCAGGTCGTGCTGGCCGGGGCCCGCATGACGAAGGTTCGCGACGACACGGGGATACCGTACAATACGCTGAAGAAATACGTCTCGGATGCACGCAAAGGTGTCAAGCGCGAGAAGAAGCGCCCTGGTCCAAAGCCGCTGCTACCTAAGGAGGCGGAAGATAATCTGCGAGACTGGGTGCTGGGACGACAACACGCTGGACGCCCTGTCGTCTGCCACGAACTTCTTGAGAAGGCACAGCAAATAGCGCACCTGGATAGTGCGCTAACGGTGGGAGAAGTGTGGGTGCGTCGCTTCATGGAGCGCCACCCGTCCCTCACCCTACGTGCTTCTCAGTCTGTGTCTAAATGCCGTAATGAGGCTCTAGGTGTTGCAGCATTGGCCTGGAACTATGCATACCTCCGCAGCAACCTCGCCGCTGGTTTTAGCAGCTGTGGGATTTTCCCTCTTTCGCGCGTGAATATGCACGCAAAGCTGGCGAACTTTGAGCGCAACGGGCTGCCTAACTCGCACCGTGATGCAGCTTGGCTTCAAGTTTGCCACATTGTCCGGCGGGAGATTTTAGTGCTGCCAGCGCGAGCCACCCGTAGATCAGACGGAGATCATGACGGAAGCATGGGTGTAGGTTGTAGGACTTAATAAACTCAGCTAAGTGATGAGCATCTGTCAATATGACCAGCGAGAGGTTCCCCTAGCCCTGAATTTACCCATCACCATCGGGCAGGTTCGTCTCACATAGTGAAATCCAGTCTAAAGATGGACATCAAACTGGCAAGAGCGTTAATTCGATGCATCACACTGTCAGTCTCCAAGAGCTGTCAAAACTGCATGACTTAATGCATAAAAAATCACAAAAATTCGCCTATGTCTCCTCTTTTCAACGGCACCAAAAGCTCGGCAAAACGACCGTTGCCCGCGAAGTTATAGGCATCTTTGTGTGGGTCACTCAACATGGACATCAAATTGGCATTTTGCCTTACAGATTTCAAGAGTTATGAGCACATCAATTATAATCTATTAGTACGGATTTCTAGTGTGAACTTGCCTTCTTTCGACCTCCGTAGAAAAAGTTGATCTGCACACGGGGGTTTGTCTTAAGCATGCCCGTAGCAGATCGAGTTGACGATGGAGTGCAAGTGCAAGGAGTCCTGCAAATGCATGTCTATGGTACTGTATTATAGTACATAGTATTTTGTTGTGGGTCGAGCATGCGAGGTACTGTATTACTATGTAGCTGATAGAGAGACCCCCACCCGATTTTGGTACTTAAAAGTAATGATTATTATATTGCAGGACTCCTGCTGCAGCAGGAGTATCAGTCAGTACCCGATTTTGATAAGTTACATTTTTTCTGCCGCAGCCAAGCACAGGTATTTCGACCTGTAAACTTGCTCTCTCCGCGGAAGAACGAGGTTCCACTAAAAGCAGTGCGACACTGTTCCCTTGGCCGCACGTCTACATAAGCCATGAAGCTTTTGCGTCACCGGTGACCTTGCCCCAGCCTAGCCCCGTCAGCGCCAGCGAATCCAGCCGCGCATATCCCTGCTTAGCCCTATATATACTTCCTATCCCAGATGGGGTGTGTGTTTAAGGATTTCATCAGATAAGAACACTAGTAATAGTAAAAGCTTACAACTCAGTTAAGCCCATACTCAAAAATGTCCTTAAAGCCATACCCACGAGGGACCCCACGGCCGATCGCAGGTCCCAGGACCTCGGTTTAGTGATGCCTCCTAACCCGCGTCATTTTTGCGAAGCGAAAACAGTGCAAGGTCTGCGAGTTGTAAAAAGTAAAGTAACTAAAGCAAGGGTAGCCGAAAACGTTGAAAAGCAAGCTCGCAGTAATGGGGCTACGCCCAAATATCGCTATAAATAGTAGTGCTATGATATAGTACTGGTGCTTCAGCCGAATAGTAGTGCTACTTGAATAGTAACGAAAAAAGTGGCAATAGCAGTGCTAATAGCACTACTATAGTTCCCAATCTTCAACCCACGTAAGATCTTCGAAATGCGCGAAAATCGGTGGTTCACTGGCCTCCATTGAGGAAAACAAGCGTTAGACGCCGACATGGGTACATTAGTAGTGCTAATAGTAGTGATATTAGCAGTAATACTACTACATCCAAAGCCGATCTACTATAGTAGTAGTGCTATTCAGATTTGGATAATATTATTAGTAGTAACACTACACCGCCAGAATTCTCATACATGTACTCAGATTTGAATAATATTATTAGTAGTAACACTACACCGCCAGAATTCTCATACATGTACTACTACCAATCCAAGTCTTGCTAATGTTACTTCATAACTCTACTTAAACGGTAACTTCTCCGTTCGCGTGTCAATCTCGCCAGTTCGCATCTTGGACTCGGACGGAGTATAAGCCTCATGAGCTCTGCGTTCCCCAAGGCACCCGTGCCCGTGGCAGGGCTGCACGCCGGCAGCAAGAGCGACTTCGGCGAGGATCTGGACGTAGACGAGCTGATCGAGCGCAACCGCTGCCACGAGGACTACTACAAGCTGGAGGACTGCCTGGCCGACTTCGACCGCGACTGGACCAAGTGCCAGGCGCAGGTCAAGACGCTCAAGCTGTGCAACGACCGCGTCAACCAGCTGCGCAAGGCGCAGGAGGCCGCGGCCAGCAATAAGCAATAAACACTAAGACTCCACTGTGTGACACATGCATTGATTGACGCATGCTGCTCTACTTACTTTGATCTTCGTGGTCTTCCTGCGGCACGGCCGAGTGCGCCGTCCGCCGTCTTCTAATGGGGAAATGAAAGGGGGCTCTACCTCGTTGAAAGGGGGGAACGAAAAGGGTTAAAAGGGGGCTTCGACGGTTCGGCCTTCGCTGCCACCCGCTGCGCCGTCGCTGGAGGAGCTGCTGCCCTCGGCGGCGTCGTCTTGCTCGTCCGACACATACCAGCCGTCCATGGTGTCGATGTCCATCGCAGTATCCTCGTCGCGGCTCTCCTCCTCCATGGCAAGCCGTGCGTACTCGGCGCGAGCGTAGCGGTCCCAATCCCTGTATGCAGCAGCAACAATTTTAGGTTCGTAAGCAGTCTGACTATGTGACCCATGTCATTCCTTGCAAAACGTACGTAAGCTCAGGCTCGGCCAGTTGCTGACGCAGAAGAAAAGGGTCGCGCTGCTCGAACTCGATGAACTTGCTCAGGTTGAACAGCACGTTGAAGAACACGCCAGACACGCGGATCTTGTCCGGGCGGATAAAGTCCGTGTGGTAGAACTCACCCTCCTTCTCAGGGTGCAGCAAGTCCGACATCTGGCACAGGATATCCTCGAACGGTACGACCTCGTGGCCGAGGCACTCCATGCGATGGATCTGGTGACGGTAGAATACACGCATCTCGTCGGCGCGCAAGACGCCGTCCTCGTTCGTGTCGATAAGCTCGAACCAATACCTAATACTGACGGGATTAGCCTTGTCCTCTTCCGAGAGCATAAAGTCTGAAATGGCAAGGAGAAGAACCGTCAGCATCAACCGAAAAACATGGAAAATGGAAGATGGCTGGCCCACTCACAAATGAAGTCCTCGTAGCTCATTTTCTTCTTTTCCTCGGCAGTCAGCGTCTGAACACGAGCAAAAGGGCGCCGTCCTCGCTCGAAAATACGGTCCACAATGATACGTGTAAGGGCGTGGCCGCCATAGCGTACGAGATCGTCGGGGCTCAGAAGGAAATCGTGGTCCGTGTCCAGCTCCCAGAATTTGCAGTACAGCACGTAAAAGTGCTCATACGAGAAGTACGAGTTCACCTGGTGACCACCAGCACAGCAAACACGTAAGTAAACTTTACACGACAATCGATACCCACGTTACACGCACAAACCTTGTTAATGTCTTCCTCCTCGTCCACGGTGTTAAATGCGCTGATGAGATTGCTGCGTCTCAACTTTCGCAGCGTGATTCGGCCGCTACTGTCTCTATCTACGGAGTAAAATATCCGTACCACCACCGTCAAAGCTGTGGGTAGGCAAGCAAACAGGATAGTCCGTCAGTTTCGCCTTCACACCTTCAACGCAGTCCACGGACGCTCACCATATTTCTCCTGAAACTCGGGCGTGCCCCCAAGAAACTCTAGTCCAGGATGATACTTCAACAATTCTGTTGACAGCACGACACACATCAGAACAGTAAGTAGCTGCTGGAACGTACAGCACCCTAATGCTTTACCACACCATGCAAGAACGGAGCGAAGTCGTCTCGCTCAATGAAGTCGTTCTTCGGTTGCTTCACCTGTTCGACACCACACCGTCAGTTCGCGATCGCGCCACACTCCCCATACTGCAAATCACGCGAGACCACGTACTACTCTAAAGAAGCGTTCCACGCTGTCGCACGGAGCCATCTCGCGCATCCAGTAGCTCTGGAACATGTCCTTCGTTATGCGCTGCGGCGCCGCTCCTCCATCGGCGCTCGTGGGGCTGGCTGCGTCCTCAGCTGCGGGGCTGGATGGGGGCTTGGGCGTTGTCTCTCCCGCCGCCTCGCACGTCGCGAGGATGCGTCGGAAAAACGGCGCGTTGAAAAACGACGGGAAGCCGCACAGATCCTTGGTGATGGCCACGAAATCCTCCACCTTCATGCCCTCCGGGAACTCGCGGAAGCGCGCCTCGATGTCCGACACCTTGCGCGCCAAAGCGTCCGTGGACAGTCCACGCAGCCGACCACGTCGCACTTCGCCTGGCGTGTAAAACTTCGGGATCTGAGCCTGATTCGGGGTCTCCTCAGCCATCGGGTGGTCGGGTTCGGCCACCGCTGCGGGCTCCTCGGCCTTTGGCGCGTCGTCCACCACCTGCTGTTCCTGTTCCTCCTCCATGCTCTCGTCTGCGTCGGTGGGAGGCGCAATGGGTGCTTCCTCTACAGGCGCCGCAGGTTCCTCCTGGTTCTCAGCGGATGCCTCCTCCTCGTTGTTGTCGCTGGCCGCCTCGCTCTCTCCAGCCGACATGTCCACGTCGTCCGAGGGCGGGGTCGGCACAGCCTCTACCTGCTCCATCTTGGCTGCGTCCGTCTCGACAGCAGCGGCAGCAGCCACAGCAGCCGCAGCGTTGTGGAGCTCCTCCCCGAAGAGACTGACCAGGTGCTGGTGGCGTCTGCGCGCGCTGGGGCTTCCCGCAGAGCCGGGGCTGAGCAGTCCGAACTGCTGGTAGTTGGGCGGGCGCTTGGGGCTGCGAGAGGGCGAGTCGCTGCCGCTGCCGGCGGCGCCCGCCGTGGCCAGCAGCGCGTCCAAGTTGAGCTCCTTGCCCTGGCGCAGGTCGGCCACCATGGTCTGGATCATCTCCTTCGTGCCGTCTACGTTGAGCCACTGGCGGAAGAGCTCCTCCATCTTCATGCGGCCGGCGGGGCACAGGTGCGCGCTCTCGATCTCCGACAGGCGCAGGGACTCGGGGCCCGTGCCGCTTGAGCTGGTGGGCGACGCCATGGCGGCGTCCGAAGCCTCCACTTCCAACGTCATGGCCGGCGAGGCGGCGGCGGTAGGAGGTTCTACGCGAGAGGGAGGGAGGGAGGCGGGCCGGCGATGAGGGAGGCCGGGCGGAGCGGAGCGGCGAGGGGCCGAGTGATCTTCCTTCCTTCCTTCTTCGTGTCTGATACCGGTAGTCCGCCGCGCCCTCCACGAGGGAGCCGCGCGACCATTGGTCGATAAACACCGAGATTTAGCCACTAGGCACGCGGGACCAAGATACAAGAGACGAGGACGACCCCAGACTGGTTCTTTTTCCCAGACGCTGGCTGAGCCGGTCAGATGGACGCAGCGGTACCGAAATCGTAATCCGCCGGGGAGACTGCGCGTCATTTGATACTCTCAGCGTCTCCACCATGAGCAGCGCAGGAGGTTTAAACGTGGCCCGCAGTAAAGGAACTGGCCACGATGGCAGCAGTCGTCAGTCTTGGGTCAAGCCCTGCTGGCGAGTTGTTAGCTAGCGGCGACGCTGTTTGCCGACATGCTATCGTGTCCATCGTGTCAGGCTGGTCGCCACCTCCGTGCTTGGCATGGGGCTTCGGCAGGAGATGCTGCTACATGTATTATATAGCTCCTGCAGCGATAATGTTTGAATGACAACTGGGCGCTCTGTCGGTCTCCGCAATTGGGCAACGAGCTTATCCGCTGCAACCGATTGGGGACAGTTTCTCAGCAGACGTGGGAACGCTTTCGCGCCGACTGTCGGTACATCTGCATCGAAACTGTCTCGTGCGTCTGAGCTCTGCTGCGGCTAAATCTACCAACAGCGCGGTTGTGGTGAAAAATGCGTCACCCCGCTGCGATGAGAGTGTCGAGTCTGCACTCCCACCGCCAGTGTGCCAGCAGGCCCGAAACACGACGAAGCTGCGCACATGAGTTGAAGTTTGTGTAGCCATATCATATTAGAAGGGTTTCGTATAACTACTCGGAATACTCTACTTGACTACCATGAAGTACTCACGAAAGCCGCCGCAGCCATCCCATTCACACAGCAATACCGGTAACGATGTGGAAGCCCAGCAGCGACCGACCTCAGGACAAGAAGCCCAAGGCCAAGCCCAGCAAGAAGGAGGATGCTGCGGCTCCGATGAAGAGCGACGGGATGCCACCGCGCGGTGTGAAGAAAGAGCCGACCAAGTTCGTGCTGTCCCAGAAGACGCTGGCCATGAAGGTGCGTGGTGTGGTATACTGCGTACATGTTGTAGTAGGCTGCTGTTGCGCTGACGTCTGCGCCTCTTTGTATCTTCACCTACAGTTCATGCAGCGCAAGAAGACGACGGACGCGCAGCGCATCGCCGCCGTGCAGGAGCAGCACAAGCAGGACACGTGGGAGGCGGCGCCCGAGGACGACGCGCAGGACGACGACGGCTCCAAGGTCGTCTGCATGCGCGACGTGCCCGACCCGTCGCTGCCGCTGGTGTTCGGCCGTCGCTCCTTCGGCGACTTCAACAAGGGCGTGGAGGACGAGTTCCTGGAGGCCTCGAGGGCGCTGCGCTTCGCCGCGTCCGAGGAGAAGGAGCTCCGCGAGGAGGTCTCGGCCGAGGAGATGACGTCGCGGATGCTCAAGTACACGGGTCTTAGTCGCCGCAACGGCAACAACAACAACAGGAACGGCAACCGCCCCAGCGGCAACAAGCGTCAGCGGAAATAAGCTTCGAATCCCATCAGGTTGATAAGTTATTGCCCACACCACGCGACGGACGGCGGGGCGTGTTATGTGCATTGGTCACTCGTCGTCGCTAGCGTCTTCGTCGCTGAAATAGCTGCCTGCTTTGCGCCGCGGTCGACGGCGTGCAGAGATTGCTGCAGATGCTGCAGAAGACGGTGGCGTGGTGGCCAGCGGGGGCGCCGCATGCTGCGTCGACGAGGCTGAGGGCGCTGAAGACGGGTAGGCCAGCAGCGAGATGGATAGGTCTTCGTCGTCGGAGCCCGTCGGCGGCGCTCTGTACATATCCCAACACCAGTCAAATAACCCGTTAGATAGATAGACCCCTCTTTGGATGTCAGCGGACACGTACAGCAGGTTGACGACCCCTTCGTCGTTGAAATAGTGCGCGCGCTCGTGCGGGTCGAACTTCTTCTTCTTCCTCTTGAGGTTCTTGCGGCTGCTCTTGCCTCCGGTTGTCACCGGCCGCTCCCGCGTACCCAGCACGTTGCGCGGACACTCGTACGACACGTGGCCCAGCTCGCCGCACTCGAAGCAGCGCTGCGACGTCGTGTACTTGCGCTTGGTGGCGAACTCCCGGGAGCGGCCGTTGTCGCGGCTCAGAGACACGGCCAGCGTCATCCCTTCCAGCGGCATCTTGTCCATCGCGGCCACCGCCTTGGCGCAGTCCTCGGCGCGGGCGAACTGCACGAAAGCCACGCCGCGACTGCGCCGCGTCTGCTTGTCCCGCAGCACCAGCACGCGCGCCAGCTTCCCGAACGGCGCGAAGAGCTGCGCCACGTCGTTGGTGGTGTAGGCATACGGCAGCATTGCGACGTATGCTGTGCACGGCGATACGCCCGGCGAGACGTCCTCCATCACTGCCCCTACAGTAAGTCAACAATTATTGGGGTTAAAGTCAACAGCCAGTTAAAGCGCCCGTAAAAATCCCTAAGTAGACGCTGACGACTTAGGGATGTGTAGACATAGCAAGGAGGTGTGGTCGATACATCGACTATTGCAGGACGTCCTACGAGCTGTCTTTGTCGACTTAGTGAGCAGCACTTTTGTGCTTCAGCGCAGACCAAAGCCTTCGGCCTGGTTGATCGCCAACAGGAGACGCTGCTTGAGCTTATCGCGGCTGCTGTACTCGGGCAGCAGCAGGTGGTTGAAGCTGGTGGCAGAGAGAGGAAAGATTGATGCACAGCACATCGGGTTAGCTAGATATCAACTCAATGCGAGTGCAGCTTCAACGTGAACCTCACCAGGTGTGCGCTGTAGGAAGGCGGTCCGAGTCTGGTCCGTTGCGCGAGATAACAAACACGAGGTTCGAGAGGCCGCGGATGGGCACGCGGTCGCTGCCTGTTGCGAATCGCAGCAATTTCTTCTTGTCCTCCAGCGGAAGCGCGTGCACGATAATCCAAAAGTCCCTGTCAGACACAATTCGGTTAGCTGTCGCCTGCGAAAGCTAGTCGCAACTTGTCCCAAAAGCACGCACCGGATGATAGCACTGTCTTCTGTGAACCCGTCCTCGTAATGTGTAGCCTCCTCCAGCGCATCGAAGTCCAGATCGCTGCTGCCGCAGATCAGTAGTTGCAGCTCCTCCCACCGGAACATGCTCAACACCTCGCGATTGCAGACCTGATGGAAGCCGCGATGAAAAGCCGCGTATTGGCGAGAGACCGATTTGTTCAGCACGTAATCCACGTACAGTGACACGTACTCCGCTCGATTGGCATTGGTAACTGGAATTGAGCTGCCTCCGGGCTTCAGCTCCACCGTCTTCACCTCGCCAAACACTTCGTACGAGTACTCGAAGTTCCGCTGATAGACCCCCTCTACGTCGCCCTGGAAGTTTAACAACTGCCGCAGACCGCGACCAAGATCCGGTAGCGCGAGTTCAAGATCCTCCAGTCCCAGTGAGCAGCTCATCAGCTTTTTGTACACGATGTGAGGGAAGCTTACATCTAGTATGACAGCATTGTAGATTGCTAGGGCCAGCAGTGTGCCAATAAGCTCGTACTCCATCGTAGCTTCCAGCGAATCGCTGTTAAACCACAACGTGCGCGTCTCCTCGTCGTACGTGAACATGCCGTAAGCTGGATCCAATAGCTGTCGGATAAGGATCTGGAAGAACTCCTTCTGCACGCCACCTTCATCGATCCCTTCCTCGCCGACAAACTTGACTTTAAGCGGTTTTTTCAGGGTCTCCGCCGATGACGACAAATGCACCAGCTGCTGCATCGCGTCCTCCACGATGTTCTCTCGTCGAACCTTCAGTACCAAATACGGCGACGACGCACTTTCCATCGTCAAAATGGAGCGAGATGATAGCACGGCGTCTTGGGCTCGTGCGCGCTGTTCAAGGTCGGAGTCAATCTGCAGAACCTTGCTCTTGGACGCCGCATCCAGCACAAACGGGAAGTCACAAAAGGACATTTCTGAAAGCATCCGCTCCGGCATGTTCTTGGCTGTTTGTTCGGCCTCCTCTTGCCCTCGTCGCTGCTCCTCACGCTCACGTTCGCTCTCGTCTTCGTCTCCGTCTTGTTGCCGGCGACGTCGCAGCTCGTCTCGTTCCAACCGTCGAACAGCTCGTGTTGCAGCGCGGCGTTTCTTCCAGAAGATGATGGAGCGCGAATAGTCCTGCACTATATCCACCTCCGAGTTCACGGCGTCATTGTAGAACTCCTCATAAGTGGCGAACGGCTCGTGACCGTTTGAACGCTCTCGGTTTACGACATGGAGCTCTGCAAGCACACCGCAGGCGGCATACACTAGATCCATCTTACGCGAGCCGTAGAGACAGACTGTGATGGCCTGCTGCAGGATGTCCATAAGCCGATGTAGTTCGTCACCCGAGAAGAAACCCATCCACTGCGCACGCACAAGGGCCTTGGCATCACTCGGCAGGTAGTAGAACAGTCTGCAGAGTCCACCCACAACATTCAAATAGTCTGGGTCAAACATCGACGGGTGTTCGAGCAGCACTAAAAAGAACCGCAGTGTGCGCGGGGCGTGCCACGTCGAGCAGACGTTCCAGGGCTGCGTCACCAGCATCTCCAGGGCGTTCCGAAATGTGTTTTGCATCGCCTCCTGGTCACTCCCAGTCATTGCAGCATCCAGCAACACAAACACTCGCCCCATCTGATCGCGGTCAATGCACCACCACTGCGCTTGAGCCTCGTCCTCGTCCGTCCTTGCATTTCCTTTAACAAACGCAGCACTTAGTGCGTCCGGGTCCGAGAACACCTGGTACACAAGTCTCTTGACTGCACGGTAGTCGCCCGTCTCCGTCGCGAGCTTCAGGGCGTTCTCCAGCTGCGTCCCCATCGGAACAGCAGAGGCAGAAGCAGAAGCAGGAGTGCTCGTTGCATTGCCTTTGGCAGTGTGAATCTTCTTAGCAGCACCAGAGGACAAAGAAGAAGAAGAAGCAGTTGCTGCTGCCTTCTCGCTCGTAGCTGCAGTAGCAAGGACTTCTGTGATGCTGGCGGCCGCCAAGTTGCTCGTCACCGACGACGTCGAGGCGGGCGGCACTTCCTTGAGCGTCTCCATCTCAACGTCCTCCTGCTGCTGCTGACGCGACGCGTCCTCCATCTTTACGTCCTCTTGGGTGTGTGCGGCCGCCTCGTCAGCTGCCGCCATCTCCTCCTTGGGAGTTGATGTTGCAGCTCCGTTGACTTCCTGTTGCATCTCCAGCAGCGCGCGCGCCACGGCGTCGTTAGGCTCCAGTCCCTGCGATAGGAAGCGCGCGTAGGCCGTGCGGAAGGCCTCTTGGAGCTGCTGCGCGCTCTGTTGTTGCAGCTGCTGCGTATCCATCGTTCAAGCCCCACGCACCTGGTCTCCGCCTACTCCGGCAAGTTGGCCAATGCCCAGCTGTATAGATCTTTGAAGTGCATAATCCTTTCGGCCAATGATATTCTAGCAAGCAAGCAATTGGCTGTTAATGCGAATGTTCCGCTGCTCTCCCTACGCCGGCAGCATCAAGCTGTGTGGATATATCGACAGTCCTGCAAGTTGTTGCAAGCTGCAACAGCTTCGTACTGCAGATACATGAACGCTGTAAGCTAATGCACGCGCGGCGTTCGGCCGTCTGTACATGTACATTCTAGACATTCCCAGAAACTCGATACAAACTTCAAGACATCTGTCTCAGCGGGTAGACGACAGGGTTTCCACCAATCGGAGCGCGCGTTCCTCTTCCGACACGTCGAAGCTCGCCACTTCAGTGTCGTTCATTCCGCACGCAGCGCGCCACGTCCGAAGCCGCGCGATGGACGCCAAGATGCAGGCCTGGCGCAAGAAGATGCCGTCCAAGCGGCAGCTCGCGTCCACGCTCAACCACCTCGTGCAGCAGAAGGCGGTGGCCGCGCTCTACACGCCGACGGAGGTGGAGCGCATCAAGCAGATGACGGACATGATCGCGCAGGCCACGAGCGACTTCGAGGCGGACGAGGACTGGGACCGCATCCTCCGCGTTGTGGACGCGCTCAGCAACGTCAGCAACCGCGCAGTGTACGGGGCCGCCGCTCAACTTTGTACTGCACTTACTCACTCACTCTGGGCTGTCGTTGCAGACTGAAGGAGTCGATCCGGTACCTGAAGCTGCGACTGGGCGACCCGTCGGCTCGCGTCATCATCCTGGCGCTGACGCTCACCGAGTCGATCGTCAAGAACTGCGGCGACCTGGTGCACCAGGAGATCGCCACGGAGCCATTCATGAGCGAGATGGAGGCGCTCTACAGCGTGAGTGCTGCAGGTTACCGTGTGGTACATTTAGTATTTGTGGTGCTGATTGTGTTGCTGTTGTTGTTCTTGTTGCTGCTGCAGACGCACGCGAGCAAGCGCGGCAGGGAAAGTATGGAGATCGCCAGTCGCGTGCTGGACATGGTGCAGGCCTGGGGGGAGGCCTTCCTGCCTTACAGAGTGAGTGCAGTACAGAGTAGGTTACAGCAGGTTGGTTGGGGTTCAATGTGCTGACGTGGCTAATGGCGATGGGTGCAGCACGAGTTCCCGCTGTTTGTGGACACGTACCACAACATGCGCAAGAAGGGCATCAAGTTCCCCGACCAGTACGACGAGTCCAAGGTGCCAGTGCTCACTCCACCGCCCGATGCGCCGTCAGGAGGGCGAAGTGGTGCAGCGAGTGGCAGAACCACGTCGTCTAACCAGCCGCGTGGCTCAAGATCCATCGACACCTCGTCCTACTCCAACACCAGCAGCGGCCTAGGCGGTCTGTCGACCCCAGAGCTCTATCGTGTTGCGACAAACGTAGCGGAGATGTTCGAGGATATGTTGTTCGAGGCGCAGAAGGACTCGTCGTCTATTGGAAATCACGGCGTGATGGAAGAGCTGGCGGTGGAAGTGAAAGAAATTCTGCACAGGATGGAAGGTGCCATTTCGATCGCAGTCGCTGAAAGTGACGAGGTAAACTCTGCGTGGTTTCTACGGCACAATTGGTGTTGCGATTGACGTGATATTTTGATACGCTGATGCAACAGGATCTTGAAAAGTACCTGTCGATCAACGACGACCTGCATGCTGCACTGAAAAAATACGACAAGTTGCTGGCCGAAAGTCAAAATGCTGAAGAGGTGACCAACGGAAATTCCCAAAAAGGCGTTCCCGACGACATCGATCTTGTCGATCCGTTTGGACTCGAAGAGGACCTCTCGCCTCAAAACAACCAAGAGGCGAGCAACGACGATCCGTTTGCCGATTTTGTACGCGCGCGCACCGGAGAGAAAAAGACGAGTCCCGCAAATGTCGTCACTGAGAAACCTGAAATAAGTGACGCCAAGGATGCACCGAAGGCACCGCAGCTGGATGAGGACGATCCCTTTGCGAGCTTCGTGCAACAACGTGCAACAAAAATCCTTAGCAGCAGCAACCAGAACTTGGAGAAGGAGGTCAAACCTACAGCGCCAGCCAAAGACTTGATTGACTTATGGGACGGTAAGAACCTGCATTTTGACTTACTTATGTCTGTATCTGCACTGACGCTCGTAATGCCACAGATATCCCTGTTGCAGCACCATCAGCAGCAGCTCCAGCCCAAACCGGTACACAACCCGATCTTTGGTTAGGAGACGATTTCCTTTGCAACCAAAGTCAAACTCCTGTGCCCCAGCTTGCTGCGGCAGCTCAAGATCTATGGGGTGGTATGTGCTTGCTGTCAAAAGTTGTGATAGTAAGATATCCTAACTCGTATTCTTCGCAGGTGAGAACACCCTCTCGAAGTCAGCCTCGTCCGTAGCATCGCATCCGGTTCCTCCCAGCGCCACTCTAGGTGCTAGTAGCTCAAACGATCCGTTCGATGTGCTGAACTTCGCAACAAAGGTTTGTGATGTATGCTTTATACCAAGCTGCTATGTGTGCCTGACTAACTAGCATTTGATGATCAGGCTTCTATCTCGTCTCCGGCCAACCCCTTCGATAGTCTTCAGCCTGCCTCTCCAGCACAGCCTCCGCAGCCTCACCTACCTGCAGCCAACACGTCGTTCAACCCCTTCGACTTCTAGATGCACTGATTTGTGGCGGGGTGAACCGTAGCGTTGCTGTATGTTGTGCCCTCAAATGTATACGCGAAATACAGATAAAATGTCATGTGGATTGAGGTTGTGCGAACAAATGAATACGCGAAATACAGATAAAATGCCAACGAAAGCGTGGATTGAGGATATTCGCGAAATCCAGACAAAATGTCAACGAAAGTATGGATTTAGAGACTGCTGGTAGATTCTGCTCTTCGCATGGCAGTCTCAGCTCAATTCATTAAATGGATATTAGCGCACCTAGAAATAAATCGTGATATAGGTGATCGACCCGACCGACTGAGCCAGCACTCCACTCACCCGCGCGCGATCGTCATCTTCAGCCTCCCTTCACTTGGGACTCTTTCCCGCCTGCTTGCCTCCAACCATCTTTGATTCCTTCACATCGCCAGCCTTTCCCACAGCTCCTTTCGACTGCTCCTTTGTCTCGCCAGCCTTTTGCTGGGTCTTGTCCTTGACGTCACCAGCCTTGTCCTTGACATGACCAGCCTTCTCCTGGGCCGCAACCTTCGCTTGGCCCGCAGTCTCGGCGGTCTTGTCCTTGACGTCACTAGCCTTGTCTTGGGCTTGGCCAGCCTTCTCCTTTGCCATTTCCTTCGCTTGGCTAGCGGTCTCGGCGGTCTTGTCCTTGACGTCACCAGCCTTGTCTTGAGCTTGGCCAGCCTTCTCCTTTGCCATTTCCTTCGCTTGGCCAGCGGTCTCGGCGGTCTTGTCCTTGACGTCACCAGCCTTCTCCTTTGACATCTCTGTCGCCTCGCCAGCCTTGCCCTTGACCATACCAGCTTTGTCCTTAGCCATCTCCGTATCCTGGCCGACCTTCTCCGCTGTCATGTCCTTCATCTCACCAGCCTTCTCCTGGGCCTCGCCAGTCTTCTCCTTGGCCATCTCCTTCGTCTGGCCGGCCTTCTCAGCTGCCATATCCTTCATCTCACCGGCCTTCTCCTTGGCCATGCCAGCCTTCTCCTTGCCATACTCATATCCTTCAGCGAAAGTCTCCTGGATCTCGTTCTTCTTCGCCGTTGCCGCACCGGTGGCCGCCGCCGCCTTCGTCTCCATGCTCTGGGCCGTGCCCGATTGCTGGGCAGCCAGCTTTGCATTGTGGAGCGTCTCCGAGATGTAGCTCACACTCTCGGTCACCATTTCCACGGTAGTGGCAGCCATCCTGCATCCGAGGCCGCCGGTCACCTTCGTGTCCACCTTCGCAGCCGTCGCCGACACACCCAAGCGCTCATCCAAGGCGCGCACCTTTTGCACGACTCCGCCGGCCTTGCTGCTCACGCCCAGCTTCTCGTCACCAAATTCAGCAGCGCGCACTGCTTCACCCACGGCCACTTGAGCGCCGTGAGTAGCTTGGCCGGCCATGTTGGCAATGGCGTCACGCAACTTCGTGAGCTGCTCGCTGGTCGTTTCCAGTGCGTCGGTGGCGCTTTGACGCCCAGTGTTCACCCAGTGGTGCAATGTGTCCACGGCGTGCTGCCCTCCCGAACCCGCGTACTTGTCGTCGTAGGCGACAGCTTGTGTCTTGAGTTCGTCGAGGGACTCGCGAACTTTGTCCATGCCATCAATTGCCACCGGAACCGATCGCTCCGACAGGTCCTGGCCCTGGGTCTTGAGCTTCTGCGTCGCCGAACGCGATGCATCCAGCGCCGACTTGAGGTATTCACTCGCGGGGTGGAAGTCCGAGTGACTCTTCTCGTATTCCTCGACACGCTTCGTCAACTGCGTACACATCACGGAACCCCAAACATGTGAATCAATCAACGATTCTGTCACAATAGTCAAGAGGAATGGAACGCACCTCCGTCAGGTAGGAGTCGGCCTTCTGGGTCGTGTCGTGGATACGCTCCTTGGCGAGATCGATGTCATGTTGGTGGGCGTCCATCTTGCTCTGCAGGTCGGCCATTCAGGTCGGTGGTCTTCTTGGTTGTTGTTGGAGTGTTGCTCAGAAGGCAGAACGCACAATGAAGAACTGTAGGTGAGACCCGGAGCAGGGCTGTCAAACCGTTAGGTCTGCAGACATTTCCCCGATTTGCCGTCGATTCTTAGCCCCTGCTCCTCGTCCCAGTGAGTGCTGGGTGGGGCCACTCGACAATTGACGGATGCGGACAACGGCCTTATTCGTTGGCCTTCTCCCAGGAGCTAAGCGGCGAAGCGAAGGGGAGATGAAAGCTTTCTCATCTGTTTTCTTTCTTCACCGCCATTCTCTCCTAGAATGGCAGCGCCGTACACCCGTCTTGATGCCAATGGCGATGTCGGTGACACTCACACCTTGTGAGTAGCCGCCAAACAAAGCACAAACACGAGGTGAGGAGTTCATCATATCCACTAGATAGACTACACTTCAAAGAACAAGGTATTCTAAAACAAATTCAATTTCCGAGCCAAAGTCTCTGCTATTTCAATGACGCAGCTCTGGCATGCAATGAGGTGATGAAGGTGTCCAAAGCCCAAGGCAGCGAGCGGTCCATGTGAGGCGAACCGCGTTCTGGTTCCTGTGCCTACGAGCTCTTTGTCCCCGACGTCTTCTCGCTCGGGTCTTCCGCCGACGAGCCTTGGAACGCGCTGGTCACGTAGCCCAGCGACGAGGACACGACCCCCGTCGCACGCTCCATCAACTTGGGGCCAGCGTCCTGGTCGGCGCTATTCGAGGTCGTCGTATCCGTCGTCGGCTTGAGCTTCTCAGACGCGTCCGAGGCTTTGTTGGCCAGGCCACCGGCGGTGTCCGACACGGCCGTCTGCGCCGACGCGGCCTGCTCCGCCATCGCCTTCTGCGTCGCGGCGATCTGGTTCTGCAGCGCCTCGAAGCCGTGGAAGGTGGCCTCTCGAGTCGAGCTGACGAGGGACGAGATCGAGTCCTGCCAGGACGAGATCGAGTCCTGCCAGGACGAGAGCGTCTGGGAGCTGCTGTCCTTGGCGCCGTCCACGCGGCGTTGATCGAGTCGCGCACGTGCTGGTCGTAAGCCTGCGCAGACTTGCCCAGGTAGTCGAGCGCCGACCCGGCCTGATCCATGGAGCGCGTGGCCGAGTCGACGACGGAGTCGGAGGCGTCGTTGCCGTCCGTGCGGATGTCTTCTCCCGTGCTCTTGAGCTGCTCCACGGACGCCCTGGCACGGTCCATGGCGGCCTGGAAGTAGGACGTGGCCGTCTCCTTGGAGGACTTGTGCGAGTTGTCGTAGTCGGTGAACTTGCTCTTGAGCGAGTCCAGGTAGCCGGCCGCTTCCGTGGCGCCGTTCTTGAGCTGCTCCTGCAGCTTGGCGAACTCCTGCTGGGTCTTGTTGTTGCTGCTGCTGGACGAGCTGTCGGAGGTCTTGTCGGAGATGGCCATGGTCGGGGTTTCGAGCTGGTCGAGTTGTCTTAAAAGCTTACGAGTTGTTGTGCGTGCTGCGCGGTTGCGGTCAAAAGTTGGAATGGCCACTAGTGTCGAGCGTCGAGCGGGCCATTTACTTGAAGGGGGCACCATGGGCAGCCATCGACTTATATTTTTTATTGGCTGCTCGGAAATGTATCACTGAGAAATCTTCGCTGTCCGGTGAGAAACAATTTTGCAGCGGCGTCCAGGATACCGCTCATTGTTCATCGGCCGTGTTGGTGATGGCTGCGCGCTATTGGCTGGTCAAGTTGAAGTTGGTCCTGGAGACGGAGGCGCCCAATGCCATTTCTGCTTTCGCTACCTCGAGGTCATGACGAGCACCATCGACCCTCGCGCCTTCGCGATCGCGATCGAGCTGACCAACCAGCTATCCAGCGACGGCGCGTTCGTCGACGAGCATGGCACCCATTTGAGCCACGAGCACGTGCACATCCCGAGCAACGCCTGCGCAGACAGTTTGGCGTTCCGAAACGTGGCTCCGGACAGTGACAGCGTCATGGACGTCCCGGTGGAGAGTGAGGCTGCACATACAACAAATTCGGCAGCGCTACCTCGGTGCACAAGCTGGTCGTCGCTGATTGAGCGCTTGGTGGACGTATCGGAGGAGGACTTGCTGGCGATGGAATGGTAAAACGCAGAAAGTAAACTCAGTTAGAGTAAATAGATGAATTTAAATGCACACCGTTAATAACGTTAGTAGTTCACCATTCAATCGTCAGCAAGGGTGCAGCAAGTAACAGAGCAGATCTCGTAGACTGCGCGAGATTACACGAGATCTCCCAGTCGGCAATTGAGCGGATCACTTAAAATAATAAATCTATTTAACCGAGCTTACTTACTGCACTAATCTGCTGTAGTGTTTACCATTCCATCGCCAGCAAGTCCTCCTCCGATACGTCCACCAAGCGCTCAATCAGCGACGACCAGCTTGTGCACCGAGGTAGCGCTGCCGAATTTGTTGTATGTGCAGCCTCACTCTCCACCGGGACGTCCATGACGCTGTCACTGTCCGGAGCCACGTTTCGGAACGCCAAACTGTCTGCGCAGGCGTTGCTCGGGATGTGCACGTGCTCGTGGCTCAAATGGGTGCCATGCTCGTCGACGAACGCGCCGTCGCTGGATAGCTGGTTGGTCAGCTCGATCGCGATCGCGAAGGCGCGAGGGTCGATGGTGCTCGTCATGACCTCGAGGTAGCGAAAGCAGAAATGGCATTGGGCGCCTCCGTCTCCAGGACCAACTTCAACTTGACCAGCCAATAGCGCGCAGCCATCACCAACACGGCCGATGAACAATGAGCGGTATCCTGGACGCCGCTGCAAAATTGTTTCTCACCGGACAGCGAAGATTTCTCAGTGATACATTTCCGAGCAGCCAATAAAAAATATAAGTCGATGGCTGCCCATGGTGCCCCCTTCAAGTAAATGGCCCGCTCGACGCTCGACACTAGTGGCCATTCCAACTTTTGACCGCAACCGCGCAGCACGCACAACAACTCGTAAGCTTTTAAGACAACTCGACCAGCTCGAAACCCCGACCATGGCCATCTCCGACAAGACCTCCGACAGCTCGTCCAGCAGCAGCAACAACAAGACCCAGCAGGAGTTCGCCAAGCTGCAGGAGCAGCTCAAGAACGGCGCCACGGAAGCGGCCGGCTACCTGGACTCGCTCAAGAGCAAGTTCACCGACTACGACAACTCGCACAAGTCCTCCAAGGAGACGGCCACGTCCTACTTCCAGGCCGCCATGGACCGTGCCAGGGCGTCCGTGGAGCAGCTCAAGAGCACGGGAGAAGACATCCGCACGGACGGCAACGACGCCTCCGACTCCGTCGTCGACTCGGCCACGCGCTCCATGGATCAGGCCGGGTCGGCGCTCGACTACCTGGGCAAGTCTGCGCAGGCTTACGACCAGCACGTGCGCGACTCGATCAACGCCGCGTGGACGGCGCCAAGGACAGCAGCTCCCAGACGCTCTCGTCCTGGCAGGACTCGATCTCGTCCTGGCAGGACTCGATCTCGTCCCTCGTCAGCTCGACTCGAGAGGCCACCTTCCACGGCTTCGAGGCGCTGCAGAACCAGATCGCCGCGACGCAGAAGGCGATGGCGGAGCAGGCCGCGTCGGCGCAGACGGCCGTGTCGGACACCGCCGGTGGCCTGGCCAACAAAGCCTCGGACGCGTCCGAGAAGCTCAAGCCGACGACGGATACGACGACCTCGAATAGCGCCGACCAGGACGCTGGCCCCAAGTTGATGGAGCGTGCGACGGGGGTCGTGTCCTCGTCGCTGGGCTACGTGACCAGCGCGTTCCAAGGCTCGTCGGCGGAAGACCCGAGCGAGAAGACGTCGGGGACAAAGAGCTCGTAGGCACAGGAACCAGAATGCGGTTCGCCTCACATGGACCACTCGCTGTCTTAAGCTTTGAATATCTTCTTCTCCTTATTGCACGTCAGAGCTGCGTTCGAGTAGTCTAGTACCATGGTAGGATAGCGGAGACTTTGGCTCGAAAGTTGAAGTTGACATGCAACCTTTTGCCACATACCTCCACGTCTGAGGCGATTGACAAGCGAGTCGCTGCCTTACATCTGCCCCACGCGTCTTACCGAGTATCCTCGAAATACATTTTATTGGGGATTGATAGCCTTGGCCAGGCCGAGCACAAGTAGGCTTTCCTCTGGTCTTTGCCAGCTAAATCGGTCTTCTGGGACGCTGCTGGTGCTCCATTTGACTCAGTTCCAGAGGGAGGGAGGAACCATCAACGAAAATAACCCGGTGCAAGCCTCCACCTTGTCGCCACTCCCGCTTCTCCGTCTGCCTGCGTCAGTTGCAGCGCCACTTGCTGGAAGGCACACCGCGTCCCTCGTGCCAACGCCGCTGCAGCTCAGCGCGCCGCGAAATTCTAAAGACCCCTCCCTCCCAAGCGAGTAGTGGAGCGAAACCATGGCCAAGAAGGGCGGCAATGAAATCGAAACGCTCGTGAAGGTGCTGGAGAAGGGCAACAAGGACAAGCGCGACATTGTCATCGACGACATCATCTCGAACCCCATTTCCTGTGGCTACCTGCTCGACTTTTGTCAGAAACAAGTACGTCGGCCTCCAATTCTTGTCTTACCTTACTGTGTGTTGGTGATAGACTAGCTAACTCTTTGTGTTGGGGTTGTGCAGTACTGTGCCGAGAACCTCAACTTCTTCATGGCTGTGGACAAATTCAAGGACGAGTGTGGCCTGCTCGACTTCCGTGACCCGGAGTCTGTGCAGTCATGCAAGGAGATGGCCGACCAGATTTGGGCCGACTACCTCTCGCTGAACTCGCCCAACGAAGTGAGTCTGCCCTCCGACGACCGCGAACAGACCAAGGAACGCATGAAGCGGCCTGGAGAATTCCGCGGCAAACTCTTCGACGTGGCCATGCAGGACGCCATCAAGACCCTGCAGAAGGACACGCTCATGCGCTTCCTCAAGGCCCAGCAGTACACAGAAATGGCCACCAAGGTGTCGGCCGTGCACGAGATGATCGTCAAGAAGGTGTTCGACTCGGACAACTCGTACCAGATCGACATGCCCACAACGACGACACTCACGGACGAGAAGATCGCAAAAGGGAGCTTCTCGTTGGACGACATCCTAGGCGACAAGATCCTGTTCCGAGAAATGCTCGACTACCTCGAGAAGAGTACGTTGCTATTATAGATAGCGTCGAGATGTTCACGGTGTAAATGACTGACCTGGTCTTGTGGTCTGACAGAATTCAAGGCAGAAAACCTCAAGTGCGCGCGCCAAATCCGGCGGTTCGAAGAGATGGCGCTGCAGATGAAGGCGGACGACCTCAAGGACTTTGCCTGGAACTTGTATCTCTACTTCATCGCCCCCGGGTCCCCCTACGAGGTGTCGTGCACGAACCTGGACCGTAAATCTGTACAGCTGCGGCTGGGCTGCCCCATGAGGGCCATGTTCGAGCCCATCAAGGAGAACACGATGCTGGTGCTCAAGCAAGACCACAAGGCGTTCCTGCAGCAGCTGCAGCCCAAGACGCTCAAGGAGCGGCTCAAGGGGGAGAAGGCCGACAGCGCGCCCCAGAAGACAGGCTTCCTCTCCAAGTTTAAAGTATTCTAAGCCAACTGCAGCGCAAGTAGATGGCCCTTAAAAGGCGATGTTAGATAACGCCGCCAGCATAGGATGATGATGATGATATGCACAAGCTTAACCCGTTCTATTACCTCCCGCGCGTCTTGCACCCCACTTTGAGTCTCTCCGGCGCCTAAAATACAGTTTGCAACACGCCCACAACTCCCGTTCACTATCCTCACTGTCGCTGGCCCGCCGCGGCCAGCAGCGTCTGCTCGTCGATGGCGACGGCTGCCATCTCCATCTCCACGTCCTCCATCAGCGCGTTCACGTGCGCGTCGTCCACCGCCATGTGGCCATCGTCCGGCGCCGTGTAGAAAGTGTTGTGCACGGCCTCGTCCTGCTGCTCCTCCTCGTAATATTCGTCCTCCTCTTCCCCCTCCTCTTCCTCCTCTTCGTCCAGGTCCGCGTCCAGCTGCGCGACGGTGCGCACGACGGGGCCGCTGCTCAGCGCTTCCTGCGTCACGTCCACGGCCGCCACGATCTCTTCCTCCTCGTCGTCGTACACGAAGCGCGTGTGCTTCCCCTGGAAGACCGGCAGCCCTTTGGCCACGTTCTCCTCGTCCTGGAAGAACTCGGAGCGGGCGCCGAGCGCCGGCTGCGCGCGCACGGCGGCGTTCAGACGCTCCACCTCCTGCGTCGTGAACTCCACGGCCTGGCGCTCGTACTCGGCGGCCGAGACCTGCTGCGCGAAGTGCGCAGAGGGCGCCGAAGCGTCGTCCATGGTGTGGTCCGAGTCCATTGCGCGTGATTTCGTTATGGAGCTCTTCGGGATCGCAGACGACTGGTGGCGGAGATACCAAAACGTGCGCACCTTAAGACTGCAACTTTTGTTAAGACGATATCATTGGAGCAACTGATGTAATGATAACGTCACGACCCGTGTGTCACAGTGTGCATACATGTACTCACGTTCTGGCAGCGCATCCGCGCCAGTCGCTGCACGTACGTCATTCAGTCAGTGCGTGTCAATACCCGATCGGAGACCATGGCGGCCGGCGCGTACGACCGACGCGGCAGCAGCATCGCGACGCAGGTGGACGCGGCCATCGAGCGCGTGGTGCAGCAGTTCGAGAGCGAGGACATGGCGCTGCGGCTGGATGTGCTGCGGGCGCTGAGTGCCCAGGCGCGGCTGGCGTTCGAGACGACGCGCGTGCGCGAGCGACTGGCGCAGCACCCGGTGGCGTCCGACCTGCTCCAGGGCGTCACGAGCCAGAGCCCCGTGTACAAGGCGCTGGCCGAGCGGCTCACGGTGGACAGCTGCAGCTGCGACTACGACGCGCAGCGGAACGCGCTCATGACCACGGACGTGCGCTGGACGCATGCGCCCACGAGCGCCAAGAAGGCGACCAAGAAGCGCAAGAAGACGGCGGCCAAGACGGGGGACAAGGGCGCAATGATCACCAAGTACAGGTTCGAGAGAGTGAGGCAGGCAGCAGAAGCAGCAGCAGAGGAGGAGGACGGACAGCAGGAGACGCTCATCAAGTTCACGGTCGTGGTGGCCTTCGGAGACGATGACGCGACCCCCAGAGAGCTGCTGCACTACGAACTGGCATGCGAGCACCCGTACCCGAAGAGCTACTACGAGGACCAGCAGCAGCTCCCGTCGGATGATGAAGAGGAGGATGAGAAGAAGGAGAAGAAGAAGGAGGAGAGCGAGGAAGAACAAGAAGAGGGAGAGGAGAAAACTTTCGGTGAGGAGATCCGTGGCTTCCGCTTCGACAATGAGGTGCTTGCGGATGTGGGCGCGTGGATGGGAGCGGACGAGGAGGAGCTGGACCCTGTGGATGTCGTTGGCTTCTTCATGGCGCTGCCTGTGCACGAGGACGAGTGGCTCGTGGACGAGCGCGTGTGCGAGATCCTGTTTCAGGGCGGAATGGGAGGCGGTGACAGCGATGAGGAAGACAGCGACCAGGCGGAGGAGGAGGCAGGTGACGAGTCGGAGCCTGCGGAGAAAGACAACGAGGACTGAGCTGGCCACGTCAGCTCAGGACAGTTAGCGGCGTAAATATATCTAGAGCACTGTGAGACCGGATTGACGAGACTGCAGCCGCGGCACATGCGCGCATGGGAAGCGCTTGAAGTTATCGGGGGAGCAAACTCGAACTATTTTCAAGGTGCGAAGGGGTCTCATGCGAGTAGTTTCGCGTAATCCCAACACTCGCTCGCCTGTGTGCGTGTGTGCTGTTCCTGCATGCATATCATAGTTAGTTCTGTCGCCTGCAGCGTGTCGGTGTACTTGTTCATCTGTCTCTGCAGGCGCCCAAGTGGCAAATGGCGGCGGGCAAGCAGTCGAGTAAGAAGGCGCTGGGGCGACCCCCGTCATCTACGCGGGATGACTGCATCGACGATCTGTATGAGAACAACGCGTTCGGCGACGCCGACCGTGAACTTGAAGTCGCTGCTGCCAAGGCCGACAGCAAGACGAAGAGAAGTGCAGTGGAACCTCAAGAGCCCAAGGGTGCAGGCAGCAAGTCTCAGGGGAACAAGGTGCAGTTCGACGTGTGGGTAGCTCGCAAAGACAAATACGAGCGCATGGCTCGGGCGTTGGCGCAGCTGGACCCGGTCCGCGCTGGTAGTGAGGAATCGTGGCTCGAAGTGGCGGTGGCGCTCGCAGCTACGGACTGTCAGCTGAAGACGGGCAAAACATCGGCGTGTGACTGCCCCGGTGTGTGTCGTGAGCCGGACCATTCGGTGGTGAGGCAGCGCACACGCTGCCAATGTCCGGCACGAAAGTGCTCTTTGTGCAGACGCTGCGTTGGCACGAGTCCAGGTACGATATCCCCCAAGATGCTTGCAGCGCTGGAGCCCTACGAAGGAGTCGCTAGCGAACCTTCAGGCAGCACAAAGTCCATCTTGGATCTAGCAGGCGTGCTTGCTCGCAGCGGTGAGGGCTACGTCCTGAGTCTGGAAGACGGCACGAGTATCCGCATCACCACGGCAGCTTTCCGGATGGCTCAGACTGTTTTGGCCCAGTGTAGCGTGCTGGAATCGCCCGAAGGTGTGAAGCTGCAGCGGCCTTGCTCATGTCCTGTGCGTTCGCTGGGCGATCTCTGGGTCAGATGGACCACGAAGAACCACACTTTCTCACGCGTGCCGCTCAGCGAGGACGAGGCTCGACAGTTTTCTGCTGGTACTCGTCAAATGATGGACCAGGCCAAGAACGAAGACGGCAACACGGTCTACTACATGACGCTCAAGTGGCACGCAGCGGCCAAGACCCAAAAGGGCGACACGGCCAAGATTGCAGCACGCCGCGCGCTCACGACCGACCAGAAGAAGCAGAACGCCTTCTTCCTTGGTCTGTGCAAGAAGTACTGGCAGAAGGCCCAGCTCCGCGTGGCTGAATATCTCCAGAAGACTCTGGCAGCGGCTGCCGACAACGCTCAGAGCTCTGGCAAAAGTACGGCCGATGCGGAAATGCAGGCGCTGAATCGTCTTGGCGTGCGGCGCATGCTGCAATGGCTGGAGGAAGATGTTGAGTCTGTGGAGAATGCTCGTCACGAAGAGGCCCGCGAAAAAGCCGAGGGCGGAATCGTGGCGCACAACGCGTGGGTTCGTCGTAAGGACCGCCTGCGTATTCGTCTGCCGACTCCGGAGGCGACTGACGGTGCAACGAGACCCGTTCGACAGGCCCCACCACCTCGGTTTGACTTCTCAATGGGGTCCGGCGTCGTCCGTCACAAGCAGCCATGTCGCCCACCAAGCTCCACTGCAGAGCTCATGCGCAATAGCGGTCTCAAGTACGTGCACGCCATGAGCGAGGGCTTCCAGGGTCGTGGCGGTGATCTGGAGAAGAGCAAGCAGTTGCTCGTTCAAGAGGGTCACGTGTTGCGAGACAACTTTGATCAAAATGGCGGTGGTGACGACGACGACCCCGATTCGAATCCATTCTCCAAGGACCGATACCTCTTTGAGCGCCGTAACAACCCGGCACTGCGTGGAAAACTTGACGGTGATCGGCGTAGACGAGAGCAGAGTCGTGAAAGCTACGCTGCTTGGGTCGCGCACAAGGCGATGCGAGATAAGGCGGCCAAGTTCTTGGAGCACCTGCCGCCGCCGAGGGATGGAGAAGAGGGCGATCCGATTATTGACAACAATGCGAGCTACGAAGACGACTTCGACGATTCAGGTCGAGGACCTGCGACGCCAGCAGCAGTGCGGTGGGAAGAGGTGGGCAAAGCTCTCAAAGCAGTTGATCGCACGCTGTTGGATGCGTGGGTGCGTTGGAGTCGCGGGTTTCGTAGTGCTGGTCGATGCCGCGCGCTTTGGGAGAGTTTCGCCCCCGTTAGCTGCGACGTTCATTGCGCGTCGTCACCGTTGCGTGATGTTTTCCTCAAGCTGCTTCATCGACCGTCCGGCGTGAACTACAAGCAGGCATGCGTTGAATTCTGCACGCGGAAACACAAACAGGCACTGGCCCGTGGCGATGCCGTCGACGAGAATGGGGAAGAGCTGGATGAGGATCTGGAAGAAGCCAAGCTCATAGCACGGTACGGTTTTGTTTCTGGTCGTGAACTGGCAACGCTGCTGCGTGGTCTCGGGCTTGTGTTGCAGCCGGAAGAAACGCAGCGGCTTGTTGAGTTCTTCGCCGACCCCGACGAGGCCCAAGGCGAGAGCGGGGCAGTTCGTCTTAAACTCGAGGGATTCCTGGCTGTGGTTGGCGACGAGCGTCGCGCGTTGTGCCGTGGCGACACGGATCAATTGCTGAGCTCCGTGTGCATGTGGGAGACGGTGTGTCATGAATGTGGCATGTTGAACGCGTTTCAGCTCGTGCTTGGCACCGAGGGCTCGAGTCGTCGACGTCGAGCCGAGTTGCCAGGCCATATTTGCAGACGCGAACAGTATGGAGGCAGATTCTCGTGCAGTCCGGAGAGTGATATGATCGCTGTGCGGCGTGTGGCCCCACGCCACTGCGCCTTTGCTCAATGGGATGATACTCAAGCTGCACCGTTCCTGAAGAAGTTGGAGTTGTGGTCGGCAGTGCCCCGCGAACAACATGTTTTGCGTGAACTAGTGACTTCCGGAAAGCCTCCAAGCATCCCTGTGCTGGAGCGAGACGACAACGATGATACGCTGGACTTGACGACAATGCTGCGCCTTACGTGGAAAATGCCTGAAGGGGGAAGTGGTGGGGCCCCAGCTTTTTATCAGCTCGAGACTGCAGGCGCAGAGGGGTCAGCGAGCTTCCGCGTCAGCGCTTACCACGAGATTTGCCGCGACCCGAAGGATTTTGCCGACAACGACGGTGTCCCTCGCGGATCGTTCACGGTGACCGGCTTGTCGCCGAATACCAAGTACGCTTTCCGCGTTCGTGCGCTTAATGGGTTTGGCGCGGGATCCTACGCTTTCTCGTACTTCGTGACTGCTCCAGCAAGACCCGCCGAGCCACTGGCCATAGTAATAGGCCCACACAGTGTGAAACTCGCGTGGGAAAGCTCGTCGTACTACACGCGGCGACTACGAGAATTGGAGGAGGTTTTCAAAGAGGCCGACGCCGATGGCAACGGTCGAATCTCGCGTGACGAGTTTATGGAGGAGATTGAGCGTCGCAAACCAAAGCTCGTTGCGTTCCTTCAGCAAACGACAGCAGCAGCGACGTCAGCAGACAATGGTGCGGCACAAGGGACGTCGGCATTGAGCGTGTTCGATGCCATTGAGACGGACGATAACGAGAGCATATCGTGGGAAGAATTCCTTCGCTTCTTCCACGGCGTCTTGGATCTGTCGGATACAGCTTCACGGAGTTCTCGGGGGTCTAAAGGCTCTGCGAGGTCGTCACAGAGCTCACGTCGATCGTTGAGCGGCTCGACATCTTCTAGGTCACTTCGGAAATCGAGCAAACGATCCAGCAAGCCCAACACTTCCGCTGCAACATGTCGATACATCCTCAAACAGTGCTCAAATGAGTCTGCAGGCGAATATGTCGAGATTTACCGCGGTGCAGCACCACAGTTCGAGGTGCTTGGGCTCCACAGCGGCAGCACATACCAGTTCCGAGTACAGGCAGTAAATGCTGAGGGCCGGGCCAGCCTACACAGCGAGCCGGTAGTGGTAAACACTCTCCTACCTACGCCTGCCCCGCCTACTGCCAACACGAGTGCGCCTGAACCTGCGGTGCAAAGTGGAATTGTGCAGCTTCGATGGGCAGTGGCCAACGCTCGCCCTAGTCTGTCACCTGCAGCTTTACGAGCTCCCAACGGTGCTGACGATCAAGTGTCCAGGTTACTGAAGGAGTGGGCGCAGGAGACGAGTCTTGACGATGGAGCTGTTGACTACAAGGCGCGATTCGATCGCTACGATGTCGACTGCAGCGGGTATCTCGAACTGCCCGAGTTCCAGACGCTGTTAGGTGAACTGGGCGTGCCCCCGACGCCCGAGCGACTTGCTGCATACTTAGCCGCCTTCGACCTCGACTCCGACGGCAAGATTTCGTTCTCCGAGTTCGCGCGCTGGTGGACGCAACCGGATGTGCACTATGTGTTGAAGCGAGACTCCGGTTGTCGGGACGGGCAAGATGATGGCACACAGGCGCCAGGTTCATCCAAAGCTGACGAGATGCGACTCGTTTGTTACCGCGGTTCCGAGGCCACAGCGATTGTGAGCGGCCTAGAGCCGAACACGCGGTACCGCTTTCGTCTTCGAGTTGTGGGCGCTCACGCATCGAGTGCACTAAGCGAGGCCCTAACAATCTGCTCGGCGCCCAGCGCACCCACGTGCGTCGGACGAGTTGATGTGGGTCATGACAGTGCCCTGGTTCGCTGGCATCCGGGTCCTGGAGGCGCAGCAAAATACGCAGTCGACTGCAAACGCATCGAAGCATTGACACCAAAGGCTGCCACCTCCAACGACGGCCCCAGCGAGTGGCGTCGAGCGTACGAAGGCCGTGAGCCGTTCGCTTACATACGCGACCTCCAGCCCGAAACAGTTTATCGTCTCCGCGTGTTCGCACTCAACAGCGATGGAATCGCTAGCGCGCAGTCGACGGTCTCGCAACTTTGCACGACAAGCAGAGAAGACGCTCAACGTCGCTCTCGACTGGCCAGACGCCCCGCAGGAGCTGCCGACTACTTCACCATTGAATGCGGACCGGAGGAAGGAGACCTGGTGCTTGGTGACACCGTCCTCTTTTGCGAACGCCTCATGCGCCGCACCACGGAAGTCGATCGGTTTTCGAGACCGAGCTCGGGCTTGGCACAGTCCTCAGTGTACTCTGTCACCAGTTCCACGGGGGGTGCAGAGGCTGTCGGCGAGCGCACAGTTGCAGCGAAGGTTGTCGGAGTATCTCGCCATCCTCGCCATGGTAACGTCCTAGCACTTACGGTGGTCTGGTGCACCGTTCAGCTTTACAACGTGGAGTCTTCAGCGACGGCTTCGAGACGTGGCGGGACCAGCATCAGCGGGATAAAACGAGCGACATCCATCCACACGTCAAGCCGAGAGCTCGCTGCAATGGCTAGTACTGACGGCTACACGCTTGCCACGGATCTCAAAATCTCTCGGGTCGAGCGCCATCTCTATCGCTTCGACACGTTTCGTGCGGAGTGGGAAGATGAAGCTGCTCGCTATGCTAGCACGTGGGATAAGTGAACAAAAAGGTACATGTAGCGATGCAGATCAACAGCGTAAGAAAGTAAAGACAAAATTGCAAAAAGTATCTACTTACGTGAGGTGTGTGCTGCCTAGTTGGTGATCTTGATGTCGCGAATGAGCTCGCACAGCTCATCGTCGACGTACGGGACGTTTTGGGCCTTGCCACGTCGACGACCCTGGTCGTGCAGCTGCTGCAACAGCGACTTTGCGTCAGGCTCCTTTGCATCGGCCTTGCGGATGAAGATAACGCTGTTAACATCTTGCTCGCTGGGCTTCAGGGCAAGCACAGCACGGGAACCGGCGAACACACGCTGCAGTCGTGTGATAATGTCCTTGTACAGTCCACTGTCGCGGCAAGATACGTTAATGAGCAAGACACCACGGGGAGCCAGCAGGCTGTGAACGTGGGCCAAAAAGACGTCCTCCACGAAGCTTACAGGCGGACAACTCATGCCCACATCGCGCTGCTTCGCATCCACATCCACAATGATCGAGTCGAAGCTTGGCGTTTCAGACGCAGCAGACTGCTCCGCCACATACTTCAGCGCATCAGCAACCACCACACGCATGCGTTCGTCTTGACGGAAGCCAAAGTACTGCTCGGCCACCGTCACGATCGTCGGATCCAGCTCGCACGCCGTCACGTCCATCCCCGGCACGTTATCGTGAAGGTACTGCGCAAGGCAACCGCCACCCAGACCAAGCACTAATGTGCGGTGAAGGGCGTCCGGTGCCGTCCTATAAGACAGCGAGGCCGCGTGCAGTGCTGCGACCATACCCTTGTGGTAATCAAACGCCAGGTAGGACGTGTCCACGCCTGCCTGCTTTGCCTGGGCCTTCTTTTTCTTCTTCTGGTTCTTCTTCTTGTTGTTTTTCTTCTTCTTGGCGGCAGCCGCAGCCTCCTCAGGCGTCATGTCCGAGGTTTCAGCAGCCGCAGGAGTCTCCACCGGCGCAAGGGTAGCAGCAGGAGCGGGGGCAGCGTTACCATGAGTCTGCAGCTTCACCTCACTCTGAATGACGTTCGTGTTGCTCAGGAAAACAAGACGGCGAAGCTTCTCGTCGTCCTCCTGCACCTCCTCCACAAAGAAGGCCCCGCTGAGCGGCGACGTGCCCTGGTGCACAACGTTGCGCGCGCCCAGACCTTCCTCCACCGTCAGGAACGGGATCTTCTCGTCCGATCCGAGCGTGTCGGGCGCCAGCTCCATGACCTTCGCGTTGAGCTCCTCCTGGACCTTCGCAGTGCTATCAAAGGCGTGACCGCCGCGGCCGAGCGCAACGAGAATCAGGCGGCTGAAGCCAGCACCTGCAGCCAGCTCGTTGGCTCCCTCCTCGGTCGAGAACATCCACTCGTGCTCGCGGCCCTGCGGGATGAGGAACACGGCGCAGCTGCCGTTGGGTCCGCGCATGCTGGCGTCCACCAGCCGCAGCGTGAAGCGCGGGTTCACCTGGCCGTCCACGCCGCCGCTCTGGCCCTCGCCCTTGGCCGCGTCCTTCTCGTCGTTGGCGATGAGCTCGACGATCTCCTGGCGTCCGACCTTCAGCTGGCGCAGCGCCGCCTGCGTCATGGCGAACCACTGCGTGGCCTCCACCTCGTGCGTCAGCCAGCGCTGTCGCGCTGCGCCCTCCTCGCTTACGAACTGCTTGTTGTTGTACTGCGCCTTCTTGGCGGCCTTGCCGTCCGCCTGGGCGCATCTCATCGGCGCCACCAGGAAGGGCGCGAAGGGCTTGCGCGCGTCTCTGGGCAGCTCCTGCACGCCCACGCCCCAGCGGGTCTTGGCCTCGTCCTGGCCGCTGAAGAAGCTCAGCAGGTGCTGCAGGATGAAGTCCTGCGCCATGGTGACGCAGCAGTAGCGGCCGCCCGGCGCCAGCACGCGGCCCACCTCGCGCAGCATGCGCGTGGCGTCCTGCCGCACGACGGGTGTGTCCTCGGCCATGAGCGCGTCCAGCGCGCCCTTGTCCAGCACCAGGTCCACGCTGGCGTCGCCCAGCGCGCGCATGTCCGTCATGTCCATGACCTCCCAGCGCAGCGCCGGCTGCTTGCGCCGCATCTCGTCGATCACGCGCGCGCTGAAGTCCACGCTCAGCAGCTCCGAGAAGCCGTCGGCCGCCAGCTCCGCGCTCAGCGCCGAGTTGCCGCAGCCCACGACCAGCACGCGCAGCTTGGCCTTGAGTCGGCGCAGCAGCGACGCGGGCGCGTCATCGGGCAGCCCCAGCAGCGCCTGCAGCGCCGGGCGCAGCGACGCGTAGTCTCCGTACCACTCGAAGGCCTTCTCGCCGCGCTTCTGGAAGAACTGGTCCCAGTATTCCTGCTTGCGGAAGTCCTCGGCCCGGCGCGGCAGCAGCTGGTGCGTCATGCTTGATTAACGTCTCTTTTGGGTCTTTTTGGCGAGTGAGAGCCAATCAGAGCCACACATGGATACACCCCCATTTAACCCGATTTGGGTACGTACGTAGCATCATTCGCAGGGGGCATCTGCATACAGGCGGCCAGTCATTTTCGGACCCGAGAGCTAAAAGATGGACGGCACCAACCCCCGTACGTGGCGCGTAGATAGATAGATTGATCTCCCTCTGCCTGCCTGCTCTCTAACTCTTCGCTCGCCCCCATGCAGCCAAGAAGACGACGCTGAGCGTGACGGCCAAGGAGTTCTCCTTCAACCCTGGCGCGTCCACGTGGACGCCGCCCGCGTCCTTCACGCCGGCGCCCGCCCCGGCCCGCGCCTTCGACGTGGCGATGCCCGTCCCCAAGAAGGGCGGCGCTGCTGTGCTGGGTGCCAAGCTGGAGGAGCAGGTGGGGAAGCTGGCCGTCGAGGAGAAGAAGGAGGAGGAGAAGAAGGAGGAGCAGGAGGAGGAGCAGAAGCCCAAGGCCGAGGAGGAGGATCAGGAGGAGGAGCAGCAAGACACATTCGAGGAGGAGGCGGAGGTCAGCGACGAGGATCCGCGCGAGCACCTGAACGTCGTGCTCATCGGCCACGTCGACGCCGGCAAGTCGACGCTGTCGGGCAACCTGCTGCTGCTCATGGACATGGTGGACAAGCGCACGATCGAGCGCTACGAGCGCGAGGCCAAGCAGCGCAACCGCGACAGCTGGTTCCTGGCCTACATCATGGACACGGGCGAGGAGGAGCGAGCGAAGGGAAAGACGGTGGAGGTCGGACGCGCCCACTTCGAGACGGAGACCCGCCGCTTCACGATCCTCGACGCCCCCGGCCACAAGAGCTACGTCCCCAACATGATCCAGGGCGCGTCGCAGGCCGATGTGGGCATTCTCGTGATTTCAGCCCGCAAGGGCGAGTTCGAGACCGGGTTCGAGCGCGGCGGACAGACCCGCGAGCACGCCATGTTGGCCAAGACCTTGGGCATCAACAAGCTCATCGTCGTCATCAACAAGATGGACGAGTGCAACTGGGGCCAGGAGCGTTACGACGAGTGCGTGGGCAAGCTGCGTCCGTACCTGCGCATGTGCGGCTTCGCTGTCAAGCGCGATGTGACTTTCATTCCCGTGTCCGGCCTGCAGGGCGACAACGTGAAGGTGCGTGTGGATAAGTCCAAGGCCCCGTGGTACGACGGCGAGTCGCTTATCAACCACATGGACGCCATGCACGTCACAAACCGCAACCCGGATGGGCCCATGCGCGTGCCGATTCTGGACCGTTACGCCGACCGTGGCACCATCGCTATGGGCAAGGTGGAGTCTGGTACCTTGAAGACTGGCCAGAAGGTTCTGCTGATGCCCACGAACGCTACTGCCATCGTGAACCAAGTGTACATTAATGAGCTGCCTGTGCGTACGGCCAAGCCGGGTGAGAACGTGACGATCCGTCTCTCCAGCGGCCTTGACGAAGTCCAGAAGGGCTTTGTGCTATGCGGTGCTAAGGAGGAGGTTCCTCCTCGCGCCATCCACGCTTTTGCTGCGCAAATTGCCCTCGTGGACACCCTGGAGCACCGCCCGCTGCTGACGGCCGGCTACAAGTGTATTCTCCACATCCACACCGTGGCGCAAGAGTGTGTCGTCGCAAAGTTGCTGCGTCCCATCGACCCGAAGACGGGCAAGCCGGTGAAGAAGAACGTGACCTTCATCAAGCAGGGCCAGTCGGTTGTGTGCCGGATCGAGGTGGAGCAGAGCATCACGATCGAAACGTTTGCGAACATGCCTCAGCTAGGCCGTCTGACCCTGCGTGACGAGGGTAAGACGATCGCTATCGGTAAGGTGCTGGCGCTTGAGAAGTAAGTATGCTTAGCTCGAACGTGCAGAGCGTGAGGCGACTGAAGAGGCAGGTAGGTGGCCTAGAGAATTGGCGGTACTTTTAGGAGGGATAGACAGGAGCGAGCTCCGTAGCCACTTGGACAGGCAAGCCCCAGGGTCGCTTGCCAACAAGGTCACTTTAGGTACCATAGTAACGGAGCGCTTGCAATGCACAGTCAAATGTTTTCACTTGTGTCTTTGTCGCTGTAAAGTGGACAACTTGGAGGCTGTAGAAATAAATATTGCGGGCTCCGAGCCACTTTGACCTGTACTTGAAGTAACTGGTTTGTATTGTTGGGTTTGCTCCATTCTGCGCCTTCAAGGTCATTTTTACAGCATCTCTAGGCCCCGGCGGACGAAGCAAGTGCGCCGGACATCTGTTCCCGCGCGATGGCGAAGACAGCAACCAGCGAGGACAACTGCAGCTCCTCCGTCGTGCCATTCGACAGACGGTGCTCGAGTTTGGCCAGTTCGTCGTATAAATACATGCGGCACCGCGGGGGCAGCTCCAGCTCCGTGGTGAAGCGGTACACGTCCTGCAGGATGTCGCTCGTCGCGTAGCCCTTGAGCTTCTGCATCTCGGCGCACTTGCGCACGGCCGTCGGGAAGTTCTCGTTGAAGAGCCACTGGGTCACCGACTCGATGTCCTTCGGCAGCGGGTTGCCCGTGCACAGATACACGTTGGCCTCATCGACGACGTCGTGGGCCATGGACGTGGCTTGGAGGATGTTGAGGATGCGGCGCATGTCGCCCTGGCCCAGGCGCAGAATGGCCTTGAAGCCGTCCTCCGTCATGTTGAGCCTGGCAGTAGCAGGCAGGCAGAGCCACAAGTTAGTTCGATCTCTAGGTAGGACGAAGGGCTAGGACAGGACAGGACGGCAGGACCTACTTCTCCAGCTGCGCGATGTGCTTGACGCGGCCGCTCACTTGGCTCTCGTCCAGCGGCGCGAAGCGGAAGCGCGTGCAGCGCGACTGCAGCGCCGGGATGATCTTGCTGACGTAGTTGCAGATGAGGCAGAAGCGCGCGTTCTTCGTGTACTTCTCGATGACGCGGCGCAGCGAGAACTGCGCGTCGTTGGTCATGGAGTCGGCCTCGTCCAGGATGATGAGCTTCACGCCCTGGCTGAAGAGCTTCTTGGTGCCCGCGAACTCCTTGATCTGGTTGCGCACCACGTCGATGCCGCGGTCGTCCGACGCGTTGAGCTCCAGCACCATGGAGCCGTAGTTCTTGCCGTACAGCCGCCGCGCCGCCGCGATGATCATGGACGTCTTGCCCGTGCCCGGGGGCCCGTAGAACAGCAGGTGCGGCAGCTTCTGCGCGTCGATCAGGCGGTTGAGCGTCAAGATGATCTCCTGGTGCGCGATCAGGTCGTCCAGCGACGACGGACGGTACTTCTCCACCCACGGCCACGACTCCGTCGAGCGGTTGCGGCTCGAGATGCCCTCGAACGCCGGCGCCGCGGCGTCTTCGTCCGCCGACTTCATCTCCACGTCCGCCATGCTGCTCGGCTCTAGGATATCCGATATGTAATGGAGCGGTTGGCTTTTGGCGCGGAGAGCGGTGATTGGTGGAAATACAATGACCAATCATAATGGCTACAATTTTAGGGAATACTGGTACTGCTCGGCGGACCCCGTACCCAAAATTGCCGATCAATTGTGGACAACAGACTGAAAATCCAAGCGAATAGTATGGACATTTGCGGACTTTCATGCAGAAGTAGTCCACGCAGTGGGTTTTGTCCAAGCACGAGTTGGACGGCCAGCCATTTTGAAACAAAACGCACTCTTATCGACAGCTCGTTTTATACAAGGGGCCCCACGCGGAATCTGTGAAAGCCGTGATCAACGCGTACAATATAAACTGGCAAAATACGCAGAGTCCGTGCTGAAAGCCTTTGAGTCAAAAGGGTAAGGGCCTGTTCCTCAGCACGAATTCCAGCGGAATTTGGCCGTTTTGGCGGATTATGTCCGTTTTGGCGGATTGCACAATCCGCTGTTGCGTTTGCGGAACACAATCGCAGCCCATTTTGGCGGATTTCCAACAAACTCTATCCGCCCGAATTCGGGTGGATAGAGGATTCGTTTGGCGGATTGAGAGAGCTCATCTGTAAAAGCGCATATTAACCCCCATTACTCAGTCGCACGACGGACAGATACGACATAAGCTTAGGAGATGGCTTGCTCTGCAAGTGAACTCATCGTTCTTCTCCAAGCAGGTGGGTAAGTTCAGAGGTGTCGAGCAAGCAAAGCCCTTATAAAACCCAGAGCAAGCAGCTTGCTGACTCGTTGCATTCTTCATCAGCTGCACGCTGCAACCCATTTACGAAAAAGCTACAGAGACGAAGACAATCGAAGTGAAGGGCAAGGCAGTGCTCGCTCAACAGGCTACTTTCGATCGGCCGTCGTCGATGAAGTGGGTACCAAGCCGCCGTTATGTATTGCAGACCGACACTGCGAACATCTTCCGTTGAAGCTGTGCGTTTGCCGCCGGCACCTGGTCGAAGACGACAATTTACGCATGAGGACGACAGTCCGTCGCCCGGGATTGCCCCGAGTCGTGAATAGTGTTGCTGCAGACAGAGTGGAGTTCAAGATAAATGACGAGATAGTCCAGATCTACTATTCTGAATCGGTAAGACACGAGTGTAGCTCAACGACCCTGTGTTATATCGTGCGTTTGAGTAAAGACGGAGAATTGAGCCGAATTGAGTATCTCCAGTAGCGCTGCTGTCTATGGTATTAATACCTCGGTGGTGCGACTGGGAAGATGAACTAACCCTGAGACTGAGCTGGTTGTAGGCTTCGCTCTTTCACCCACCATCGCAAATATGTTGTGTGTGTTTTTTTTTCTACTTTTAATTTGTGGCGTGTCTTCAACATTGTGGCGACATTTCCTATATACATGTACTTACCGTGCACTTCAACTTCGTTGCCTACAGTTAGACCATTGTTTTCCCTACAGTTAGATTTGCGGATTGCTCCAATCCTCGTCGCAAGGCATTTCCAGGGCTAAGGGCAGTCGTGGAGGTCAGTGCCACAACTCATTTTCTAGCAAAGTGGGCGAATTGAAGAAGAAATACAACATTTTTGCCATGCTTAACCTTTACTCTCCAAGTGCGCATACTTGTATGATCGTGAGCATACCAGTATGCTCGGCTAAAATATAGTTTTTAGAAAAACGGCCGTAATTAGAATGTTATTGTTATCCTAGCCATAAAGACGAAGGAAACGACTATATTCTCCTTTTTTCTCGGGCTCAAACACACACGTGAAAGGCACGATGATGCAGGTTGAATTTCGGGTTGTTAAAAAAGACCAATCGAGCCCGCGGGAGGAATGATTTCGTTCTTGACGTGAATGCCGGTGGGAAGTTTGTTGTTGAATGGTCATGTGGAGCTCGTGCCGTAGCAGCACGGTCGCTTTCTTTCGTCGCAGCACAAGATGTCCAGCCCGCGATCCAAACGCGATTGCACTCTCTCCACTTCAATTTGACTTTTCTCTTGAGCACCATATGGATATCAATACAAACTCCTATACAAACTTACTTTGCCGGAGCATACTAGTATGATTCGCTCCTGTCTACATGTATGCTTTCGACCTGGAGAGTAAAGGTTAAAGGGGAACAGCGGCTTTGGTTGGGATCCCACCACGGGTGTACCCACCGCTCCAGATTCCGTATGGGATAACGTACTCAGAGCCCATCCACAAGTAAAAGAGTTTTGAAAGCGCCCTCTCTTCATGAATACCCAACTGGAGGTGATATTTTCGCAAAGCATGGCAACAGGGAGGTTTGCTGCGCATATGCCATCACGACGCTCGACTGCTCTAGCAGATCCTACAATGACGCCTACCAGTGCAACCGAACACCCAACTTCAGCAACACGCTCGACGAGTCAGTTATCCGGAACCCACTCATTGGAACTATCCGACGATAACTATGACAGCAGTGATAGCGGTGCCAGCGATGCTGACTCAACAACATTGGCGCGTTTGGCTTCGGCTCACGAATCGCTAGCTAGGTCCAGCCTCATTCGACAGAGCAAGGAGCAAATGGGTCAGCTTACACGAGTTGATTTAGCAATTATAGACTTAAACCACTCTTTTGGAGATCAGCTGAGTGTAGCTCAGCGCGTTCGCTTCACCCAACGGCTTGCAAATGACCAGGCGATGGCGACCGCTTTTTGTGGGATGGACGACGAAGGTAGAGCCTTCATCGTTGAGGAATTCACCACCTCCTGGTTGGATGAGTCCGTCGACAATTCGTCGCGGGATTCGTTCCCATGGAGAACTCAACCAACATTGACTGACGTTTTGGTCGGGGACCAACAACGACCTTTTAAGTAAATACACTCTATCGCATTATATGCATCGATTTACTGTTTTTAGAGTCCACTTCAGCGGATGGCGGATTCACGAAATTCATGTTCCTCATCCAGTTCAGCGGACTGCCCAATCCGTCGGATTGAAATAGCGGATCCGAGGAACAGGCCCTAAGTAAATCTATTACCACAGCATTTCAGTGAAGACCAGCAGTAGCGCACAAGGAATACATAGTTTGACCACCAATTGGAGACCTTTCAACCTCCCTGTAAAACGGTTGCCAGATTTTGCCGGAAACCAATTGACTGCGGCAAATCTCCGTCGCTGAAGTGGACGCTGCCGGCCGCAACGTCACACTTGCAGTTCGCCCGCGTGACCTTGGTCTGCTTCGACAGATCTGTTTAGTGAATCAATTTTGTGAATCAACCGCTCATCACCGCCGGATACGTTTTCATATATCGTTTATTACAGGTCGATACCGCTTCAGTATGGCATTTTCTGTCCGGATGACATGGCCTATTCGTCTTTTGACAGGGTTTTACCGCCATGCTTTTTTTTTCGCATCACGTGGCTTTGTTCTGCAGAAGTGTGCCAAGGATTCCTTGGCAAGGAGACAGATCCACTTTTGTTCCGCCGCGTCGATTTCTGACTTCACTTCTGGAAAGCTCATTTGTCTGAGCATTTCCTAATTTCTTAGCAACCGTGCAAGCAAGAACAGCACAAGCCATGGCGTCCACAGACCCGCAGGAGCTGGAGAAGCTGCAGGAGCAGATCCACAAGGGCACAGAAGAGACCAAGACGTACCTGGCCTCGCTCAAGGCCAAGCTGGCCGAGTACGACGCGCAGTTCGGCGTCTCGGAGACGGCCTCGTCCTACCTGCAGGCGGCCCTCGAGCGCGCGCACACGTCGGTGGACGAGCTCAAGCAGCTGGGCGAGTCGCTCCATGAGAAGTCCAAGAGCTCGTCGACGCCCGTCGTGGACGCGGCCAAGGCCTCGTTCGGCCGCGTGCAGGCGGCGCTCGACGGCCTCAAGGAGCGCGGCCGCAGCTACGACGACCAGTTCCGCGCCGGCGTCTCGAGCTCCGTGCACTCGGTGCGGGGCGGCGTGACGTCGGCCACGAGCTCCGTGTCCACGTCCATCGAGCAGCTGGTGGTGGCCACGCGCGAGCGCAGCAGCTCGAGCTTCGAGCAGCTCAAGGAGACGCTCTTCAGCGCCGGCTACGGCGCCTACGTGGTCGCGGGCGGCGTCGTGGGCAGGGCCGAGGAGCTGGACGGCCGCTACGGCGTTGTGGGCACCGTCTCGGGGGTCGTGGGGGCCGTGGCCGGCAAAGTCTCGGACTTGGACCGCGCGCTGGGCGTCTCGGCCACGGCCATGAAGGTGGACGAGACGGTGACGGGCGGCCTGGGCACGGACCTCGTGAGCCGCGGCGTCGGGCTCGTCAACAGCTCGGTGGAGTTCGTGGCCGGCGCGCTGCAGCAGGCCAAGATGGCGGCCACCGAGGAGACGAAGGAGAAGGCGCCCAAGACGATCGAGGACGCGACCAAGACGGCGCCCAAGGACGCGTGAACTAGTCGCAGCGACAGGTAGGAAGGCGCCTTGTGCGTGTGCACAGGGCCACTAAATATATTCGAGTTTGCTTGCATCAGTCGCTGTCGACGCGATGTGCATGTGCTCCATTGGCGCGTGGCCAAGAATCGACACCTTGTTGGTCGCTTCAACCGCCGGCTAAATCGGGGGAGATATGCAACACGTCTGGCGAGTGCACAAGTAACGCAGGCTGGGAGACGAGAGCGACTGCCGGTGTCCGCTCGTTGGTCTCGCTCGGCACACAGCAGTCGAGATTTCTCGCCCTCCACCTCGTGATTCCTTGTCGCGATCGAACGGGCCGGTCGTCCTAGCGCATGTCCCGCCTGCTCCCGCTTTCTCTTTCCCCCTGAAGAAGAAAAGCCGAGCCGCCAGCGTCGTCCCGATACAGCCGTCCAGGCGGATCGTAATGCACGAGACACACGAATGGAAGCGGCCAGTGGTGCAGTATCTGCTACGGCGATCGGCCAAGCGGATGAAGCGAAGTATAAAGCGGAGGATGAAGGGAGAAAGCAGGCGGCAATGGATCGAGAGGAATTTACACGACTCCGAAGTCGGCATCATGCTGGACGTAATACAGTGCCTGCTAAGGTAAAAAGCGCTGTAGATTGAGTGATGATACGATGGTGTGAGGAGTTCTAACCCCGTGCCATGCAGTTCTGTAATGGTCATTGCCTTGACGAAGTTGAACTGGACGAACCCCGACACGAATTTTACGACAGAATATCTCGTAATCGACGCAATTAATCTGGTGGCGACGTTGGGCAACCTTGGCCTCAGGTACACAAAAGCTCACCCACCACAAAGTTTTCGATATGAGGTTCTGATTTGTTCATGAACTGTTGTCAGATTTTACTCAGCAAGCAATCGCAGGAGCTTTTTGCTTCATTGGTTATCCATTGTAGAGATAAGCTGCGTCCTACCACTTCTGGTAGAATTTGTCACTGGATCGACGGATACTGCGCCCAACACCTACGCATTCCGATTGCTCATGATGCTTCGGGTCATGCGGTTACTCCAGTTTTATCGTCTTTTGAGGCTGGCAAAATCAGCCAAGCTTCGTCAAGGCCTGTTGATCTGCCTCACAACATCGTGCATTATCATTTGCGCGGCGATCTTCATGCAGGTAAATCGCGTTATGATTGGTACGGGTAACTCGCGAGAAGACTCATGTTTACTCTGGTTTCCTTTAGACGATTGAATACTGTGATCCAGCATACAAGGGCACACAAGTTTCAGGTGAAAATTGCCAAGATATGACGTTTCTAGACGCCATTTATTTTGTATGCATTACAATTGCAACAGTTGGGTACGAAGTACATAGTCCGATAATCAAAGGGGTGAGTACGTTGAGAAGACTAATACGCTACATGATCTGATTGCGAGCAGTTTTGGAGATGTTGCGCCAAAATCAAGTATAGGCAAAGCGTTCGATGTCGGGCTGATCTTTTTTGCGGGCGTGCTCATCCCTCTTCAAATTAGCGGGTATTCCTACATCCTCAGTCGGGAGGTAAGCAGCTCGCGTTCACATTGGACCCGCAAATTTATCTAACCATTGTTGTGTCGTGGTGAAGACGGCATTTGATAAAAAGTATGTGCCAGACAAGAGCACTCAGCACGTACTTCTCTGTGGTGAAGTGGAGAACGGGGCGTTGCTGTTCTTTCTACACAATTGGCTACACAAAGATGAAGAGCGTCGAACACGCCGAAGAGTAGTCATCCTCGCACCTACCTTACCGTCCAACGACCTGCGACGAGTTCTCCTCCACCCGGAGTACGAGCAGCGAGTGATCTACCTCCAGGGCTCAGCCATGGTAGCTGCGGACCTTCAACGCGCTGCAGCTCCGTCAGCAGAATTCTGCTTCGTGATGGTGAAAAAGCACAGCGACACAATGGATCAAAACGATACAGCAGCCAACCTGATCACGTGCTCAGTGCGCAAGAACAACCGGCATGGTAAAATTACTCTTACGATTCACTTGAAAATTTGCGTTGGTCTAACAAAGTTTTTCGTGTTTAGCGCCACTACATGTCCAAGTGTCCAAATTCGACAACACACGACACTTTCACATTTCAGGAGCCACTGCGGTGATATGCTTGGAGCAGCTGAAGTTGGCATTTTTTGGGAAATGCCTATGGATTCGAGGGCTAAACCCTTTTCTAGGGAACCTCATTCAAAAGTTCAGCCACGCTGAGGAGTACAGGTACGGCAGACGACAGTCACAAATGCGAGGGCTACGTTGTGAAATTAACTCATTTTCACGGTTTGTGTTCGATTTTGTATCAGGGGGTACTGGCTGTCGGATTATCTCTCCGGTTGTGAGCAAAAACTATGTGAAGCTGCGCTGCCACCGTTCCTCTTGAACATGTCCTCGTATCGCTCTCTCGCTGTACTGCTGTATCGTGAATTTGGTGTACCCGTCGTTGGGCTGAGAACAGTTGAAGACACAATTACCATCTACCCAATCGATGAGGAGTTGTCAGACGCGAACTTCTTAGGTATCTTTTTCATCGGCCGAGGAAATGACATCGCAAGCAAGATCGAAAAGTTGACACCAGGCGTATTTGCGCGTTACCCCGACATCGCTCCAGCATCCTTTGGGGTCAGCGACAATCGCAATATCCGAACAGTGGCCAATATTTTGACTGCCGCGATCGAGTACAAAATACCCTTCGGACGCCGGGTGTCGCAAGGTCTTGGTCGTGATCGTCGAACCAGCTCAACCCCAAATAAGCCTGTGGTGAGAGCACGGATCTTCTCTACGAAAAGCTTTCGAATGAGCATGTTTTCCACCCACCACTTGGAAAAGGTTGCTCCAGTGGATCGAGAGGAAGATCAACTAAGTGAGCCTGTGTTTGCGGGTGGAAACAACCCTGTGCTGAACCCCACCGAGGAAAATCGCCTGGATGCTCGACGCTTCTCGAGGATACAAACAGACTTGAGCCAGCTCACAATGGACCAGAATTACTCGTTGGGGAACCCCTCCGAAGTACCAGACCACAAGCCGCCCAAGCCTGTCATTCCTGTCACCGCGTTAACTCCCGCTGAGCTCGTGAAAAAGGCAACTGCACCCAGTGGCCGTACAAAGGACCCTATCGTTAAGCCCTTATCAAGTCGAATGCCACTGAGCGCCAGAAGTGCTCGAAGCGCCAGAGAGCGCAGTACTCATAGCATTACGGAGCAGTCAAGTGACAAAACACTGCCTACGAGTCAATCCTCGGGCCAAACACCAGTCCCAACACCAAGCCCCAGCACTTTAGATTTAGCTGCATACGAACCTCGAGGATCACTGAGGGATCAGCAATCTGGCTCTAGTAGCGCCCTCGTTGGTCCTCCATCCCCTGGCCCGCAATTCGTCGACCTTGTAGCAGCACATCAACTTGCTGAAGCAGAAGACGATTACCACTCATCGAGCTGGGAGCCTGCCCGATTCACGCGGCCTTCAGCAGCAGCAGCAGCAGCAACAGCCAGTGGGAATCTCCGAACGCGCATCCGACATTTTTCGTTGTGCTTCCGTCGAGAACCGCCGCCGATAACAATGAGCGACCACTTCGTTGTCTGTGGAACTCCGAGCAGCTACGAGGACTTTCTCGCGAACTTGTCGGACTTCAACGAAAAAGTTTCGGGCGTAGTGTTCATCACGCAGCGATCTTTGACGGAGAAGGACCTCATGGCGCATCAGCTGCATGAACGGCTCTACTTCGTTCGAGGATCACCACTCAGCATGCACGTATTTCATACGGCACGAATGTTCCACGCGCGTAGTATTTTGATCATGTCGTACTGTGGAATGGAGAGTACTGGCGGCATGAATGTTGAGAACGATCAAGAGAACACGGACGAGAATATGGCCGACGTTGATGCTATCACTACCCATCGCTTTATTAGCGAAGCGCTGCAGAATGAACTGTCTCGACTGCAGATCAATGGCATCAATGAGACGAGGCCGATGCCCTTCATCGTAGCCGAGATGATCCGCCCGAGTAATGTCAAGTTCCTCATCGACCGAAGCGGGTCCTTGTACGACGAAAACGCGGCAGCGAACGAGTCTCGTCAGCGCGATCTCCTCAAGGAGGTGAAGTTTATCGACAGTTCGTTCATCAGTCCGCTTTACACCTCGGGGCACATCTACTTCTCGAATTTCATGGATGCGCTCATGGGGTCGTGCTCAAACCAGCAGCTGATGATCGAAATGGTGACCCAACTAGTGATTAGTGGGAATATGAGTATGAAGATGCCGAACCGAGTGCAGAGATCGCACCATCGACTGACCCAGATTCCAGCACCCGAGAGGTACCATTTTCGTCCTTACGCATTGCTGGTGGAAGGGTTGCTTCACCACGAGGTACATACCGGTCATTTTGCACCTGACTCGCTGTTGCGTTTATCTTCTCACCTGCTGCTTGTTACCTTATTTGCAGAACATCATGACACTGGGCATTTACCGAAGCGCTAGCACCCGCACGTCTCCACAGCATGTGCTCACAAACCCACCAGGAGACGAGCTTGTTACCCCACAGGATTTACTTTTTGTAATCAAGTGAGTGTGCGAGTAACCCCCTACGGGTGTACTTCGAAATCTATCAACGGAACGTGGATTAAAGTGTTATGGTGCAAAAATCCTGTCGGTCAACCGCGATGAGAGTATCTCCGGAGGGGGCCCATTGAAGACCACGAGCCTGGAAAGCCTCTGCGTTTGCGAGGAATGACAAACAAACGCAACCTCCGTCAGCCATCAACGAACATCCAGACACTAGAGAGGGAAAAGCGTACCATTGGGAATATCGACCCAGGAGATACCTTTTGGAGTCCAGAGATGCACACGATTCTGTCCTGATGTGATCGCGAGGCGATTTTTTACCGGGTCCCATCGCAAGTTTCGGACAGCTTCCAGCAGTGAGACGACCGAGTGCAATGTCAGACTTTCTGTTCGCCAGATCCACACATTGTACGGCATCTGGTCACTTCTAGTAGCGATAAATGCCGAGTCGGCACTCCACACCACGCGGCTGATACCAATCTTAGGATTCTCCGTCCTACAGACAAAAACCAATACGCAATGTAAGTATGGTTACACCATCAGAGTCTAGACACGATGTGGAGTGTAAGCGTACAATGGATCAGAGGAAAGTGTCCGCACGGAAAACGGTGGATCACGAGTCACAAAGCAAATATCGCGCGTCTTTTTACCGCCTGCAGCTTGAGCCGCTGCAGATGCTGCTTGCAACGAGTTGGACAGCAGTGAGGAGCTCCGTTGTGCCACCGTGACGCGTTTGCCTTGCGGTCGGTCCATAACATTTGCGTCAGCAAAATTCTCTTCGTATTCAACCTATCGAGATAAACAAAAGATGAGCAACGAATCATCAATGGTCGGTCACCCACATGCCCCGTTCGAGCTGAAACACCCACCGCTGCCTGGTTTGTGTGAGAGCTCGTGACGGCGATGCTTTCGTGGTCGAAATCCGCAACGGGCTTCCAGTTGATGTGACTCAGCACTCGCAGATGCTCGTCGTAGCTACCAAGCGCGAGGAACTGTCCAGAGGCGGACCAGCTCATGGCTTTTAGGCCCAGCGCATTCTCGTAAGCCTAAGTCGTAGGACAAGCACAATAGCAACGTTCAGTCAGTGGTAACTATGAAACGTGATGACTGCGTGGCTTCCCAATATCGTACCTGGTATTTAGCCAGCAATGTGCCATCCGGAGAGTAGAGCAGCACCCTGAACTCCAAGTGCGTATCCCGCACTGCGATCGTCCTGCAAAGGTGAACAGTCCCAATCAAAATGACGTCCTACAACATCTTCGGCGTCAACACGATGACGTACGCGTCGTCAGGTGACCACACAATCTCGACGCAGTCGTAGCTCTCGATGGAAAAATGCGCCGTCAACTCCCAACTCTCGCAGCTGTAGACGCCGATAAAATCCTGGACGCACCCACGCACACACACCGTCAGTAAAGCCCAGTCCTGCCGATCCTACTCTGTCCTGTCCTGTTGCACCTTGCAGTCATGTCGTTCCGCGACCGCCAGGAAGTCCCCATTGGCCGAGAAGCTCAGTCCGTCCGCCGCCAGCTTGGGGCTGCGGATCGTGCATCTGGCGGTCGGGTCCTCCAGCGACCACACGGTCGCATGCAGCTGGAAGTCGGACACCGTCACGACGTGTCGCGCGTCGGGCGTCCACCTGGCGAAGACGAGTCCTGCGACCCCCTCCGAGATCCTGCAGGCCCAGGACGCGTCCTGCACCGACCAGAGCTGCACCACCGCGCGCTTGTACGTGGCCGTCAGCACCAGCTGCGAGTCGTCCGACCAGGCCACGGCCTGCACCACGTCCGCCGTCGAGTAGCGCTGCACCAGCTGCAGCGACTGCGTGTCGCGGATGGCCAGGCGGTTGCCGCTGGCCGACGCCACGTACCGACCGCACGGCGACCAGCGCACGAGGCCGAGCGAGACCCGCATCGGCGCTGACACCGCCGCCTCCATAGCAACCCAATAAAGTTGAATAAAGTTGGGTTTTATGAGAATTTTGAGACAGACTAATTTTGCAATAAAATGCCGTTCAAATTTAGTCCGGATCAGATTTAGTCCGGACCAGAATTAGTCTAGGTCAGGATTTTGACTGGACCAGATTTAGTCTGGATCAGATTTAGCCTGGACCAGACCAGACCAATTACCTGGGTCCTGGGTGGGTGTTTTGTCAACTTTGGGTTGCACCAAGTGGAAGAAACCAGTAAACACGTGCAGACAATGGGACACGGGCCGAAATGGCGCAGCGATGAGGACGAGTCGTTAGCTGCTTCGTATGCGGTGGCGGCGGCGACCAGGCGGACGGTGGGGATCCCACTATATGGGAGGAAGTGCGCGACCGTTTCAACGGCCCGAGGAGTGCGCGCGCGCTGCGGAACAGCTGGATGATCATCACGAAGGACGTCGCGACGTTCGCCGAGTGCTTAGCGAGCGAGGGGGAGGAGGCGGGGGAGGTGGCGATTGAGAGGGCGTTGGAGACGTTCCGGGAGGCTACGGACAGAGACTTTGAGTTCCTGAGCTGCTGGAGACGCGTCAGGAATTGCCCAAAGTTCCAGAAGCAGCAGCAGGGCGAGAGGCAGAGCGGGACTGCAGTCCAAGTAGACCAGCAGGCCCCTGCTGTCACTGCTGCTGATACTGCTACTGCTACTGCTACATCTACTGCTACTGTCAGTGCTACGACTACTGCTGATACTGCTAGTGTCACCGCCGCCGCTGCTCTAGAGACGAAGGCCGCAGCTTTGAAGCCGGCGCCGTCGCTGACTACGGACGTGGCGCTCTTGCAGCGGTATTTGGCTAGCGAGATGAGGCGCAAGAACGACCTGCAGGAAGACGAAATCGCCATGAGGTTGTTCGGCGAGACGCGGCAGTCGGAGGAGTCGCAGAGGTTCTTCAGTCTGCTGAAGAGGAAGAAGTTGCTGCTGCTGGAAAGGGAGGTCGACGAACTGGAGCGGTCCCAGCAGCGACGGAGATTGAGCTAGGACTAAAGAGGCGGAAGTAATCGTATTATGTAGGTGGCGTGCACAGACTGCAGCTAGTTCTCTTCTGCACGATCAAAAGCTGGTCTTACGGCAGCGGGTCTGGGAGCTGGTGTTGCCCGAAGCGGTCTCCGGCGGCACGTTGCCTGTACAGACCGGTAAACTGCGCGGCCGTCCGGGTTCGTGGCAGGAGTGTACTTGATATCTTCCCTGTAAACTCGGCCGCAGCCGTCGCAAGCCCAGAACTTGTCAACGGTCTTGCGAAGCCGCTACGACAATCTCTTTCGCGCGGAGACGGCGTCGAGAGGGGACTAAGTGTCCGAGTTGCCCCCAGCACATCGCGAGGGGCGAGTGTCAATCTGTCAAGCAACCCGAACTGCAATTTACACTTCTCGGAATTGCTTGTAGCACTCGTCGTCTGACAGCACGAAGTTAGCTCCAGCTCGTGTCCCGAGTCAACACGATCCGATTCTGCTTGACAGCATAGCTTACATGACGCTTTGGGGGTCCTTGCTTCAGGATTCCAGGCGTCTACATCGACTCCGATTGTGCACACCAACGACCCACCGGAGTCGCCATCGAGTCCGCTAGAAACATGTACTCGAGGACTTTTGGCAACCATCTCCGGTGCTGGGGAGCAAGACTACGGGAAATCGAGATTTCGTCAATCAGTTTGATGCTCATCAAAGCGAAGAAAGCCCTGGATTCGACCCAGATCACCTCTTCTTGGAATCCGGACCCTGCCGCAAGATATCGGGCGTTTTGTCCTGGGAGGACATTGATGTTCTACCCAGCCTAACAAAACTTAATGACAGCCCCCCCACAGCTTTATATGGCGAATGTCGCTCCAGACGATAGGTCACAGATTTTGGCTAGCTGTACAAAACCTGTGTAATTGTTTTGTACGTAAACCAGCCAATTAAATCCAAGACCGAAACCTAAGGGTCATCTGAATGTTGCACCAACTGAACCAACGACTTCAGAAACTGTGGTTGCGTGCTGCCAGCACATATACGCGCCAGCACGGTGCTGGCGCGTTATGTGATAATGCGTCGTCGTTGATGCCCAGAACCAACGTTAGAGCTACCCAAGCCCGCCATTGCTAAAATCTAACCCTTCTATCCGAGCTCGGTCCCCTAATTCATTGCTCCTCGCCAAGTATGTGGCCCATGCGTGTACAAGCTTCGACGTCGCTTCAAACGCTCCTTACGCAACTTCGCCATGATTCTAATTCACCATTCACAACACCAACATGCATATCCTATTTAAAGACTTATTCATATTTTACTTTTTATGTGTATCTATGTATATCCCACAACCAACAACCAACACGGGGGGAACTAACGAGGGCCCGCGGGGGGGGGGGGTCTAGGGAGCACCGAGCTCGGGAGCACCGAAGCACCGAAAGGGCAAACAGAAACTGTAGTCTGTAATGACCAGCTTTCACGGATACGATGTCTTCAATATCACTGCACTCCAGCGTATCCCTGCGCGCACCGATAAAATACTAGCCAAGCGCCGACGCAACGCGGTGGTAGTTTTTTTTATTAGTTGGAGCCGCTCAGCTCACTACGCTACTGAAAGAAAGCTGCATACGCTCCGCTACAGCAGTGACGCTCCCCGTTCCGCTCGCCTGCGGCGTCGCTGCACTACTCGCCGTGCCCAATAGGCCTCTTCGTTGGATACACCCTGACGTATTTGATACTCATCAAACTATTGATATGCCCGTGTGACATACAATATATGTAGTGTAGTCATAGATAGCACGGGAATATCTCAGCAAGGTACCTTGATATCAGTTCCGGGTACCTACCCTGCAGCATAGATAACGCCTGCGGGCTGTGATCGTACGAGAAAACTCAGCCTTATGGTATTATGCCCTAGCTCATTACGCAATTTCCCAGCACCCAACTCAGCATCATGGCTGCCTCCCATATCGAGACTCAAGGTCGAGGTCCGACATCTTCTGCTTCTGCTGCAAGAGCTCCTGGCGGTAGTTTCGATGGTGGAGCCGCTCGTCGATCCTTTTTGCAGCTTCAAGAGCGCGAAGCTGCTCGTGTCAGCCGCAATTCACGCCTTGCATGAGTTTGTTGAAGTGTTAGTCGAATCGACGAGCTCGTGCAAGGCGTGAATTGCGGCTGGCAACAGAAGTCCCTCCCGTACCAGAGAATGAGAGCGACAGAAGTGAAGCTGATTTGTTGACTTAGTTAAAAACAAGATATTAGACCCCGCCATGTAGTGGTTTGGTTGGCCCCAAAATCCGGCATTCAGATTCTAAGCATATAGTAGTCTGTATTGTATAAATAGATCCAACCAGTATGCTGCTGGATATAAATACCAAAACGAGCGGATATCACAATGCAGCACTGAAACTGATATGCTAAACAGTATATTTCTATACTGGGTTGTATATGAGTAGTAAGTCGTTACTTCCCAGCAAGATCAGTATCTATCTGGTTTTAAGCACTAATGGTTATATGAGGTCGCCTCGCTACGCTCAACAGCAGCAAATAGTTTTTACCTTTTACCAAATGAAGGCTGCCTTCGCTGCGCTCAGCAGCAATTATTATTTTTTTTTCAATGAAGGCCGCCTTCGCTGCGCTTGGCAGCAATATATATGCCCAATGAAGGATGAAGGGCGTCAATTTTGTTCAATGGTATTCATGTCACACATCCATTACGAAAGGACAGCATGCTGCTCTGATTGATGCTTTAGACTAGCCGCTCTGCAGCGGTGGTAAGATTATCTATGTAAGTTTTATTATATTAGCCGAGTCCCGCCGTTACGCGGCGGGGTAATATCACGTCCCCGTTCCGCTCGCCTCGTCGGCTCGCTGCACTACACGCAGTGCTATGCTGGTGAGTCCGATGAAGGGCGGGCCCTGCGGTCCCGCTATATGGACCGGTGGGGCCATGCGACGCACCGGACTGACACACACGCAGACAGACAGGGTGCTCTTGTAGATGTTGGGGATAACTCGAACAGGACAATAGTTTACGAGTGCTGTAAAAAGAAGAAAAAAACTTAACCATACACACACGGTTGGTGGTGGGCCCTTTCAGGCCCACAACAATCCAATGCCAACTCCCTGCTACACACTACAGAGCCATTTCCGAATGCAGCTTCTTCGTCACTCTAGCGCACGGTTGCGGATTAAAATCTCGTGTGAAAAGGCTGAAGTTCTTGTGCGGGCCTCAAAACGGCTGACTTCCATGTGTTTCATACCGACTGTAATGGGCTTACTTAGCCCAATACTTTAGCTTACACGTGAGCGCACGTGTATGAGGAAGCGTAAGGTGTATTTAACTTAGATTAAGTATACTTGTATCCACAAGTATAATTAGATCTAAATAAAGGTACAAATAGTAGCTTTTGCGGTAAAATGAGAACTGAATTGAATGTTAACTGTGGCTTTCCTCCTAAAATTGATATCTATAAAGAGAGGTTCTGCCAACGAGTGGTTGGCAGAAACTCTGACCTAATGCTTGAGTATTACTGGAAGAAAGACCCTGCTTTCTGACCAATAGGACTGCTTCCTAATATGAATGGTGACCACACTGCAATGTGGCCCACCTGAATGTATCCACTTAGTGCGTGTTGCACTAAGGTGAGGTTAGCCGAATGTGTAGCCCCGCTACACCATCCCCCCGTTAGGACTTGATGTGCCGGTCTCGACACATCAATCCAAAGTCTTCTTCGGAGAGAACTTCGTGCTCATTTCGAAATGAGCACGCCAACGACGCAGACTTCCGACGAGCTTGCTGCACCTGCAGCAAGCAACGCGGTCGTCGCTAACACAGCGACGACTGCCACATCTTCAGCCTCTTCGGCGTCCGTCGTCACTTCCACGGTGACGACGTCAAGCTCCCCCAAGCGTACCATCTCGGTTGGGAGTACCACGAGAGGGCGCGGAGCAAGCCGACCTATGCCAACGAGACCCTCTTTGATGGCATGGAGGATCTCGACATGGAGGAGGGCGAGGAGGAGCGAGGCTCCTCGTCTTCAGGGCGCAATGAAGCAAGCGTGGGGACGCGTCGTCCCCGCGAGGACGACTCGGACGCTTCGAGTTCAAAGCGCTCGCGCAGCGGCAGCGATAGGCCGCTCGCTGATGCCGGAGCTCTGTCTACTCCGCGGGGTGGAGACGACGACGACTCCACTTCGTCTGCGGCTGTGACGTCGCGCACTAATCCGGTGCGCGACCCGTGGATGCCGTCTCCGAGCGAGATCCGATCTCGCTACGGCAACACATCGCCACTGGGGCCGTACGCGTTGTACTCCTGCAGCGCCATCACTGATGACGACGTCACTAAGGAGCTCGACTTTGATCCGGCGACGGATCAAAGACGTGATTATTACATCGGGCTCTTCCACGAGCTCCGATTCTACGGGAACAAGAAGCATTCCCGTAAGAGTAAGGTGACAGAGTGGGAGGCACTCTGTCAAAGCTGGGGCGCGTTCGTTGATAACTTCAACCGCGACCCGGCTGGCTACCGCGAGCGAGTCCGCTCTGCGGGTGAGCACTATGAGCGCTACTCGAAGCGGCCCAAGATCTTGCGGCTGCACGATGGTGCAGTCGAGGCGGGGATTCCGTGCGCAGTGCCGTCTGGCGTTGCGTGCGAGCGCTGCCAAGCTGGGGCAGTGCGGCTGTCCGAATGGGACCTTAACGGGTACACTGGTATTAGTGTGCCTGTGGAGTTGAAGACACTGCGTGAGAAGTTAATCACGCAGTTGTCGTCTGAGAGTGCTGAGGGTGAGCGCAACACTCAGCCGAGGGCTGTAGGCGACTACAGCTCTCGCTCAAGTTTTACGCCCTTCGGCGGAGCTGCTGGTGGCGGGATTCGTACTCCGTCACCATGTCCGGAACGTCGCTCATCAGGACGTTCCGCGGCTCCCACGTATCGTGGCCAGGAGAGTATCCTAACCAACGAATACGAAAATGAACCGGACCTTTGGTCCGGATCTGATGATCAACGATTCGCTGGACAATCCAGCGAGTTTCCCCGCGTGCATCTCGCAACGGGGGCGGCGGCGGCGGGAAGACGCCACGGACCGTCGCCGGCCGAGATCTGGGATCGTTTGGAGGCGATGGAGCGCATCCAGACGGCTGAGCTCGCCGAGATACGGCAGGAGCTGAAGCTCTTGAAGGCCCGGATCTGTCAGGCTGGACAGACCGCTTCGAATATCCAGGTCGACCTAGGGTCGATCGTTGCGCGTTTGGGGCAACGTGTCTCCGCGCTCGAGACGAGGGTCGCGCCGAGTCACCGGGAGTAGGTGACTCGTGTTGCGAGTAAGGCTTCAGCCGCCCAACGTAAAAGGTTGGGTGGAGGCGCATGCTGGTCGGTATGTCTAGCGTGTACGCGTCGCCATGCTTCGCCAACACGGTGAATGGCCCGATGAAGCGCGGGGCAAGCTTGCTTGCTCCGAAGTCGGAAACTGCATGTTTAGCTAGGTTCTGTGTAGCTAACAGAACTAATGAACCCACTTTGAATTCATTTGTGTTTCCTCTGCCATTGTTGTCAGCATTCAACTTCTGTCGATCGACAGAAGCTGCAATAGCATCTTGCACAAACCGTATTACGGCTTGGCGGCGCTGGACAAAGTCCATTGCCTTCGAGTTGAACTCCTTGTTCAACCCGTTGTTCTTGTTCACTACAGGCCCGGCCTGTGTGTGGTTGTTGTTGTTGAGAGTGTCTACGCCCGGCGTAGACATTGCGCTCTCGTCGATTGGACTACGCGCAGTCCGTGCGCGTGTCGACACAGCTGATATGTTGCTCGTATCAGCGTGTTCATTCCGTTTGGTTGAAACCGGATACCCTCCCCCACTTAAGGAAGGAGCTACCGCACCGAGTACGCTCGGTACGTGTGGATGCCTCATGGCGTTCACGTAAAACGGTGTGTGTCCTGTCGAGACATGCACCGAGTTGTTGATGGCAAACTCTGCCATCGGCAAGCAGTCGCTCCAGTATTGGAACGAGTGAGCGTAGCTCTTCAGAGCGTCAACCAAGACCCGGTTGACGCGCTCAGTTTGTCCGTCGGTCTGCGGATGATCCGCAGTCGACATGGACAGCTGCGTGCCAAGCAGTTCAAACACTTCTTGCCAGAAACGCGCTGTGAAGCGCGGATCACGGTCAGACACGATGTCGATCGGCATGCCATGGTGTCTAAACACCATGTCAACAAACAGACGTGCCGTCTGCTTGGCTGTCACTTCGGCTGGTACTGCAGCAAGATGTACCATCTTGCTGAATCGGTCAACAAAGACCACAATACCAGTCCTCCGCTTGTTGTCAGGCGGAAGACCAAACACAAAGTCCATTGAGATGGACTGCCAACACTCCGACGGAGTCGGTAGTGACTGAAGTGGAGCCTGCGAGAAGGGCGCAGGCTTCACGCGCTGGCAAACCTCGCAAGCACGAACGTACTTGCGTACCCACTTGTACTGGTGACTCCAATAGAAGTCACGCGTGAGAAGCAAGTATGTCTTCTCACGACCCTGATGTCCCGACGTAGGGGCATCGTGATACTCGTAAGTGATCCTGAGCTTCAGCTCATGATCGTCCGGCATGACAATGCGATCAGCGTTGTCGTCGACTGCGCTGTAAAGCAGCAGACCATTGTGTACACGATAGCGGTGTACACGTCCACGGAGATGTTTCGCCAGCTTCTGACGAGACTTGTCAGAAGGCGCAGCGAAGTAGTCCAACAACTGCTTCGCATCCGCATCCTTCGTGTATGCGGACCGCACGTCGTCTAACAAAGACGACGAGGGAGTAGACGTCCGGACGACGCCAATTGCATTGGCGTCGGCTTTGTGCACCGCGTAATCAGGTCGACGCGACAACGCGTCGGCCACAACATTCAACCTTCCAGGATTGTACTCAACCTGGAAGTTGTACTCCGCAAAGAATGAGAGCCATCTCGCCATTCTTTGTGAGATGTGCGGCGACTTGATCGCCGTACGCAATGATGAGTGGTCGGTGTAGACCACAAATGGTCTACTCCCAAGTAGATACACTCGAAACTTCGCGAGTGCATACTTCATGGCAAGGAGTTCCTTGTCATGTACCGGGTAGTTGCGCTCAGCTGGCTTCAGCTGACGCGACTGATAGTAGACCACGCGATCACGTCCCTCGTGATCGTGTTGCATTAGAGCGCATCCGATTGCGAAATCAGACGCGTCACAAACGACGTGGAATGGGCGATCTTGGTCGGCCACCGCCAAGATCGGCGCCTCAGTCAAGCCCTGCTTGACTGCATCAAAGGCCTGCTGACAATCAGCAGTCCAAACCCATGCAGCGTCCTTCTTTCGGAGCTGCGACAGCGGGCGAATCTTGCCCGCGTAGTTGCTCACGTACTTGCATAAGTACGTAGCGAGTCCAAGGAACTGCCTCAGTTCCTTGACATTGGAAGGCGTAGGCCATTCATTGATCACTCTGACCTTTCCCGGGTCAGGGCGTACGCAGTTCTTCCCTACGAGACACCCAGGGGGGGTATCTCGCTAGCCCCGAAGATACACTTCTTCAGGTTCGCGTAGAGCTTGTGTTTGCGCATGAGCGCAAACAACCTGCGGAGATGTTCCTTGTGCATCTCCACTTCCGACTTCCCGTCCACAGCCCGGCTGTGGATGAACACATCGTCGAAATAGCTCGGTGCGAAGTCGCGCACCGAGCGCAACAAGTGCGTGACGCACCTGTTGAACGTTGCAGGGGCATTCGTTAGTCCCTGCGGCATTACAAGCCACTCCCAGAGCATACCGCTCGGAGTGCTCACCGCCGTGAGAGGTATATCGCTCTCACGCATGAGGATCTGATAGAATCCGTCTCTCAGATCCAGAGCACTAAAGATAGTGCTCAAAGCCATCGAATCGATGATCACATCTTTTCGCGGTATCGGCGTCTGCGCCGGTACCGTTGCGTCGTTCAGCTTGTTATAAGCATGAACGATGCGCCACCCGCCCTGTGCCTTCTTGACACAGAACGTAGGCGCGCTGTGCGGGGACTTCGATTCCCGCACTTGCCCAGCCTTGCGACGACTTTCGAAGAAGTCGTCGATCGCCTTCACTTGCTCCCGCGGCAGTGGCCACTGCCGCGTCACGCAATACTTCGTTCCCGGCACGAGATCAATCTCGTGCTGAACACCCTTGTCCTGCGGCAACTCCGCAGGGATATCGTCCGGGAGTACGTCTCTGTACTCACGCAAGACCTCGTAGAAGGGGCTCGACTTCAGCGAGTCCCAGCTCTGCTCGTCGAAGCGTTCCTTCTTCGACTTGGCGCTGAGGGCGTCGACGCCCTCAGCGACGAGCTGTTTCAACTCTTCCGCTTCACACTTCATCCTCTCGACATCCGAGAGGATGCAAATCTGCTCGATGCGTCCATCGTGCAGGTCGCGGGCGAAGCGCCTCCAGCTCGTGACTGGAAGCGAAGTCAACTCCGACGCTAGCGTCGGAGGGTTCTCCAACTTCATCTTCTTATACTGGAGACCAGTATTCGTGCGCGTCAAGACACTTAGTGTCTCGACGGTCGTCTCCAGTTCCTGTGTCTGCCCGGCAGACACTGCGAGTAGCGCCTCGGTCCCTGACCGAGACTTGCGCAACTTTGCTCGCTTGCGCCGTTCGCTTCTTGTGCGGAACCCAGTTCCGCGCGTCTTGTTTTGTCCGGGCCCGGCCGCGGACAGATCTTCCTTTTGATCGCCGGCGGGTTCAACCCGCGGGCGCACGCAATCAAGCCCGGCTTGATCGCGCATCGCTTCTTCGTGCAGCCCGGTTGCACGTGAGCACGCAATGCGTTTCTTGTTGTCGCCGGCGGGTTCTTCCCGCGGGCGCACGCAATCAAGCCCTGCTTGATCGCGTACCGCTTCGTCGTGCAGCCCGGCTGCACGCGAGCACGCAAGCATTTCCGGTGCGGGACGTTTGCAACCGTCCGCACTGCCTGCAGCGTCGGCTCCCAGAGCCGGTGCGCTTTCTTTACCTCGACGCCTGATGGCGGAGCGTCTTTCGACGTTTGGGCCAATCGCATCAGCTCCCTGAGCTGACACGCCCGACTCACTGTCCTTATTAGTGACTGGCTCCTCTTGTTGAACTTGTGTGTCGACACTAATAGTCGACACGACCGCGTCACTCTTGACGCTTCGAGAACCTCTCGAATCCGATCGAATCTGAGTCTTCTGATTCGACTCACATTTTCTCCCGACGACTCTCTCAGTCGTCGGTGTCCGCGTGGGGTGACCGGAGACAGCCGCGCGTCGCGCGGCCTCTCCTGGTGGGTCGCGTGCACCGCGAGGTGCACGTGCTGCGCCGACAGGGCCATCGCTCACTGTCGCGCCGCTACTCCCGAAGTGCACGATCATGCGCTTCGTCCAGTCGATCACCGGATCATGCCGTGCAAGCCACGGCATGCCCAACAACATGTCGAACTTATCGTCTAAGTCAAGTACGATAAGCTCGTCCACGAACTTCTTTTCTCGATACGAGAAGCGTACGCGTACGACACGCTTCTCGGTTCTAACAACGACACCCGTTGCTAGTCTTACTTCCAATAGACTTCGAGGCATTACTACCTCCTCGAAGTCAAGCCTCGCTAGGCTCTGCAGTCGAACAAAGTTGTTCGACGCACCACAATCCACCAACGCACGAAGAGACTTCTCTCTCTTCGAGTTAACCTTCACGATGACAAGGTTCGGCCTGTCATCCCGCTTCTTACAGTGAGAGTGACTCTCACTGGGGGCAGCAGTCTTCAATACGGCGTGTCCGATATCGACACGCTCGACTGCATCACCAGCAGGGCGCCCCGCGCCTGCTGGTTGTTCTAGTTTTTTTATTGCCCGTGGCGATACCCGGTATCGTCACGCCGGCCCTTGGCCGCCTGCACAGGTGCTGTGCATTCACGGGCGTAACGACCGTTGTTCCCACACCGGAAACAGCGGACATTCGTTGGTCCACGACGCTGCTGAGACCCAGCAGCCGTCGCACTCGAGAGGTCCATTGGTTCGGGACCTCCCGTCGGCTTCACCGTCGGTCGCGGCATCGGCCGCGGGACGTTCACATGGAGTTTAGCCTGTCGCAGGCTAAACTCTTCTTGCATGGCAAGTGTAATCGCAGACTCGAGAGTACTTGGGTACTCTCGGAAGAGATAGGTCTTCACAGGCCCATCTTTCAGGCCCTTCATGAACGTGACGACCTTTGTCGCCTCGTCTATCGGGTTGGTCACGATGTTCGAGACCAAGTACCGCGCCCTTTGAGCGTAAGCATGCACGTCATGCTTGCCCTGTTGCAGGTCGAGGAACTCAGCCCTCGATCTGAACTCATTCTGCGGGGGCTCAAACGCTTGTCTGAGTTCCTCCTTGAACACCTCGTACGTGCTAAAGCACGTAGGGTCAGTGAGTCGGCGTCCGTACGCCCAACTCCTTGCTCGCCCGCCAAGGCATGACATGGCGAACGCAACCATCGACAACGGGTCGACGATACGTCGAGCCGTAATGGCAGTGTCAACTTCGACAAGCCATCGGAGGAGAGGCTCGCCCTCTCTTCCTACGTAGCTGTTCACGTGGAGTTTCAACGACTCCACGCGCGGTGTGGACGGAGTCGACACCGTAGCGCGAGCAGCGGTCTCGCGCTGTTCCTTCATGATGAAGCCTAGAGCAACACCGTGTTGCTCTGTCGGCGATAGCGTGCGTAGCATCGTTGCTACGGCCGCTTCTCCAATGACCGTCGACAGTCGTTGGAGCGCCTCCCCCTCTGGATCCGCCAGATGGAGACAGTCTTCGCGTGCAACATGCGTTGCACTCGTGTTTGGGTTACCAGTGGACATACTCGCGTCCACAGGCAGGTCCTCAGCCCCCGTATCGAATTTCATACGATACGTAACAAGTCGGTCGTTGGACGGACTACAAAGTGCTACCAGGTGTAATGGGCTTACTTAGCCCAATACTTTAGCTTACACGTGAGCGCACGTGTATGAGGAAGCGTAAGGTGTATTTAACTTAGATTAAGTATACTTGTATCCACAAGTATAATTAGATCTAAATAAAGGTACAAATAGTAGCTTTTGCGGTAAAATGAGAACTGAATTGAATGTTAACTGTGGCTTTCCTCCTAAAACTGATATCTATAAAGAGAGGTTCTGCCAACGAGTGGTTGGCAGAAACTCTGACCTAATGCTTGAGTATTACTGGCAGAAAGACCCTGCTTTCTGACCAATAGGACTGCTTCCTAATATGAATGGTGACCACACTGCAATGTGGCCCACCTGAATGTATCCACTTAGTGCGTGTTGCACTAAGGTGAGGTTAGCCGAATGTGTAGCCCCGCTACACCGACACGGATGACTTCCTTAGTGTTTTTTTACATGTTTAAATCACACGTATAGTTGTGGCGGATGGAGGTGTATAGTTGTATATACTAATTATATATAGTTATGTATACTAAGTATAGCTGTGGTCTCTGGAATTGTTGGGTCAGAGCTCACTTGGCATTTCTGCTCCAGCGAAGAATGAGCAGCTCTAGCGGCGGCTCTAGCGACAGCGACGACGAGTGGTTTCGTGGTGCTCCAATCACGTATGAAGAGGTATCAAACCACGCCACGCCACACGCTCCCGCTCTCGCGAAGCAATGGTATTGCTGCCTTTTGGTTCGTATTTTGTATATCAGTACATGTTTGCGCGTTCTAGGGGCAAGAAGACAACAGTCTTTAGATGCATGTTCCACCTGAACTGCGGCAAGTACTTGAGAATCGTCGAGCAGGACCAAGTGCCGCCATTGTTCGCGCTCGAGGCAGGTGGTGAACACGAAGGTGCTGCTAGTGGTCGAACCTTGCAAGGCATTCGACTTTCGCTAAAGCGTGAAGCGGACACGATACTTTTAGGCGGAGCTGGTCCAAAAAAGTGTCTGCGGCTGCTCATGGCCAGGCACGAAAAAGTGTCTGACGTAGTCTCTCAGGTGCCGACTTCAGTTCAACTGGAAAAATGGAAAGCATACTTGAAAAATCCAACTGCTGGAAAATTTTGATTAGTATTTTGTAATTTATCTCGCTGTTGGGGTATAAATGTATACAGGAGGATGGGACATCAAGACGTCAGCCGCGCTGAAGGAGTGGGCGAGTTCACGAATGTGCGAGACGGTTGAAGTTTTCTTCAACGGATCAACTTTCGATGCTAGCACCGATGCCGCAACGCTGGTGACGCTTCCAGAGCAGGTCCGAAACGATCTGCTGGTTCTTGACGTTTTTGAACATTCGTTTACAAACGAAAAAAACGAGCGCGCGGTGTCATACGGACGTATTGTTAGCAGCCGTCTCATTTTCAGAAATGTGCTAGTGTCATATCACCCAAGGCGCGGAACTCGTGGGAGCCACGGATGGCACATACAAGCTCCATGTCGGTATGTACTACTGCCTAGTCAATCACGATGTTGCTGTTATATAATTTATTTTTTATGATTTTACTACAGGCGGGTGGACACTAGTCGACTTTGGGTCGTATGGGTCTCGATTTGTACAGAACGACTTTTCCAAGACATTTATCCCATGGGTATTCATGTTTGTTCGAACCGAACCCAAGTTTGCATACGAAAGGATGTTCAGGACAACGGCTCGACTAGCGGAACTTTTTTTGGCGTTCAACAGAAGGTTGCATTTGGGAGTCTTGACCATGCCAGCTACATCGCCAACGCTTATCGCACAATTTGGCCCGGAATTCAGCTGCTGAATTGCTGGCCTCACCTTGCTCGAAAGGCCCGTGAACACGTGATCAAGGTCCTCACAACTGAGTATTACGACTCCTGCGTACTTCCATTACTCCGGAATTTGCACGAGTCTCGTTCCTGCGAACAATTTACGGCATTAGCAGCAGAAATGACCACGTTCTGGAATAAAGATGGCGCTGGTGAATTTGCGGCATGGATGTCTACCTACTATTTGAAGTCGCCTTGGGAGTCTTGGTTCATAACAGCGTCAGGGGTTGGGGTATTACGCCGCATCAAAATGGAATTGAGGCTCACCATCACGTCATCAAGGCAATGTGCATGGATAGCCTCCGTGCGAGTACCGCTGTCGTGCTCAAGGACACCATCCCTGGAATCTTACGAGGTGCTTCGTTGAGTGCACCTCGTTTCACTTCCCATTTTGCTGAGGGTACGTGTGTCTACACTAACTGATTTGTCTCCGGATCGCAACTAATGATTTCTGCTTCACACAGGTCCACTGCAAGAAACGTCTGTAGTCGGAGCCCGCAACCTGCTACAAAACAAGCTCAACTTCCGTCAAAAGTTCTCTGGTAGAGGTTGCAACAAGGTACTAGTGTGGTGAAGTCGGTGACAACTTTTTGCCGCCCAGGTGTATAGTGCTCTCGTGCTACCCTCGTTGGGACCCGTCTCTCTTCCAGAAGTAGAACTTCCAGGAGGAGAACGGGCGGGTATACCTCCAAACGAGAAACCTCGTTCGGAGTTGGCGTGTGTACCTTGCGTAATCCCCTTTTGGGCCGTTTATCTTCGGCGGACCGGATTCCACCTAGTGAGTTGTTAATATATGGGTATAGAAAATATAAGAGTACTGAGCGTGGACGTATACCTCCGAACGACGCTCGTACAGTTAGTGAGAAGTAGTGATCTACCAACCAGATCCACTCCCAGAGTAGAGATAACCAATCTCAAATATACAGAATACAAATACAAACAACTACCCGTCACTTATTCTTTTGGACCCTCGGACGGTGGGTCAACACTCCAGTCAAATAGGGTTCTCCGCTTGGAAGGCACTGGTCAACCTCCAAACGAACCCTTACCAATAATCTTCTCTTCGACTCACGCACCACCTCCGTTTGGAGGAAAATAGACAGACCTAATACACAGTCCTATCACACAGTAATCTATCAATAATTCCAGGGGCCGATCACTAACAAACCTCCTAGACTGCAGTTAATATGGAATGGATAAAGCTCCTCTGCGAAAGAGTGTACTTCCCAACTAATAATATGGAATAGTAACGGTTCACTCCCGGTGTGCGAGCCCGGGTCCCCGTCCTAACTGTGACTTGACCTTTTTGGGTGAGAATCTCCACACGTCCCCTGGCACGGTCGGTGTGTCTGGATGTCGACGTTCGGGCAGTCAGACCTCCGGGGGCGGTCCCTAAAAATCGCGGTAGGCTGCTGTCCTCTGGTCCCAGGCGATATTCGCCTCGCTCCCGTGCTCGGAATTACGATGCACTTGCGGGTCTTGAGGCAAAACGGATTCTGTTATTAATGGTTATCTTGGTCTCTCTCTCTCTCTCTCTCTCTCTCTCTCTTTTACCTTGGCTAGAAGATCTCTGCTGGAGGTCTCTTGCGTTCTTGCATCGATCTTCGACACACACACTCTTCTTTCATCTTGATCTTTGTATGGGGCACGTCCCAGCTTCAACTTCGGGGCGCGCAATCGTCCAGCACGTCGGGTCCGCATCCTCGCACGTGGGTGTGATTCAGTGGGTGACCGTGGTACATACGTACCACACTTCGCGCTTGACACATCTTGAGATCTGACTTGACTTGGACTTTGTATGGTGACTCATCTTGGAGCATCACCCTCTTCCTGACTTCACTCTGTGACTTTCTCCTCTTGGACATCACGTCACGACTTGACTCTTGTACTTTCTTCCTCTTGGACATATTCCTTCTCGTAAACATCTCGGATTCTTGACTTCTGGATTCTTGACTCTTGGACTCTTGACTTGTGGACTCCTGACTCTTGGACTTGTGGACTCTTGGACTTCTGACTTGGCTCTGGGACCCCCGATCGCACCTTGACTCTGAGACTCCTGATCACATGTCGTCCGGAGTTAGCTTGTCCTCTGGACCTCGCTCCTGTGTGCATTAACTTCCAGAGCCGAGTGCACAGGGTTGGGTAAATTTGGTTCGGTCACTTCGTGTCAACCGTCCCTCTGATCCCAGTCTCTCATAGAGGAACTGGTCTCCGAGATGACAGACTGTGATGAGACTACGCGATTGGACGAACTCCAAACGGAGTGTACCTCCAGACGACAGTCGTATCTGGCAGTTGGCCAAAATCACTTTCCATCTGCGCCTTTTCCCATCGCCAACTTCTGGAACTTTGCGTCAACTGCCGTCACCCAACACCGCTGGGCTCGGATCCTGTTCAAAACGCAATCTACCACCTGAAACACATTTGCATGTGCCCCAGATTCGTCGCTGCGAGACCGCCGGCTGCCGCGCAGCCCCCGTCGGGCGACACCTCAGGTGAGGGCGACACCACGGGCGCAGGCGGCCAAGGCAACCAGACGGCCGATTCTCCCGCGCCGGAGAACTCGCAAGCGGCTTCACACGCGGGCTCTTCGCCCGGTGCCAGTGATGCCGACGACGCTGCTGACAACGCTGACAATGCCGGCGACGCTGGGGAGAGCGGCGACGAAAGCGAAAAGGACGAGTCGACAGACCGCCCAGAGGGCGTAGCGTGCAACAGTCCCCCTGGTACTCCTGGCGGTGCAGTGATTCTACCCAAGGTCCGCACTGTGATCTCTCCTGGTTCTGCGGGGATGCACGCGCTGGGTGCCATGGCATGCCGCTTTCTGACGGAACAGGAGGCTAAGCGTTTGGAGACCCAAAAGACGCTCCCGCCTCCGGAGTTGGATTCACGCGGAAACGTGCAAGCTCCGTCCCGGCACGACTTCTCGGTGGATCCATCGTCCTTGGGACGTACTCGCCTCGTGGGGGTCCCAGCGTTGCAGGATCACCAGCGCCAGGGCTTCCACACCCGAGATGGGTATGGTGGCCTCGAGTCATTGATCCAGGTGGAGGAATTGGATCATGCCGATATGCTGGACCTCCAAGAGTTCTTTTCTGACGACAATCCAGTGGTAGCTGACTTGTTACTAAGTTCTCGCGCCAGTACGGCTCCAGGAGACGAGTTAGAATCCATGCGTCACTCGATACCTGCCCAACGTGAAATGGCCACTCTCCTCTCGGAGTACGGGGTCGATCGACTGGCCGAGCGGACGTTCTCTACTGTGTCTGTCCTTCGCCGCGTGTTGGACCGTTATCGTCGAGTATGTCACCAATTGGACGCCTCTCCGTCCCAGTCCCGGCAAGATGCTCTGAAGGCGCAAGACCAACTCCACGCGGCGAAGCTGTCCTACGAATTTGATCGGGCGCATTGGGAATCTGAACGCCAGCGGAGCGCGGATGTTGCTACGTATACCGCGGAGCGATATCAGGACGATGTGAAGGAGTTAGTGCATGTACACAACGCGAACAAGCGCGGTCTCCAGGAGGAAATCTCCAAATTGCGACAGGAACTCGAGGATGTTAATGCCTACCAACGCGTCTTGGATCGCCGTGTGCGAGAATTTCGTTTCGACGTCACTGATCTCATGAATTTTCTGGGCGACAACTCCACTTTGGCCTGCAATTGGGTGCGCCTCCGTGATCTTCTACAACATTATCAAGACCGCACTCCCATTCCCCAGAGTTGGCAAACCGTCATTGCCACGACCGCGGGTGATGACCCGTTGTCACAGCCTAGAGCGTTCACTCGTTTGGATCATCCGGATGACCAAGATGGCGAAAGCAAGCAAGTGGACAATCCAGATTCACCACCCGATCCTCCTTCCAAAAGATGTTCATCACGTCGCCGGTCATCCGGCTCCTCCTCGACTCCCTCTGGCCCTAAACGGACTTCCAAACGAAGTTCCCACAAGGCGCCAGCGGCCCCACAGCTTCGTCCCTTGAAACGAGTCGAAGATTCGTCCAGTTGTCTTCCTGATGGTACTCCCCCGTGTGGCCGGTGGAAAAAGCTCGCGGGTCACTACCGGGGCCCATTGTGTGGGATGACCTTCGTTTGGACGTTCAGCGGTTGATCTGCTCGGGGATCTTCCTCAACGGTGCTGTGAGCTGGCTCCAGGAGGACCGTCCGGTGCACACTCGGTTCTGCCAGGATGATCTCGTGGAGATGTTGTCCAGGATGATGTTCTGGAACAAGTTGAACGAATCTCATTGGCCCAAGTACGCCCCCGAAATATATTATCTCGCGGCAGAAGCTCGCCTGGATGACATGGAGGAGCAAAAGTACGGCCACTCTTTTGGGGTGGGCTCTCAGCCACAGGGGACGTGGAGGAAGAACTCCTACCGGAAGATTTCGAGCCTGAGCAAGATGACAAATCCAAGGACGCCGATTGGAACGCTGCCGACGAGGGAGTGCCTGTGGAAGACGTCAGCGAAGTGGAATCTGTGTCCGAGTCTGTGGCGACATCCAAACGACGCAAGCGTCGAGACTCTCAAACTCCCAGCGTTGATCAACCGCCGGTGAAACGTTCGCGGGGTGGTAGCCGTTCACTCTTGGCCCAAAAGGACTATTCTGATTTGACACCGGCCGAGAAGGCGGTAGTGGAGATTCCCGAAAACGGCATGGTATCTTGGAGACACCACGGGGTCCGAGTCAAGCATGTGGACCCCTCCTCCACGAAAAACTCTCAGACGCTTGGTCTCCCAGACTATTCCCCCAACCGTCATGATTTGGCTTTGCTAAAAGCTCGTTTTTCTCCAGAAGACTTCCATCGTCTGTTGACGAACATGATACCCGGGTGACGTGGACTCACTTGCGTACAAGATCCATACTCGTCGTCGCAAGGCTCAAGAATCAGTGAGCAAACGGGCAGCTACTTCGGTCAAGCGCCACAAGCAAAATGGTGTCCGCGAGAGTTTGTTCCACGAGCCCGGCGTCTGGAAGTATCCTGCCAAGGTGTGCCATTGGATCTTGGAAGATCCTTCGGCACTCCAATCTCACTCGTTGGAGGAACAACTTCGTCGTTTGGACATTTCCGAACCAGCCCGTTTGCAATGGGCTCACTGTGTCTCGGACGACGACCGCATCGCTCATGTCCCTGTGGAGATCCGAGACCTGCTGATTCCTGCGGATCAACGCGACCTCATCTCAGACGCCGCTCCCTGAGTTGCTCCACCTGCCACCTTCCAGTCGTTGTTCGTCTTTTCATCCTCCGGAGCACTGCCCCACATAGTC